>CM046426.1:50174596-50669596 GCA_025506505.1 Flaveria sonorensis
AGCTTTAGAAGATTTCATCTTTGGCTTCGAAAGATGCTGGTCTTTGGCTTCGAAAGATTTCACACTTAGAATATTTTTCTGTTTGAGTGTGAAACTTCCGAAGTAACTCCTTCTGAACTGTTAGCTTCGGAAGATCTTACACTTAGACACATTTGAGAGTGTAAGACTTCCAAAGCTAGTTCATCTTTGTTTCTTAGTGAATGCATGGAAGACTTGGTTGTTCTGGCTTGTTGGTTGCATCAACCTCATAATCTTTAGATGATCTTACAAACTCCCCCTAGGCTGATGCTACCAAAATAAAAAAGTTCTTCAGATTTTAGTCCACATTAGGATCTTTAGCATACCTTTCTTCATCATTAGGTCTGGATCCTTCAGACTAACATAGAACCTTCTCATGTCAAAGAGATCATGTAGAGGAAGATTGAGCATGTCTTTTGTGGAATAGACATGCATGCCATCCTGATCTCTTATGACATACCATCTGTCTTGATCTTCATCATAGCTCTAGGACAGAATGGGTCTTCCAATGGAAAGAGGCTCTACTATGATTGGAGTTTGGTGAGCAGCCTCTTCATGCACTTCCTTAGGATGCTCTGACTCATCCTGAGGTTGGGAGGTGGATGCCTTTCTTCTCTTCTTCTTTGAGGATGATCTTCTGGCCATCCATTTTCTTCTCTCTGATGATTTTAACTGAGGGGACTGGTCTTGAGTACCAGGTTGTTCAGTTGAGTCCCCCTCAGTTGGGATCTCCTTTCCACAGGTTCAGAAGGAGAGAGAGGAGGACCCTGCTGTGGATCAAAAGATGAAGTTGGCTGAGATGCAGCTCCAGGTTCAGGTTGTGTTGTCTTAGTGGGTTTAACCTTCACCTCAACTTCAGGTTGAGCTGGACTTGGTGGAGAATGCAAGTCCACCAGCTCTCCCTTCTTTATCTTCTGCTTGATTACCCTGATATGCTCATCCATTATGGATAGAGACATAGGGCCAAGCCTCCTTCCGAAGAATCCATATAGCTTCAGGAAGCTCATCATCCTTTGTCTGTCAGCTGACTTCTTTTGGCTTTTATGGGTGATGACTCTTGACCTTGCAGGTTCTTCCCTTAATTTCTTCTTAGCAGCTTGCCTTTCTCTTTTGGCTTGTTCTTCCAGCTGCTTGTTTTATTTAAACAATATGCACTCATATGATAAGGGAAGGAGTGCATCTGCCTAATAGAGACCTGTGGCATTCAGGTAGCTGATCATTTTCAATCTTTCTTCTTCCTCAGCTACCTAAGGTTGTTCAGTGACCATAGTCTCTGGTTCAGGACTTTCTTGAACTGGGGAGAGGACAGGAATGTTCTTGTAGAGTCTTAAAGCATGGAAGTTTCACCAACTTGTGTAAAGTAGGTGAACCACCAGAGTAGGCAGCGGAAAGTGTGTCAGCTTTATCAAAAGTTGATTCAGAGAAAGCATATTTTCTCTGTCCTCTGAAGAAATCAGTCTTCACAGCTTCGGAAGACTTTGTCTCCGAAGCTTCGAAAGATTTCATCTTTGGCTTCGGAAGATGCTGGTCTTTGGCTTCAGAAGATTTCACACTTAGAATATTTTTCTGTTTGAGTGTGAAACTTCCGAAATAACTCCTTCTGAACTGTTAGCTTCAAAAGATCTTACACTTAGACACATTTGAGAGTGTAAGACTTCCAAAGCTAGTTCATCTTTGTTCCTTAGTGCATGTATGGAAGACTTGGTTGTTCTGGCTTGTTGGTTGCATCAGCCTCATAATCTTGAAATGATCTTACAATATATACACATACAATTTTAATCTTAAAAAGATGTCTAAAATACAATTGAAATCCTAAAACATTTTTTTACTCACATTTGAAATCCTAAACCAATGACCAATAAGCAAATCAATAACTAAATAAATAAATTAAACTTATATTATAATTTGAACACAATTAAAATCCGCGAACAAATAACCAAATCAAACAACTTTTATATTATCATTCTAAAAACACAAACTAATAACCAAATCCAACAACTGATATTAACATTCTAACAACACAAACTAATAATCAACTCATACAACTTATATTATTGTTCTAACATCACAAACTAATAATCAAATCAAACAAACAATATTATCATTCTAGCAACACAAACTAATAAATAAATCAAACAACTTATATTATCATTCTAACAACACACACTAATAAACAAACTAAACAACTTATATTATCATCCTACCAACACAAACTAATAAAAAAACTAAACAACTTATATTATCATACTAACAACATAATTCATCTATCATACCAATTCAATTTACAATTCTAACAAATTAACAAAAAATGATAAACATACACACCTTAAAATTTTAACAAAAAATGGTAGTGGCAAGATAATGTCGACAACGATGGTAGTGAAGAGATGATATAGCAACCCTAAAATGATGGTAAAGCGGTAAGGGTAGAAAACGGAGTGATGGAGAAGGATAAGAATGGTGGTGGTGGTGGTGGGTGGGGGGGGGGGGTATGAGGAATGGTGATTAGATTGGTGGTGCTGGTGGGTTTTGGTTGGTGGAAAAGGGCAAGAGTCATGGTGTTGGCTCGAAATCGCGGTGGTGGAAGGTATTTGGTGGTGGCGAGCGATGGTAGGAGGACGACGGTGATGGGTTTTTGGTGGTGGGGGTGACGGTAGTGGAGGTGGTATTAAAGAGAATAAGATGGAGGGGGATGAGAGTGGTGGTGGAGGTAGGGTTTGGGTGGTGGTTCGCTAGTCGAGAGGAGTTGGTCGCAGGTGTAGTGGTGGTGGGTTTTAGTAAAGTGAAGAAAAGATAAGGAACGATCTGCATTTAGGGATACCTGCACCCTCTGTTGTCGCAATAGGGTTATTAAAATTTTAAAATTATTTTTTGATGGATGACGTGGTACACACTCGCCAAACTAAAAATGCTTATGGTGACGACATGTTGTCGCCATAGGTGTTTTCCAATTTTTTGTTTTTATATTATTTTTAAATCTCAAATTAACAAGTAGATACATATTCATACTTGCATGAGCTATAGCTTAGATGTCATCCAAGTAAATTGTTATATCTAGATCCGTGACCAAATTTGAGTTTATCACATTGGATAAAGCCAAGAAAACGCAGATGGCCAAGATGCCCAAAACTGGTGTCGGCTATTTGCATACATTATGATAACAAGCTCAATGTGCAATGTATATTGGCAAATCAAGGAACGTTTAATGTAGACATAATATGATATGACAACTAATCTCAAGTGGGTTATCGCATATCAAGTCAAAGGATAACATTGTGAATCCACTCACAAGAGGTCGAAGCAGAGAGTTAGTTCATCAGCCTCCAAGAGGAATGTAACTAAATCATGTATAGTAAGGTTATACAAAAGAAATCTATCCTAGAATACTAGATATCACATGATCTAAGTTTAAAAGGGCAACATAATTTAATAAACTAAAGTCACTATGAGAGAGTACCCCAACTTGCAAAGGGAGTTTAATACTTCTTATTTCATTCTTATAAAGAACCAGTGATATCAAGGAGGTTAAGTGCATGATCTGTATGATTTACGAATAATCATTAATGTGAGAAAGAACTCGGGTCATTTTGAATGGAATTGTAGGGGTTTAAATCCTAGAACTCTTGTAGTGGTAGGATAATGTTACATGACCATAATAGACACATAAACGAGAGGCTGACTAGAACTAGAAAGATATTGTGTGAAGTGTAATAATTTCTAGATAAAAAGAAGCTTGTTAAAGGACATTATGTCTACTAACCATTAAGAGACTAAATAAACTTCATAAAGGATGGTTAAAAGGTAACACCATCTAAACCTTTAATAATAAATCATTAAAATTACCTCTAGACATTTAAGTATATGGATTGATCTTCATTTATATGATAGATTGTTGGAAAATTCAGTGAAATTTAGTATTTTATTAAACTGGAACAAATAATTATATTTATTTGTCACTAATATAATTACCCTATATGTTTAAAAACAAACTAAATAAAAAGTATTATTTTGCTTTTAGTGAGTATAGTCTTCTTCTTCAGCTTTTTTCTCCAAGCGCATGGCGGTTTCTTCTTCGTCTTCCCAAAGTTGTTTTGCTTTGTGTACTGGATTTAATGCATGTTTATACAAGTTTTATAACCTCAAAACCACAGTATCTCTCTTCTTGTAGATCAGCGGTGACATTCAAAGGAAACAACCAGTTTATGATGAAACTGGAACATGCATGTGTCGGGATTGGCGCATGAAACATAGAATTAGGGACGTATATAAAAGGTTCCTTGATTTCTATCAAGACCCGGTTCAGAATGCCAAATCAGAATCGAAGAAATCAAAGGTTTATTTGATTTTTATTGATCGATTACCGACGACTAGAAAGCATGATGGGCAGACTGTAACCAATGACCCGATTACCATACCTGTTCAGCACCCAGTATCCGACTCGGAACCAACAACACGTGTTTTGGTCAATTTCATCCAGTCCGTTTAATTTTTTAAAAGCTCTCACGTGTTATTTTATTTTAGTCTTTTAATTATCAAGTATTTTAATTTCCTTGTTTAGTTGGTAGGTAGACTTTGTCAAAAGCAATTCGTGCATGTTCTCCTTCTTTGTAGTTTTACGTGGGAGGTTATCTACCCCTCTCTCCTATTTGTATCATTTAATCCTAATTAGAGAGGCAGATTTGAGATTCCAAAAAAATATTCTCTTTATTAGAGAAGAGTCCTTGCTATCCTAATTTATGGCTAGATTAGGAGGTGATTTTGGAGACCAATTCGAGAACTCGTGGTGTAGCTGTATCGAGCATCTCAGTTGGAAGAAGCCCAACGAGTCCTTTGGGTGGTGTAATTGTATCTTGGAGGAACCGTTGTCTACTGATTGGTGTTAGTTTGGGTTTTTTTTATCCAAATTATAAGTCTCTAGTTATCATTTGGTATCAGAGCCAGGTTACCCGAAGTTTAAGTGATTTGAAGAAAGTTATTGAAAGTCTTGAGGTCGAGAAGAAGGCAATGGCTGAACGAATGAAATTGATGGAGCCATAGATTCGAGATCTTTCCGTCAGCCAACGTGGGAATGAGGAAGAAGAGACGAGAGGTTCTGGAATCCATGTGAGAAGTCCAAATACATGGCATTCTAATGAGATCAGGGTCGAGATACTCGAGTACGATGGAAAGATTGACCTGGATGAGTTCGTGGAATGGTTGAGAACCGTGGAGTGTGCATTTGATTACAAAGAAACAATCGAGGAGAACAAGGTTAAGATCATGGCCATGAAGTTACGCAGGTATGCATCGACTTGGTGGGCCAATACTAGCACTAAAATGGCGCGGGCTGGGAAAATCAAAAGTTAAAAACTGGACCAAGATGAAAAAGTTGATGAAGCAGAAGTTTTTACCAACCTACTATGTGCAGGCCAGTTTTAATCAATTGCACCACCTAAAACAGGGTCAGCGGACCGCCGAAGAATACTCACGGCAATTTGATTATTTACTCATGAAGTGTGACTTACCCGAGGATGACCCTCAGACCTTGGTTCGTTACTTGGGTGGCTTGGAGACCAGGGTTGCTAACGTTGTGGAGCTCTACCCGTACTCCACTTTGGATGAACCGACTCTACTCGCACACAAAGTGGATAATCAACAGCGCAACAAAGGAAAAATGGAAACTGGTTGTACTTACGTCAAGAATTTAGCCACACCAAAACCCAATTCAACCAACAAGCTTTCACCAGCACCCGAAAACTCCACAACCCCTAACCGTGTTCCACGAAGGTGTTTTCGATGTCAAGGAGTAGGCACATCGCCTTGGAGTGTCCCAATAAGAAGCTAGTCACTTTGACCGAGTATGAGGTGGTTGATGGCTCTTATGCTGTCGAACCTGTGGTCAGTTTCACGGAGGCTATTGACACAGTAGTGGAAGAAGTTGTGGGCCCTGATGACGGTCCCTGCTTGGTTGTATGACGTATGCTCAGCAGTATCCTAGATCAGCAAGAAAACCCTCAACGGGAAGCCATTTTTCACACCCGTTGCACTATTGCCCAAAAGGTTTGCATGGTGATTATTGATGGTGGTAGCTGCACTAACGTGGCTTCCCAAACTTTAGTTTCATGATTGAATTTGACTACCGAGCAGCATCCTTCTCCGTATGTCATTCAATGGCTCAACCATGGTAAGGGTATACATGTAACTCACCGGATTCTTTTACGAGTGAGTATTGGTAGGTTTTATGAAGACAAGATTTGGTGTGACGTCATTCCAATGGACGCATGTCACGTGTTGTTGGGCTATCCTTGGTTATTTGATCGTCGAGTGATGCATGATGGTTACCAAAACACTTATACCTTCACCCATAATGCCCGTCGCATCGTCTTAACACCCATGGCTCCATCTCCCCCTTCACCTACACACCCACAGACCTTTAGTACCCTATTGAAGGCTGATCATTATGAATATGGAGCTGCTAAGGAATTGATTCTTATAGGGTTTGATGATGAGGAACTTGACCCGCCAGCCCACCCCCACCCGCAAGCCCAACTGCTATTACAATCCTACTCCAATGTTTCCCGGCTGAGATTCCTCCCAGCCTTCCCTCTTTACGCACCATACAACATAAAATTAATTTGCTTCCTGGTGTGGTATTACCCAACAAACCTGCCTATCGATCAAACCACAAGAAACAGCCGAAATAAGGAAACAAGTGGAACAATTGCTGCAACAGGGTCTCATACGAAAATCTCCTATCCCGTGTGCGGTCCCCACAATACTTGTACCCTAGAAGAACGGGGAGTGGAGGATGTGCATGGATAGTTGGTTAATTAACAAGATCACTATCAAGTATCGTTTCCCCATCCCTCGATTGAACGACCTACTGGATGAGCTCCATGGGGCTACAGTGTTCTCAAAAATTGACTTGAGAAGTGGTTATCATTTGATTAGAATCTATGAAGGTGACGAATGGAAGAAGGCTTTTAAAACGAAGGAGGGATTGTATGAATGCCTTGTTATGCCATTTGGTTTGTCAAATGCTCCAAGCACGTTTATGAGATTAATGAACCAGGTTCTAAAACCTTTACTGGGTAGTTTTGTGGTTGTTTTTTTGATGATATACTCGTTTTCAGCAGGACCGAACAAGAACATCATGCGCATTTGTAGCAACTGTTTGATGTGTTAGCACTGGAATTGTTGTATGGGAATCTGGAGAAGTGTGAATTTTTCACCTCCCAGGTTACTTTTCTTGGTTACTTAGTGTCGAAACGGGGCATTCAAGTCGATGAGCGGAAGGTTCAGGCCATTTGGGACTGGCCAGTTCCTCAATCTATACAACAAGTTCGCAGTTTCCATGGTTTGGCTTCTTTTTATAGGTGATTTGTGAAGAATTTTAGTACTATTGTCGTGCCAATGACCAAGATTACGAAGCTAAAACAGTTTGCTTGGACACCGCAAGCGCAACTTGCTTTTGAAGAACCCAAGAAGTAGTTGTCTTCAACCACCGTACTAGCTCTACCTTGTTTTGATGAAGTGTTTGAGGTCGAATGCGACGCCTCAAGAGTGGGAATCGGTGCTGTTTTGTCCCAATTGGGCAAGCCCATCGCATATTTTTGTGAAAAATTAAACGATGCCAAGCGCCGATATTCGACTTACGATAAGGAGTTTTATGCTATTATCAGGGCTTTGGATCATTGGCAGCACTACCTTATATCCAAGGAATTTATCTTGCATTCTGATCATGAGACGCTTAAATACATACAAGGTCAACACAAACTTCAATCGCATCACGCGAAGTGGGTGGAGTTTTTGCAGGACTTTCATTTTACTATTTGACACAAGTCGGGGAAATTAAACAAGGGGGCCGATGCATTATCATGAAAGTATGCATTACATACTTCCCTTCAGCCTAAAGTCATGGGGTTCGAATTGTTACCGCAACACTACTCTGCGGATCCTGATTTTGGGGAATTATTTTTTAGCTGCCAAACGCACGCCACCGATGATTATCACATTTATGAAGGGTATCTTTTTCGAAGGCATTAGTTGTGCATTCCTCAGTTTAGTATTCGAGTGTTGTTGATCAAGGAAACACATGAAGGCGGTTTAGCGGGACATCTGGGTAGTGATAAGACTTCAGCTATGTTGCAAGCTAATTTATTTTGGCCAAAAATGGTGCGAGACGTGGAGCACTATGTTCGACGGTGTGTCCCTTGCCATCGAGCCAAGAGTCATTCGCTCCCTCACGGTTTGTATATGCGTCTACCATCCTCACTGCTCCCTGGGAAGACGTAAGTCTTGATTTCATCATCGGGTTGCCCAGAACTCAACGACATAAGGATTCAATCATGGTGGTCGTGGACCGTTTCTCCAAGATGGCGCATTTCGTGGCTTGCCACACCACTTATGATGCTGCTCCAGTTGCCAATCTCTACTTCAAGGAAATCGTCCGTCTCCATAGTATTCCCCGATCTATGGTTAGTGATCGAGACATCAAATTCCTTAGTCATTTCTGGTTGACCCTATGGCCGAAGTTGGGTTCACAGCTCAAGTTTAGTACTTCCAGTCACCCACAAACCGATGGTCAGACTGAAGTCACCAACCGCACTCTTGGGTCATTGCTGCGGGCCCTTATTTCCACTAATTTGAAGCAATGGGAAGATCTACTACCACAGGCCGAATTTGCTTACAATAACGCACCCAACAAAACTACCGGTCAAAGTCCATTCATGATAGTTTATGGGTTTAACCCCAAAACCCCTCTTGACCTTGCAGTCTTGGATACCTCGATTAAATTTAATCGGGAAGCCAATGATCGTGCTGCGGATATTAAAGCTTCACACCAGCTGGTTCATGATAAGATTACTAAATCTAATGAGTTGCTAAAGTACCATCATGATAAGGGTCGCAAGCATGTTCTATTTCAACCAGGAGACCTAGTTTGGGTTCACTTTTGAAAGGATCGTTTTCCCGCCAAATGTCGTTCCAAGCTCAGCCCTCGGTCTGAAGGTCCTTTTAAGATTCTGGCCATGGTTAATGATAATGCATATAAGGTCGATCTTCTGGGCACACCTACTGCATCCGCAACCTTCAATGTAGTTGACTTACAACCTTACTTTGATCATGCTGATCCCATTCCAAGTTTGAGGGCAAACTTTTTCGAAGCTGGGGAGGTTGATGGGCAGACTGTACCCAATGACCCGATTACCATACCTATTCAGCACCCAGTATTCGACCCGGAACCAACAACACGTGTTTTGGTCAATTTCATCCTGTCCGTTTAATTTTTGGAAAGCTCCCACGTGTTATTTTATTTTAGTCTTTTGAATTATCAAGTATTTTAATTTCCTTGTTTAGTTGGTAGGTAGACTTTGTCAAAAGCAGTTCCTGCATGTTCTCCTTCTTTGTAGTTTACGTGGGAGGCTATCTACCACTCTCTCCTATTTGTATCGTTTAATCTTAATGAGAGAGGCAGATTTGAGATTCCAAAAAAATATTCTCTTGATTAGAGAAGAGTCCTTGCTATCCTAATTTATGGCTAGATTAGGAGGTGATCTTGGAGACCAATTCGAGAACTCGTAGTGTAGCTGTATCGAGCATCTCAGTTGGAAGAAGCCCAACGAGTCCTTTGGGTGGTGTAATTGTATCTTGGAGGAACCGTTGTCTGCTAATTGGTGTTAGTTCGGGTTTTTTTGATCCAAATTATAAGTCTCTGGCCATCAAAGCAGATCTTCACCATCGTAATGGCTTTTAGACAGGAAACCCACCGTCCATACGGATACAGAGATAGCAACGGTGGTGGCGGTCTTTGATGAGGGTTTGTGATTAATTTTCAGTTGAATGGAGAAGAAAATTTTTGATTTTGAGTGTTTAAATGTTCTTGCAAGCTGCTACACGTTCTGTTTTCAACATTTTTTAGGCAAATTAAGAAATGGGATTTAAATTGTTGGGATCGGGTGCTTTTTTTAACAACTTTTGAGTTCTTGATTTCCTTTGCATGTGTGTTTTTTTGATGATTTTAGTGGTTTGTGGTTTGATTTCCATGTTCTTAAATACAATTTGGTTTTGATTTCTTGGCTATAATTTTTGACAAGGTGTGATTACCTTGAAAGCTGTTATAGAGGGTCAAGCTATGTTTTATTAGAGATGTGGTGAAGGCAAAAGAAGTTCAGATTAAAGAAGTTGATACTCTTGATAATGGTACAGATATGCTTACAAAGTCATTATCAGGTCCTAAGTTTGAGTATTGTTTGGATATTTTGAACATAGAGTGAGACTTAATCAAAGGTGGATATTGTTATAGATGTGGATTAACTTCAGAGACTCATTTTTCATTTACTCAAAGTATTCTTTCTTGGGTTATTATGTCTATTAATAACTCAGGGACTAAATATGTTAGTTTCTTTTCTTTAGGGTGTTAAGTGTAATAATGATGTTAGAGTTAGTTAGTGGCTGATAGAGCTTGAGTGATGGTTCTTAAGGGGTATTCATTCTTTCTCTTCAATTTGTATGTTCTATATTCAATAATAATCAAATCGGTGTAGCTTTGATTGTTCATAAGTTGATCAATTGTGTTTCAACTTCGATTACTTATTCATCAATTGGTATCAGAGCCAAGTTACGGCTCGAGATTGGAGTTGATCAACATTGAATTGTTATTCTTAATCGATCTGAGTGAGTGAATCGTTGTTCTTGATTGAGTTGAGCAAGTCGGGTAGTGGATTGTTCATCCACTGTCGACTCTAAGTCATCCGCTGTCGATTCTAAGTCATCCACTGTCGATTCTGGAATCAATCAAGGGTGAAATTGATTAACTAAGAGTGTTTTGCTGAACATCATGGGGTCCACTAAGTTCGAGTTAGAAAAATTCGATGCCAGAAATGATTTTGGATTATGGAGGTTGAAGATGAGGGCATTGTTAGTTCATCAGGGGGTTGTAGATGCCTTGAAAGGCACTGAAGCTGTGATTCCTGCGAACACAACACCTGAGAAGACACATGAAATTCAACAAAAGTGGAAAGATATGATGCAGAAGGCACATAGTGTCATCATCTTGAGTTTGGGAGATCGAGTGTTAAGAGAAGTCTCCAAAGAAACAACTGCTGCTGGTAAAATATTGAAGATCACATGGATGAATTCAATAAATTGAAGTTGGACCTTGGTAACATTGATGTTACATTGGAGGAGGAGGATCAAGCGGTGATATTCTTGACTTCATTACCTCAGTCATATGGGCATTTTGTTGACACCCTTATGTATGGAAGAGAGACATTAACCATGGAAGAGGTATTGTCAGCTGTTAACTTAAGAGAGTTGAAGAAAAGATCTAAAAATCAAGAAGAATTAAGTAGCAGTGGACTCTTTGTCAAAGGTAGGACCAAGGAGAGAAGCAGGTCCAACAGCAAACACTGATCCAAATCCAAGTTCAAAAGAAGGTGTTATATCTGTCAATATAGAAAACACCTTAAGAGGGATTGCCCAGAAAGAAAGAACAAGAAAACTGAGAGTCATGGTTACAAGAGTCAAGGAAATTCATCCCCTGAACCTTCATCAGATGGATATGAAAGTTTTGAGGTGTTAATGGTGTCAAAAGGGGTTGAGAGTGACTCTTGGATAATGGACTCAGGATGCTCATATCACATGAGCCCTCATAGAGAGTACTTCAAAGAACTGAAGATGGAAGATCTTGGTGAAGTAAAGATGGGCGATGATAGAGCATGCAGAATTCAAGGCTATGGTGTAATAGCCTTGAGGTTGAATAATGGCACAACAGTGGAAATGCATAATGTAAGGTACATTCCTCAACTAACAAAGAACTTGATTTCATTAGGAACATTTAAAAAGGCTGGGTATAGTGTTAGTTTAAGGAATGGAAGGGCCAAGGTCATCAAAGACTCTATGGTGGTGCTAACTGGGTCAAGGACAGGAAATAACCTGTATATTTTAGATGGGCATACAAGTAATGGTCATGTGTCTATGGCCACAGGAAAAACAGAGAATTTGTCCATGTTGTGGCATAGGAGGTTAGGACACATGAGTGGCCAGGGTCAAGCTAAGTTAGTGAAACAAGATGTAGTTAGTGGCATGGGCATACAAGTAATGGTCATGTGTCTACGGTTGTAGGAAAAACAGAGAATTTGTCCATGTTGTGGCATAGGAGGTTAGGACACATGAGTGGCTAGGGTCTAGCTGAGTTAGTGAAACAAGATGTAGTTAGTGGCCAGGGTCCATGTTTTGTGAACACTGTATTATAGGTAAATCACATAGAGTAAAATTCACCAAAGGCGAACACTACAATAAGGGCATTCTAGACTACATACATGCTGACTTATGAGGCCAACTCCGACAACATCGCTAAGTGTAGGTCATTACTTGTCAATAATTGATGACTACTCTAGAAGGCTTGGGGTGTACATTTTAAAGCATAAGTATGAACGTTTGCAAAGTTTAAGGAGTGGAAAACAATGATAGAAACTCAGACTGGAAAGAAAGTGAGGAAACTAAGAACAGACAATGGTCTAGAGTTTTGTAATGTAGAGTTTAATCAGTTATGTAGAGAACAAGGCTTGGCAACACACTTGACAGTTCCTGGTACCCCACAACAGAATGGGTTAGTTGAGAGGATGAATAGAACACTGCCTAACAAGGTAAGATGCATGTTACATGAGTCAGGGTTGCCTAAGAAATTTTGCGCAGAGGCATTAAGCACAGCAGCCTATTTGATCAATAGATCACCATCCTCAGCATTAAATATGATGGTCCCTATGGAAAAATGGTCAGGGGTTAAAGTTGATTACAACAACTTGAAAGTGTTTGGTCCCTAGCCTATGCTCATGTCAAACAGGATAAACTTGAGCCTAAGGCGGTTAAATGCATATTCCCTGGGTACTCACATGAAGTAAAAGGTTATAGGCTGTGGTCAATGGAGAAAGAAGGTGTAAAAGTATTGGTGAGTAGAGATGTAACCTTTAATGAGGAAATATTATATAAGGACCTGTTGAAGCATGAGGTAGTGGTAGTAAGAGTATTGATAATCATGAGGTAATAATTGAGGTGGAGAATGATGAGTCAAGTAGAGACTCAAGACCAGGTTCACCTGACAGAGCTAAGTCAGGTGGTAATTCTGATGGCAATGTCGAAGGAGTTACATCACAGGGGTCATCTAGTTCTGTTCCACATAGCTTAGCTAAGAATAGAACTAGAAGGACTATAGTTCCACATGCTAGATATAGGTCAGGTACTACTGAAGATCTGTCTGCATTTGTGTTTATGTCTGCACAACAAGAGAGTACGATAGAGCCTTTATTATTCCATGAAGCTGTCAGATCAGTTGATAAAGAAAGATGGATTGAGTTATGAACGATGAAATGAACTCTCTTTATGAAAATGAGACATGGGTTCTAGTTGATAAATCTAAGGATAAAAGGTTAATAGACTGCAAATGGTTGTACAAGTTAAAGGAGGGTATGCAGGGGGAGTCACCCAGGTTTAAAGTAAGACTTGTTGCAAAAGAGTTCACACAGAAGACAGGTATGGATTATAATGAGATTTTTTCACCAGTTGTTAAGCATACATCCATCAGGTTATTATTAGCATTACCTGCTCAACTTGATTATGAATTAGAGCAACTAGATGTTAAAACAACATTTTTACATGGGTCATTGGATGAGGTCATCTATATGAAACAACCACCTGGATTTGAGGTGGAGGGTCATGAAGACAAGGTGTGTTTACTTAAGAGATCATTGTATGGTTTGAAATAGTCACCAAGGCAGTGGTATCTTATGTTTGATGAGCATATTTTGAGTCAAGGGTTTAAGAAAAGCTGTTATGATCATTGTGTGTATTATAAAGAATACACTAAAGGTGAATTTGTGTACCTTCTTCTGTATGTTGATGACATGTTGGTAGCATGTAAAAATAAGGATGAAATTCAGGCTACAAAGCAGTTACTAATGGGTGAGTTTGATATGAAGGAGCTTGGGGCTGCCAAGAGAATATTGGGCATGGAAATTAACAGAGACAGGAGTTTAAGGCAGTTAAAGTTGACTCAAACAGGTTATATCAGCAAGATTCTGAAGAATTTTTGTATGGAGACTTCTAAACCAGTGGTTACCCCTTTAGCTCAACATTTTAAGCTGTCTAAGAGGGATTCACCAATATCTGATGAAGAGAAAATTCAAATGAGTAGGGTTCCATATGCTAATGCTGTTGGGTGTTTGATGTATCTAATGTGCAGGACCGTGTAAAGGGTAGGTCGATACAATCAGTCTCACAACGAGGAGAGTGTTAGAACACTTAATAGATACCTGTGGCATTCAGGTAGCTGATCATTTTCAATCTTTCTTCTTCCTCAGCTACCTAAGGTTGTTCAGTGACCATAGTCTCTGGTTCAGGACTTTCTTGAACTGGGGAGAGGACAGGAATGTTCTTGTAGAGTCTTAAAGCATGGAAGTTTCACCAACTTGTGTAAAGTAGGTGAACCACCAGAGCAGGCAGCGGAAAGTGTGTCAGCTTTATCAAAAGTTGATTCAGAGAAAGCATATTTTCTCTGTCCTCTGAAGAAATCAGTCTTCACAGCTTCGGAAGACTTTGTCTCCGAAGCTTCGGAAGATTTCATCTTTGGCTTCGGAAGATGCTGGTCTTTGGCTTCGGAAGATTTCACACTTAGAATATTTTTCTGTTTGAGTGTGAAACTTCCGAAATAACTCCTTCTGAACTGTTAGCTTCAAAAGATCTTACACTTAGACACATTTGAGAGTGTAAGACTTCCAAAGCTAGTTCATCTTTGTTCCTTAGTGCATGTATGGAAGACTTGGTTGTTCTGGCTTGTTGGTTGCATCAGCCTCATAATCTTGAAATGATCTTACAATATATACACATACAATTTTAATCTTAAAAAGATGTCTAAAATACAATTGAAATCCTAAAACATTTTTTAACTCACATTTGAAATCCTAAACCAATGACCAATAAGCAAATCAAAAACTAAATAAATAAATTAAACTTATATTATAATTTGAACACAATTAAAATCCATGAACAAATAACCAAATCAAACAACTTTTATATTATCATTCTAAAAACACAAACTAATAACCAAATCCAACAACTGATATTAACATTCTAACAACACAAACTAATAATCAACTCATACAACTTATATTATTGTTCTAACATCACAAACTAATAATCAAATCAAACAAACAATATTATCATTCTAACAACACAAACTAATAAATAAATCAAACAACTTATATTATCATTCTAACAACACACACTAATAAACAAATTAAACAACTTATATTATCATCCTACCAACACAAACTAATAAAAAAACTAAACAACTTATATTATCATACTAACAACATAATTCATCTATCATACCAATTCAATTTACAATTCTAACAAATTAACAAAAAATGATAAACATACACACCTTAAAATTTTAACAAAAAATGGTAGTGGCAAGATAATGTCGACAACGATGGTAGTGAAGAGATGATGTAGCAACCCTAAAATGACGGTAAAGCGGTAAGGGTAGAAAACGGAGTGATGGAGAAGGATAAGAATGGTGGTGGTGGTGGTGGGTGGGGGGGTATGAGGAATGGTGATTAGATTGGTGGTGCTGGTGGGTTTTGGTTGGTGGAAAAGGGCAAGAGTCATGGTGTTGGCTCGAAATCGCGGTGGTGGAAGGTATTTGGTGGTGGCGAGCGATGGTAGGAGGACGACGGTGATGGGTTTTTGGTGGTGGGGGTGACGGTAGTGGAGGTGGTATTGAAGAGAATAAGATGGAGGGGGATGAGAGTGGTGGTGGAGGTAGGGTTTGGGTGGTGGTTCGCCAGTCGAGAGGAGTTGGTCGTAGGTGTAGTGGTGGTGGGTTTTAGTAAAGTGAAGAAAAGATAAGGAACGATCTGCATTTAGGGATACCTGCACCCTCTGTCGTCGCCATAGGGTTATTAAAATTTTAAAATTATTTTTTGATGGATGACGTGGTACACACTCGCCAAACTAAAAATGCTTATGGTGACGACATGTTGTCGCCATAGGTGTTTTCCAATTTTTTGTTTTTATATTATTTTTAAATCTCAAATTAACAAGTAGATACATATTCATACTTGCATGAGCTATAGCTTAGATGTCATCCAAGTAAATTGTTATATCTAGATCCGTGACCAAATTTGAGTTTATCACATTGGATAAAGCCAAGAAAACGCAGATGGCCAAGATGCCCAAAACTGGTGTCGGCTATTTGCATACATTATGATAACAAGCTCAATGTGCAATGTATATTGGCAAATCAAGGAACGTTTAATGTAGACATAATATGATATGACAACTAATCTCAAGTGGGTTATCGCATGTCAAGTCAAAGGATAACATTGTGAATCCACTCACAAGAGGTCGAAGCAGAGAGTTAGTTCATCAGCCTCCAAGAGGAATGTAACTAAATCATGTATAGTAAGGTTATACAAAAGAAATCTATCCTAGAATACTAGATATCACATGATCTAAGTTTAAAAGGGCAACATAATTTAATAAACTAAAGTCACTATGAGAGAGTACCCCAACTTGCAAAGGGAGTTTAATACTTCTTATTTCATTCCTATAAAGAACCAGTGATATCAAGGAGGTTAAGTGCATGATCTGTATGATTTACGAATAATCATTAATGTGAGAAAGAACTCGGGTCATTTTGAATGGAATTGTAGGGGTTTAAATCCTAGAACTCTTGTAGTGGTAGGATAATGTTACATGACCATAATAGACACATAAACGAGAGGCTGACTAGAACTAGAAAGATATTGTGTGAAGTGTAATAATTTCTAGATAAAAAGAAGCTTGTTAAAGGACATTATGTCTACTAACCATTAAGAGACTAAATAAACTTCATAAAGGATGGTTAAAAGGTAACACCATCTAAACCTTTAATAATAAATCATTAAAATTACCTCTAGACATTTAAGTATATGGATTGATCTTCATTTATATGATAGATTGTTGGAAAATTCAGTGAAATTTAGTATTTTATTAAACTGGAACAAATAATTATATTTATTTGTCACTAATATAATTACCCTATATGTTTAAAAACAAACTAAATAAAAAGTATTATTTTGCTTTTAGTGAGTATAGTCTTCTTCTTCAGCTTTTTTCTCCAAGCGCATGGCGGTTTCTTCTTCGTCTTCCCAAAGTTGTTTTGCTTTGTGTACTGGATTTAATGCATGTTTATGCAAGTTTTATAACCTCAAAACCACAGTATCTCTCTTCTTGTAGATCAGCGGTGACATTCAAAGGAAACAACCAGTTTATGATGAAACTGGAACATGCATGTGTCGGGATTGGCGCATGAAACATAGAATTAGGGACGTATATAAAAGGTTCCTTGATTTCTATCAAGACCCGGTTCAGAATGCCAAATCAGAATCGAAGAAATCAAAGGTTTATTTGATTTTTATTGATCGATTACCGACGACTAGAAAGCATGATGGGCAGACTGTAACCAATGACCCGATTACCATACCTGTTCAGCACCCAGTATCCGACTCGGAACCAACAACACGTGTTTTGGTCAATTTCATCCAGTCCGTTTAATTTTTTAAAAGCTCTCACGTGTTATTTTATTTTAGTCTTTTAATTATCAAGTATTTTAATTTCCTTGTTTAGTTGGTAGGTAGACTTTGTCAAAAGCAATTCGTGCATGTTCTCCTTCTTTGTAGTTTTACGTGGGAGGTTATCTACCCCTCTCTCCTATTTGTATCATTTAATCATAATTAGAGAGGCAGATTTGAGATTCCAAAAAAATATTCTCTTTATTAGAGAAGAGTCCTTGCTATCCTAATTTATGGCTAGATTAGGAGGTGATCTTGGAGACCAATTCGAGAACTCGTGGTGTAGCTGTATCGAGCATCTCAGTTGGAAGAAGCCCAACGAGTCCTTTGGGTGGTGTAATTGTATCTTGGAGGAACCGTTGTCTACTGATTGGTGTTAGTTTGGGTTTTTTTTATCCAAATTATAAGTCTCTAGTTATCATTTGGTATCAGAGCCAGGTTACCCGAAGTTTAAGTGATTTGAAGAAAGTTATTGAAAGTCTTGAGGTCGAGAAGAAGGCAATGGCTGAATGAATGAAATTGATGGAGCCATAGATTCGAGATCTTTCCGTCAGCCAACGTGGGGATGAGGAAGAAGAGACGAGAGGTTCTGGAATCCATGTGAGAAGTCCAAATACATGGCATTCTAATGAGATCAGGGTCGTGATACTCGAGTACGATGGAAAGATTGACCTGGATGAGTTCGTGGAATGGTTGAGAACCGTGGAGTGTGCATTTGATTACAAAGAAACGATCGAGGAGAACAAGGTTAAGATCATGGCCATGAAGTTACGCAAGTATGCATCGACTTGGTGGGCCAATACTAGCACTAAAATGGCGCGGGCTGGGAAAATCAAAAGTTAAAAACTGGACCAAGATGAAAAAGTTGATGAAGCAGAAGTTTTTACCAACCTACTATGTGCAGGCCAGTTTTAATCAATTGCACCACCTAAAACAGGGTCAGCGGACCGCCGAAGAATACTCACGGCAATTTGATTATTTACTCATGAAGTGTGACTTACCCGAGGATGACCCTCAGACCTTGGTTCGTTACTTGGGTGGCTTGGAGACCAGGGTTGCTAACGTTGTGGAGCTCTACCCGTACTCCACTTTGGATGAACCGACTCTACTCGCACACAAAGTGGATAATCAACAGCGCAACAAAGGAAAAATGGAAACCGGTTGTACTTACGTCAAGAATTTAGCCACACCAAAACCCAATTCAACCAACAAGCTTTCACCAGCACCTGAAAACTCCACAACCCCTAACCGTGTTCCACGAAGGTGTTTTCGATGTCAAGGAGTAGGCACATCGCCTTGGAGTGTCCCAATAAGAAGCTAGTCACTTTGACCGAGTATGAGGTGGTTGATGGCTCTTATGCTGTCGAACCTGTGGTCAGTTTCATGGAGGCTATTGACACAGTAGTGGAAGAAGTTGTGGGCCCTGATGACGGTCCCTGCTTGGTTGTATGACGTATGCTCAGCAGTATCCTAGATCAGCAAGAAAACCCTCAACGGGAAGCCATTTTTCACACCCGTTGCACTATTGCCCAAAAGGTTTGCATGGTGATTATTGATGGTGGTAGCTGCACTAACGTGGCTTCCCAAACTTTAGTTTCATGATTGAATTTGACTACCGAGCAGCATCCTTCTCCGTATGTCATTCAATGGCTCAACCATGGTAAGGGTATACATGTAACTCACCGGATTCTTTTATGAGTGAGTATTGGTAGGTTTTATGAAGACAAGATTTGGTGTGACGTCATTCCAATGGACGCATGTCACATGTTGTTGGGCTATCCTTGGTTATTTGATCATCGAGTGATGCATGATGGTTACCAAAACACTTATACCTTCACCCATAATGCTCGTCGCATCGTCTTAACACCCATGGCTCGATCTCCCCCTTCACCTACACACCCACAGACCTTTAGTACCCTATTGAAGGCTGATCATTATGAATATGTAGCTGCTAAGGAATTGATTCTTATAGGGTTTGATGATGAGGAACTTGACCCGCCAGCCCACCCCCACCCACAAGCCCAACTGCTATTACAATCCTACTCCAATGTTTCCCGGCTGAGATTCCTCCCAGCCTTCCCCCTTTACGCACCATACAACATAAAATTAATTTGCTTCCTGGTGTGGTATTACCCAACAAACCTGCCTATCGATCAAACCACAAGAAACAGCCGAAATAAGGAAACAAGTGGAACAATTGCTGCAACAGGGTCTCATACGAGAATCTCCTATCCCGTGTGCGGTCCCCACAATACTTGTACCTAGAAGAACGGGGAGTGGAGGATGTGCATGGATAGTCGGTCAATTAACAAGATCACTATCAAGTATCGTTTCCCCATCCCTCGATTGAACGACCTACTGGATGAGCTCCATGGGGCTACAGTGTTCTCAAAAATTGACTTGAGAAGTGGTTATCATTTGATTAGAATCTATGAAGGTGACGAATGGAAGAAGGCTTTTAAAACGAAGGAGGGATTGTATGAATGCCTTGTTATGCCATTTGGGTTGTCAAATGCTCCAAGCACGTTTATGAGATTAATGAACCAGGTTCTAAAACCTTTACTGGGTAGTTTTGTGGTTGTTTTTTTGATGATA
This sequence comes from Flaveria sonorensis, assembly GCA_025506505.1. Classification (NCBI taxonomy): domain Eukaryota; kingdom Viridiplantae; phylum Streptophyta; class Magnoliopsida; order Asterales; family Asteraceae; genus Flaveria; species Flaveria sonorensis. Next base: position 50,194,801 of record CM046426.1, read on the forward strand.
TACTCGTTTTCAGCAGGACCGAACAAGAACATCATGCGCATTTGTAGCAACTGTTTGATGTGTTAGCACTGGAATTGTTGTATGGGAATCTAGAGAAGTGTGAATTTTTCACCTCCCAGGTTACTTTTCTTGGTTACTTAGTGTCGAAACGGGGCATTCAAGTCGATGAGCGGAAGGTTCAGGCCATTTGGGACTGGCCAGTTCCTCAATCTATACAACAAGTTCGCAGTTTCCATGGTTTGGCTTCTTTTTATAGGTGATTTGTGAAGAATTTTAGTACTATTGTCGTGCCAATGACCAAGATTACGAAGCTAAAACAATTTGTTTGGACACCGCAAGCGCAACTTGCTTTTGAAGAACTCAAGAAGTAGTTGTCTTCAACCACCGTACTAGCTCTACCTTGTTTTGATGAAGTGTTTGAGGTCGAATGCGACGCCTCAAGAGTGGGAATCGGTGCTGTTTTGTCCCAATTGGGCAAGCCCATCGCATATTTTTGTGAAAAATTAAACGATGCCAAGCGCCGATATTCGACTTACGATAAGGAGTTTTATGCTATTATCAGGGCTTTGGATCATTGGCAGCACTACCTTATATCCAAGGAATTTATCTTGCATTCTGATCATGAGACGCTTAAATACATACAAGGTCAACACAAACTTCAATCGCGTCACGCGAAGTGGGTGGAGTTTTTGCAGGACTTTCATTTTACTATTTGACACAAGTCGGGGAAATTAAACAAGGGGGCCGATGCATTATCATGAAAGTATGCATTACTTACTTCCCTTCAGCCTAAAGTCATGGGGTTCGAATTGTTACCGCAACACTACTCTGCGGATCCTGATTTTGGGGAATTATTTTTTAGCTGCCAAACGCACGCCACCGATGATTATCACATTTATGAAGGGTATCTTTTTCGAAGGCATTAGTTGTGCATTCCTCAGTTTAGTATTCGAGTGTTGTTGATCAAGGAAACACATGAAGGCGGTTTAGCGGGACATCTGGGTAGTGATAAGACTTCAGCTATGTTGCAAGCTAATTTATTTTGGCCAAAAATGGTGCGAGACGTGGAGCACTATGTTCGACGGTGTGTCCCTTGCCATTGAGCCAAGAGTCATTCGCTCCCTCACGGTTTGTATATGCGTCTACCATCCTCACTGCTCCCTGGGAAGACGTAAGTCTTGATTTCATCATCGGGTTGCCCAGAACTCAACGACATAAGGATTCAATCATGGTGGTCGTGGACCGTTTCTCCAAGATGGCGCATTTCGTGGCTTGCCACACCACTTATGATGCTGCTCCAGTTGCCAATCTCTACTTCAAGGAAATCGTCCGTCTCCATAGTATTCCCCGATCTATGGTTAGTGATCGAGACATCAAATTCCTTAGTCATTTCTGGTTGACCCTATGGCCGAAGTTGGGTTCACAGCTCAAGTTTAGTACTTCCAGTCACCCACAAACCGATGGTCAGACTGAAGTCACCAACCGCACTCTTGGGTCATTGCTGCGGGCCCTTATTTCCACTAATTTGAAGCAATGGGAAGATCTACTACCACAGGCCGAATTTGCTTACAATAACGCACCCAATAAAACTATCGGTCAAAGTCCATTCATGATAGTTTATGGGTTTAACCCCAAAACCCCTCTTGACCTTGCAGTCTTGAATACCTCGATTAAATTTAATCGGGAAGCCAATGATCGTGCTGCGGATATTAAAGCTTCACACCAGCTGGTTCATGATAAGATTACTAAATCTAATGAGTTGCTAAAGTACCATCATGATAAGGGTCGCAAGCATGTTCTATTTCAACCAGGAGACCTAGTTTGGGTTCACTTTTGAAAGGATCGTTTTCCCGCCAAACGTCGTTCCAAGCTCAGCCCTCGGTCTGAAGGTCCTTTTAAGATTCTGGCCAAGGTTAATGATAATGCATATAAGGTCGATCTTCTGGGCACACCTACTGCATCCGCAACCTTCAACGTAGTTGACTTACAACCTTACTTTGATCATGCTGATCCCATTCCAAGTTTGAGGGCAAACTTTTTCAAAGCTGGGGAGGTTGATGGGCAGACTGTACCCAATGACCCGATTACCATACCTATTTAGCACCCAGTATTCGACCCGGAACCAACAACACGTGTTTTGGTCAATTTCATCCTGTCCGTTTAATTTTTCGAAAGCTCCCACGTGTTATTTTATTTTAGTCTTTTGAATTATCAAGTATTTTAATTTCCTTGTTTAGTTGGTAGGTAGACTTTGTCAAAAGCAGTTCCTGCATGTTCTCCTTCTTTGTAGTTTACGTGGGAGGTTATCTACCGCTCTCTCCTATTTATATCGTTTAATCTTAATGAGAGAGGCAGATTTGAGATTCCAAAAAAATATTCTCTTGATTAGAGAAGAGTCCTTGCTATCCTAATTTGTGGCTAGATTAGGAGGTGATCTTGGAGACCAATTCGAGAACTCGTAGTGTAGCTGTATCGAGCATCTCAGTTGGAAGAAGCCCAACGAGTCCTTTGGGTGGTGTAATTGTATCTTGGAGGAACCGTTGTCTGCTAATTGGTGTTAGTTCGGGTTTTTTTGATCCAAATTATAAGTCTCTGGCCATCAAAGCAGATCTTCACCATCGTAATGGCTTTTCGACAGGAAACCCACCGTCCATACGGATACAGAGATAGCAACGGTGGTGGCGGTCTTTGATGAGGGTTTGTGATTAATTTTCAGTTGAATGGAGAAGAAAATTTTTGATTTTGAGTGTTTAAATGTTCTTGCAAGCTGCTACACGTTCTGTTTTCAACATTTTTTAGGCAAATTAAGAAATGGGATTTAAATTGTTGGGATCGGGTGCTTTTTTTAACAACTTTTGAGTTCTTGATTTCCTTTGCATGTGTGTTTTTTGATGATTTTAGTGGTTTGTGGTTTGATTTCCATGTTCTTAAATACAATTTGGTTTTGATTTCTTGGCTATAACTTTTGACAAGGTGTGATTACCTTGAAAGCTGTTATAGAGGGTCAAGCTATGTTTTATTAGAGATGTGGTGAAGGCAAAAGAAGTTCAGATTAAAGAAGTTGATACTCTTGATAATGGTACAGATATGCTTACAAAGTCATTATCAGGTCCTAAGTTTGAGTATTGTTTGGATATTTTGAACATAGAGTGAGACTTAATCAAAGGTGGATATTGTTATAGATGTGGATTAACTTCAGGGACTCATTTTTCATTTACTCAAAGTATTCTTTCTTGGGTTATTATGTCTATTAATAACTCAGGGACTAAATATGTTAGTTTCTTTTCTTTAGGGTGTTAAGTGTAATAATGATGTTAGAGTTAGTTAGTGGCTGATAGAGCTTGAGTGATAGTTCTTAAAGGGTATTCATTCTTTCTCTTCAATTTGTATGTTCTATATTCAATCATAATCAAATCGGTGTAGCTTTGATTGTTCATAAGTTGATCAATTGTGTTTCAACTTCGATTACTTATTCATCAATTGGTATCAGAGCCAAGTTACGGCTCGAGATTGGAGTTGATCAACATTGAATTGTTATTCTTAATCGATCTGAGTGAGTGAATCGTTGTTCTTGATTGAGTTGAGCAAGTCGGGTAGTGGATTGTTCATCCACTGTCGACTCTAAGTCATCCGCTGTCGATTCTAAGTCATCCACTGTCGATTCTGGAATCAATCAAGGGTGAAATTGATTAACTAAGAGTGTGTTGCTGAACATCATGGGGTCCACTAAGTTCGAGTTAGAAAAATTCGATGCCAAAAATGATTTTGGATTATGGAGGTTGAAGATGAGGGCATTGTTAGTTCATCAGGGGGTTGTAGATGCCTTGAAAGGCACTGAAGCTGTGATTCCTGCGAACACAACACCTGAGAAGACACATGAAATTCAACAAAAGTGGAAAGATATGATGCAGAAGGCACATAGTGTCATCATCTTGAGTTTGGGAGATCGAGTGTTAAGAGAAGTCTCCATAGAAACAACTGCTGCTGGTAAAATATTGAAGATCACATGGATGAATTCAATAAATTGAAGTTGGACCTTGGTAACATTGATGTTACATTGGAGGAGGAGGATCAAGCGGTGATATTCTTGACTTCATTACCTCAATCATATGGGCATTTTGTTGACACCCTTATGTATGGAAGAGAGACATTAACCATGGAAGAGGTATTGTCAGCTGTTAACTTAAGAGAGTTGAAGAAAAGATCTAAAAATCAAGAAGAATTAAGTAGCAGTGGACTCTTTGTCAAAGGTAGGACCGAGGAGAGAAGCAGGTCCAACAGCAAACACTGATCCAAATCCAAGTTCAAAAGAAGGTGTTATATCTGTCAATATAGAAAACACCTTAAGAGGGATTGCCCAGAAAGAAAGAACAAGAAAACTGAGAGTCATGGTTACAAGAGTCAAGGAAATTCATCCCCTGAACCTTCATCAGATGGATATGAAAGTTTTGAGGTGTTAATGGTGTCAAAAGGGGTTGAGAGTGACTCTTGGATAATGGACTCAGGATGCTCATATCACATGAGCCCTCATAGAGAGTACTTCAAAGAACTGAAGATGGAAGATCTTGGTGAAGTAAAGATGGGCGATGATAGAGCATGCAGAATTCAAGGCTATGGTGTAATAGCCTTGAGGTTGAATAATGGCACAACAGTGGAAATGCATAATGTAAGGTACATTCCTCAACTAACAAAGAACTTGATTTCATTAGGAACATTTGAAAAGGCTGGGTATAGTGTTAGTTTAAGGAATGGAAGGGCCAAGGTCATCAAAGACTCTATGGTGGTGCTAACTGGGTCAAGGACAGGAAATAACCTGTATATTCTAGATGGGCATACAAGTAATGGTCATGTGTCTATGGCCGCAGGAAAAACAGAGAATTTGTCCATGTTGTGGCATAGGAGGTTAGGACACATGAGTGGCCAGGGTCTAGCTAAGTTAGTGAAACAAGATGTAGTTAGTGGCATGGGCATACAAGTAATGGTCATGTGTCTACGGTTGCAGGAAAAACAGAGAATTTGTCCATGTTGTGGCATAGGAGGTTAGGACACATGAGTGGCTAGGGTCTAGCTGAGTTAGTGAAACAAGATGTAGTTAGTGGCCAGGGTCCATGTTTTGTGAACACTGTATTATAGGTAAATCGCATAGAGTAAAATTCACCAAAGGCAAACACTACAATAAGGGCATTCTAGACTACATACATGCTGACTTATGAGGCCAACTCAGACAACATCGCTAAGTGGAGGTCATTACTTGTCAATAATTGATGACTACTCTAGAAGGCTTGGGGTGTACATTTTAAAGCATAAGTATGAACGTTTGCAAAGTTTAAGGAGTGGAAAACAATGATAGAAACTCAGACTGGAAAGAAAGTGAGGAAACTAAGAACAGACAATGGTCTAGAGTTTTGTAATGTAGAGTTTAATCAGTTATGTAGAGAACAAGGCTTGGCAACACACTTGACAGTTCCTGGTACCCCACAACAGAATGGGTTAGTTGAGAGGATGAATAGAACACTGCCTAACAAGGTAAGATGCATGTTACATGAGTCAGGGTTGCCTAAGAAATTTTGCGCAGAGGCATTAAGCACAGCAGCCTATTTGATCAATAGATCACCATCCTCAACATTAAATATGATGGTCCCTATGGAAAAATGGTCAGGGGTTAAAGTTGATTACAACAACTTGAAAGTGTTTGGTTCCCTAGCCTATGCTCATGTCAAACAGGATAAACTTGAGCCTAAGGCGGTTAAATGCATATTCCTTGGGTACTCACATGAAGTAAAAGGTTATAAGATGTGGTCAATGGAGAAAGAAGGTGTAAAAGTATTGGTGAGTAGAGATGTAACCTTTAATGAGGAAATATTATATAAGGACCTGTTGAAGCATGAGGTAGTGGTAGTAAGAGTATTGATAATCATGAGGTAATAATTGAGGTGGAGAATGATGAGTCAAGTAGAGACTCAAGACCAGGTTCACCTGACAGAGCTAAGTCAGGTGGTAATTCTGATGGCAATGTCGAAGGAGTTACATCACAGGGGTCATCTAGTTCTGTTCCACATAGCTTAGCTAAGAATAGAACTAGAAGGACTATAGTTCCACATGCTAGATATAGGTCAGGTACTACTGAAGATCTGTCTGCATTTGTGTTTATGTCTGCACAACAAGAGAGTACGATAGAGCCTTTATCATTCCATGAAGCTGTCAGATCAGTTGATAAAGAAAGATGGATTGAGTTATGAACGATGAAATGAACTCTCTTTATGAAAATGAGACATGGGTTCTGGTTGATAAATCTAAGGATAAAAGGTTAATAGACTGCAAATGGTTGTACAAGTTAAAGGAGGGTATGCAGGGGGAGTCACCCAGGTTTAAAGTAAGATTTGTTGCAAAAGAGTTCACACAGAAGACAGGTATGGATTATAATGAGATTTTTTCACCAGTTGTTAAGCATACATCCATCAGGTTATTATTAGCATTAACTGCTCAACTTGATTATGAATTAGAGCAACTAGATGTTAAAACAACATTTTTACATGGGTCATTGGATGAGGTCATCTATATGAAACAACCACCTGGATTTGAGGTGGAGGGTCATGAAGACAAGGTGTGTTTACTTAAGAGATCATTGTATGGTTTGAAATAGTCACCAAGGCAGTGGTATCTTAGGTTTGATGAGCATATTTTGAGTCAAGGGTTTAAGAAAAGCTGTTATGATCATTATATGTATTATAAAGAATACACTAAAGGTGAATTTGTGTACCTTCTTCTGTATGTTGATGACATGTTGGTAGCATGTAAAAATAAGGATAAAATTCAGGCTACAAAGCAGTTACTAATGGGTGAGTTTGATATGAAGGAGCTTGGGGCTGCCAAGAGAATATTGGGCATGGAAATTAACAGAGACAGGAGTTTAAGGCAGTTAAAGTTGACTCAAACAGGTTATATCAGCAAGATTCTGAAGAATTTTTGTATGGAGACTTCTAAACCAGTGGTTACCCCTTTAGCTCAACATTTTAAGCTGTCTAAGAGGGATTCACCAATATCTGATGAAGAGAAAATTCAGATGAGTAGGGTTCCATATGCTAATGCTGTTGGGTGTTTGATGTATCTAATGGTGCAGGACCGTGTAAAGGGTAGGTCGATACAATCAGTCTCACAACGAGGAGAGTGTTAGAACACTTAATAGATTAAATGGGGAACCATGTTTGTATGAGATGATACTAAGAATACAAGTAACTGAGACAGAACTAAGAACAAGAACAAATGAATATCATTTCGTGTATACATCTTTAGTCCTTTTTTAGTCCTTGTAGTTTTGATGTATACATCTTTAGTCTTTTTTTGTGCCTAATTTTGTGTCCATACCCGGCGTATCATACGCCGGTATGCCTAATTTTATGCCTTTTTGTAACTTTTGATGTATACATCTTTAGTCCTTGTAGTTTCGTGTTTAGCTCCTTTTTCTCCCAAATAAGCCTCCTTTAGCTCCTAACACCTGTAAATCAAAACACAAACAACTTGAAACTATTCCACCATAATCATGATGTAAAATCACATAATTAGATCAACTAAACCTTGAATTATTAGCACTAGATCAAAAAGACACATTTGCCTTTCGACTAGTGACTATGACATGCCATAGCTCACATCCTTTTTTATTATAAAAAGGATAAAAAGGTACAAAGTAGGAAGTTATAGATCAAAGACCATAATCTACAGTTTACAAAAGCATGGACCTTTTCACCAACTTGTATAAGTTAGTGAGTCTTCAGAGTTATAGTAGAAAGTATGTCAGCTTTATGAAAAAGTAGATCGGAGAAAGCATGTCTTCTTTGTCTTCGGAAGAAATCAGTCTTCACACCATTTGGCTTCGGAAGACTTTATCTCTGAAGGTTCGAAAGACTTCATCTATGGCTTTAAAAGATTTGGACTTTGGCTTCGGAAGATTTTACACTTAGAATATTTTCTGTGGAGAGTGTAAAACTTCCGAAGCAACTTCTACCTTGTACATCAATGCATGCATGCAGGAAGATGCTTGGTTGTTTTGGCTTCTTTGGTTGCATCAGCCTTATAATCTTCTAATATAACCTTACAAACTCCCTCTAGGCTGATGCTACCAAAAAAGAGAAGTTATTCAGATGTTGACAGTCCCTATTAGGATCAAGACCATACCTTTCTTCATCATCTGATCAGGATCCGTCAGACTCTCATAATTTCTTCTCATATCATGGAGATCATGTAAAGGAATATCAAGCGTGTCTTGCCAGAAATAGACATCTTGACCTCCTTGATCTCTGATGACATACCATCTGTCTGGATTATCATCTAATGTCCAAGACTAGATGGGTCTTCCAGTTGCAAGAGGCTCCTCTTTGAGTTGGAGTTGATTTCAGCAGCCTCTTCTTGCACTACCTCAGGATGCTCTAACTCATCCTGAGCTGTAGAGGTGGATGCCTTGGTCTTCTTTTTGGAAACACACTTCATGGCAATCCTTTTTCCTCTTCTTTGAAGTCTTTAACTGAGAGGACTAGTCTTCAGCACCAGGTTATTCTACTATGTCTCTCTCAGTTGGATTCTCTTCTCTTATAGGTTCAAAAGAAAAGTGAAGAGGACTCTACTGTGGATCAGAAGATAAAGTTATATTGTCTCAAGGGGTTCAACCTTGACAACCTCAGGTTGAGCTGGACTTGGTGGAGAATGCAAGTCAACAAGCTCTCCTTTTTTAATCTTCTGCTTGATCACTCTAATGTGCTCGTCCTTAGTAAATAGAGACATTAGACCATGCCTTCTTCCGGAGAATCCATACAGCTTCAAGAAGCTCATCATCCTTTGCCTGTCAGCAGACTTCTTTTGGATATTTTGGATGATGGCTCTTGACTTTCTTGAACTGGGGAGAGGGTAGGAGCATGCTTGTAGAGCCTTTTTTGTCTCCTATCTTCCTTGTTCTTGAGGAGTAATACTGCATCCTCTGCCTCCTTCCACTCTTTGGAAAATCCCTTGTCAGCCAGTTCATTCAGTTCTTCTAAGGGGAGAGAGAATAGTTCATCTACATTGTAATTTCTGGTCCCCAGGTAGTTTATTCTGGCTGCCCTCAACTCATCATCCTGAGTGTTTGGCCTGGGAGCAGCGCAGATGTCAGCTTCTATGAACCCTGGAGACTCTCTTGAATTTTCTCCCCTTAGCTTCCTCTTCCTCTCTCTTTCCTCCTCCTTAATATCCTCAGAAGTCAGTTTTCTTTTCTCTTTGTCACTCACAGGCCTTGGTGACTCAGTGTGGAGAGAGCTTTGGCCTTTATTACTTGATTTAGCAATCAAGCTCTGGCCAGAGAGAGGTTGTAAAGAACCTTTACCAGCTGGTGCCTTACTGAGGGTAATGGGTGCTGACGAAGTTCCTGTCTCAAGGTTCACAGGTTCAACTTTTGGGCCTTCAGTCAAGGCTTCCCCTTTGAAGTTAATCTTAGGGTCCACCTTAACATCCAGTTGACCAAAAGTCTTACCTGCTAGCCTTTGTCTATATAGTCTTGACCTCAGCTTGTATTCTTCAAACACCCTTTCTTGAATCCTATCTTCTAATCTTATAGCTTGTCTATTTTGACTTGGGTTGACAAGTGGAAGATCAATCAGATGGATTCACTCATAGAAACTCAGGTTGGAAAAGTTGAAAATTTCCAATTGACCCTGAGTTCTAGAGATAACAAGAACTCTTTTTTCTATGTCGTACCTCCATCCCATGATTGGGTTCTTAGAGTGATGAGATGGGGTAGGCATGGCTCTAGATACCCTCCTCAAACAAGCTATGTATGAGTGAGTCCACATCCATGTAGACTTGGACAAGTAAGTCCACATCCACGTAGACTTTGAGGAGGTTGCTGAGTATGGACCATTTGCTAGTGAGGGTGGTGAATCCTCCAAGTTCATACTCTATGAAGAACTCCCAGGTTCTATGATTGTTTGGACTTTCTCCCCCTTTTTGGTAGCATCACCTTCTTGCAAAAGTGAGCTTGGGGTTGGATTTGTCACATCCACAAGTTCTTGTTGACCTGGTTGAGTTCTCTGGAGTGGTCTCTGTGCTAACTTGCCCTTAAGATCGATGATCTTAAGTTGCTAATCATTGACCCTCATTTGTAAGATAGTCACCTGAGATTCCAGGTGACTTATCTTTGAGACTAAATAGGTGCATGTTTTTATCAATTTTTGCACCTTTAGTTTCAGACTCCCCTCATCTTCATCAGAAGAATCACAGGGGGATGAGAGAATAGGACCAAGGTCTTCTTCCTCATCACCAGCACTTTGTTCTTGGCTGCTGAATTTCCCCTGCATCATGACAACTTCAAGAGAAGTGTCAAGAGGCTGGGTTGCCATGGTTAAGGTCTTAATGATGTAGTCAGTTGCTAAAGTGAGAGCCTCTTTCATATGGACCTCCTGAACAAGTTTAGGGAGATCCACCTCAGTAGTAGGTGGATGATGTGGGCTAGACATGGGAGAAACAATAGTACTCATCTCTCCTTGAGTAGGGGTGGAGAAGAGAGACTCATGATACTCACTGAAGCCAATGTCTTCATCATCATAGAATTCAAGGTTTGGGATTGGTTGGTTTAGATCAAGAGGCTATGGATGGTAACTATCCCTTGAAGGTTGTTCACTAGAGTTTTGAGACTTTGAGTGAAGGCTTAAGGCTGTGGGGGTTGTGAGCTAATCAGGGTGAGCATGAGAAACCTCAGCACTAATCATTGGTGAGATGGGAGTGGTTTTGCTCCTCAGGAGAAGTGGGAGCTCCAGTGTCCACTTCCTCCTGTATGGGTGATGATATAGGGGCCTGCACAAACTGAGTAGCATATGCAGGGGTTTGTTTGGATTTTATTTGGGAGGTGATGGTTATTTTTGGTTGTATAGGTGGTTGGGAAGTAGAAGGTATGGGTTCAACACTAGCTGGTGCTGCTAGGTTGTCACCTTGAGCAATGAGCTCTAACATTTTTGGGACAAGGGCTGTTTCTACCCCTGAGATGCGAGTAGTTAGCTTCCTCATAGTCTTGAAGATGCCGGGCTTTATTTGTCCTATTTAGGAAAACCCATGCCTTGGTCTTGGGCTTATCAAAGTGATTTGAAGACAATGTAACAGTCTGGCTATGTTCAAGCTTTGAGGATCATTAGCTGTTGTTGATGAAGAACTTTCAGTCACTTGGTCTTTCTTCATCCTCCACACCATCTTTGAAAGATTGGACTTGACCATCAACACCTCGGAAGTTTTAACAAACTTCAAAAGTTTTGGAGACTAGACCTTCGAAAGATCTTGCTTTCACTGCCTTAGGCTTTAATACTTCGAAAGCATTCATTTCTTCTGGGACTAAAATTTCTTCCGAATGCAAGTTTTCACATGTCTTCTTTTTCACCTTGGAGATTCCGAAGGGAAAAGATTTTCCTTCCAAAGCTAGTTCTTCTCAGAAGTTTTCTCTTTGATCATGTGAATATTACTTTAAGGATTGTAGATGCAATCCTTAGCAAGATGAGAAGTACTACCACACATGATGCAATCCATTTGCTTCCTTCTGAGAGTCTTCTTTTGAGAGACAGACTAAACTTTATCACTTTTCACCTCCATCTTCATCTTCACAGATGATGCAGCAAGCTTCTTAGGGTGAGGCTTGCTCTTGGAACTGGATGGTTCAGGCTGTGTAGTAGTGATACACAACTGATCAGCCTTCTTATCTTTGTTGGGATGAGTTGGACATGAACTAGAACTCCTGGTACTAGAGTTCATAGTTGAGTCTTCAGCCTTTACCACTTCAAATCCTGTAGAGATAAACATTTGTTTCTGCTTAGAGTTGAAAGTGGCCTTGATCTCTTAAGCCTTCTTTGATTTTCTCTTTGCTTTCCTGATCAAGTTCTTCCTCTTAGACTTGGTCATCCCAGATTCTTTCCTCTCCTCAGAAGAATAGTGACCCTTTTTAGGATGATCTTCTTCACTGTTCTTAGAATCATCCTTCACTATCTCGTCTTCATCCTCTTCATCTATGGGGTCTATAAGGGGAAGCTCATCTTCACAAGTTCCACACCTTCGAGGCCCTTCAGATAATAGAATGTGTGGAGGAGCTACCTTAGTAGATCCCAGTCCTTACCTATTCTGATAACAAACTTTTGCATGCAAGGATGAGCATATCATGTTCTTGAAAGTCTTTTCTTCAAGAACACGTTTGCCCTGGCTTTGCTGATCACAAGCTCAGCCTAGCATTCAGTTAACTTAGTGATGAGATATTTTCTGAGTCCTGTAGCTGGTATTTTCATGCTTAAGGTTGAAATGGTTTTCTCAAAATCTTCCGAGAATTAATTGCTTTTGGAAGAAAATTGTCCTTCAAATACATGCAAGTACTTAGAAGCATATTTAAGCTACGGAAGATATCTCAGAATTCTTCCAAAGGTAAATTTATTATAAGTAGTTGTTTGACTTGAAGACATAATTTTATTCTGAAGACAACTTGAAATTTGCTTTCGGAAGAAAATTGTCCTTCAAATACATGAAAGTACTTAGAAGCATATTTAAGCTTCAGAAGATATCTCAGAATTTCTTCCAAAGGTAAATTTCTTATAAGTAGTTATTTGATTTGAAGACATAATTTTCTTCCAAAGACAACTTGAAGTCTTCTATTTTGTGATCATTTTCAGCTCTTTTGAAATCAGCTTTTAAAATTTTTAAGGACTCAAGATCAGTTCTCATCTCTAAGTTATAGGACCTATATCAGTTAACTTTAGTAATACATTCAGGTGTACAAGAATGTTCCAATACCTTGGCTTCTTCATGATCTGCCATCAGTGCTTGGTTTGGAGATGCATCCTCAACCTGAAAGCTCCAGTTAAGGCCTCCCTCATCAACAGCAACTATAGCTTGCTACTTGGGTTTCTCATTCTGGAAAGCTCCATCTGTGTAGTTTGGTCTGGTTTATGCTTGGCCACCATTTTTCCTTGGTGCCTTGCACTCTCTAGAAAAGTGTCCCATTTGGTTGTCCCATTTGGTTACAGTTGTAACACTTCACTTTGCTTTTATCTAGCCTAAACTTTCCATTGTTTGCATTGCTAGGAAACTTCCTCCCTGTCCTCTTGAAAAACTTCATGGCTCTATGAGTGAGAAGAGCCATTTGCTGGACTATTTCCATGTATTCCAGATCATCTAGATGGATACAGTCCAGATCTTCAAGGGTAAAGAGAAAGTTGCATGTGCTTTCATCAGTAGACACAAAGGCTTGTGAAGAGCTTGTCTCTTGGAATGGGCTTCCTAGGATGTAGCTCTCTCTTGGTGTCTCTGAGAAGGTGATGAAAGGACCCTTTTCTGAGTTATCAGGGTAGCAGATAAGATGATGCTGGGGTTCTCTACAATACCATTCAACCACATGAAGGGCTAAACTCTGCTGAATGTTGGAGTTACCAGATGGATTTTACATGTTCATCTCCATCTGGTAGCCACTGAGGATACCATACAACTCAGTGAGAGTAAGGGTCTTGAGGTTCTCAGTCCTCTTAACGGCCACACAATAGTGTGTCCATTGTTTAGGAAGAGAGGACATGAACTTCCTCACCATGTTCTCAAGAGTTACGCCAACATCCATTAGAGTATCCACAATCTTAACATATCTGAAGTATTGTTGAGTCATGGTTTCACCTGTCTTGAAGGTGAAATTCTCAAACTACTGCTTCAAGAGGTCCTTCTTGTTTTCTTTTGCTTCATTTGACCCCTCATACATCAGCTTCAATGCATCCCATAGTTTCTTGGCGTTCTTGCACTTCTTGAAGCCTTTGTAGATAGAGTTTGGAAGGGCAGTTTAGAGAGCGGTCATGGCCTTATGATCTATGTCAATCTTCTTCTAGTCTTCATCAGAATAATCACCCACTTCCTTTTGTATCATACCACCACCAGCAGCAGCTGAAGGGGTGGATGGTACATGAGGTCCCTAGACAATAGATCCCCATATCCTGGAGTCTTGAGACTTGATTAAGCCTTCCATTCTTTGGCACCAAGTATCAAAGTCATCAGGAGTGATCAGTGGAGACTTTGTCATAGAACCGGTTTCCATATCAGCCTTTGTGATAGCTGCCATTTGAGATGTTAAGTGTTTTGTGAAACTGAAGGGATTTGGTGAGATCTTACAATCAAGAGCCTAAAAAGCTCTGATACCAACTGCAGGACCGTGTAAAGGGTAGATCGATACAATAAGTCTCACAATGAGGAGAGTGTTAGAACACTTAACAGATCAAATAGGGAACCGGGTTTGTGTGAGATGATACTAAGAACACAAGTAACTGAGACAGAACTAAGAATAAGAACAGATGAATATGGTTTTTAAGGATGTTGTATATTGCTCTCAAGTTCTATTACAAGTGTTATAAAGCATAAAAAAGAAATAAAAGGACCTGAGATACTTTATAGTACATCCTACAGCCATCAATACTTTAAAAGCCAGCTGGAAACACTAATCTAGACAACAAGATCAATGTAGAGTCAAAAGGCAGATTTGCCTTTTGACTAGTGACTATGACATGCCATAGGTCACATCCTTTTTTATTATAAAAAGGATAAAAAGGTACAAAATAAAAAGTTACAGACCAAAGACCATAATCTACAGTTTATAAAAGCATGGACCTTTTCACCAACTTGTATAAGTTGGTGAGTCTTCAGAGTTGCAGCGCAAAGTGTGTCAGCTTTATGAAAAAATAGATCAGAGAAAGCATGTCTTCTCTGTCTTCGGAAGAAATCAGTCTTCACACCATTTGGCTTTGGAAGACTTTGTCTCTGAAGCGTCGGAAGACTTGATCTTTGGCTTCAGAAGATTTGGGCTTTGGTTTCTGAAGATTTTACATTTAGAATATTTTCTGTGGAGAGTATAAAACTTTCGAAGCAACTTCTACCTTGTACATCAGTGTAGGGGTGAGCAAATTCGGTATACCAACCAAAATCAGGTATACCAAGCTCGAACCCGAACCCGATCTTCATCGTAAAGTAATACCGATTACCGTATCTAACACATATAATCGGGATTTGGGTTTTTTCGGTTTCGGTAACAAGGAAATCGAGAAGGTATCGGAACCGACGATTGATTCATGCTACTGTAAATGCTACTCTAATATTGGATTAGTTTTGATAAGTGTTATTACTATTTTGGTAATTGTTGAAAGTGGTGCATCATGTCTTGCTTGATTCATGCTACTGTAAATGCTTATTATCTCTAATGGATTACATGATTTGTAAATTTAAACGAATCATTTTTTTCTTGAGTCAAAGTTTTGACTTTTGATTGTCAACTACTTTGTTTAGTACAAACAGATTACTTGAACATGTTTAGGTGTGCATGCAGGTGAAGAAATATTTGCTTTTTTATGTCCTACTGATTAGTACAACTATTGTATTTGAACATGTTAAGGTGTTTGTGCAATTGTTGGCTTTTAAAGTAAGTATTTGAGCATATTAGTTGTATTCAATTTTCTTTAACACAAAATCTCCCATTGGTTGACTTTTTAATCAATAAGTTATACGTGATTCGTTTAGCTTGCCTAGTTGGTAGAAATATATTGTTTCCGTAACATGTTAAGTATGGAGTTATTAAAATAAAAAAATAGATCAAACCTTCATAGAAAAGATAAATAAGAATACGTTAAAACTCAAGTAAATTGTAATAATCAAAACTCAAAACAATGATAAATAAGAATACGCCTAAAATCTCCATCGCTCCCATGTTTAGTTGCACCCGTTGGCTAGTCTCACTCAACATTTATGTTAATTGGTTCTGATTTCTCAAAAATTTCTACAAATAATAGAAGAAAAACTTATAAATATAATATCACAAATGAAAAAAATAAATAAAAACTACAAAAATAAATAAACTCTTACCTTTTCCAAGGTCGTCAAAGCTTGTAAAGTCTTCATCTTCGTTTATTTTCTTGCTTGACCCACGAATCCAATCCTGTGTGCAAATAAGTGCTTCGACAAGCGGGGGTGACAAAGAACTTCCGTACTCTTTCAAAACTCTCCTTGACTCAGAAGCAACACTTGAAACCGGAATAGCTAATAAATCTATAAGAATAAACATCATAAGTTAAAGAAATTACAAAATTACACGAAAAAATTCATAAATAAAATACAAGTGTCAAATGTATATTCCTTTTGCCACCATTGCTAAAATTGGGTATTTTGAAGACGAACCTTTCCACTATTGCGGATAATCAAATCCCGGGTAATCTTTCTCCTCTTTATCCTCAAGATACATTTGAAGTTCCGATTTAGTGTTGTGCATGGTAAAACCACAATCTGATTTAAAGTCAGATAAAAAACTTTTGTCACCGTGTGAAGAAGTTTCAACGTTTCTTTGTGCAACATTATTTGAACTTGTGCTTTCATAAGTTACTTTATATTGCTCAAATAGTATCTCAAATTCTCCAGTTATACATTTAAGCACCGCCTCGACCTTCTTGTTAATATCATGTATAGTCTCGTCCTTCTTTTTTTCAGTTGTAAATATACTTTTATATCCATATGCGATGACACAAACTTTCAAACGAGGATCTAGTATAGTCATAAAATATAAAACTTTATTAAAATTTTTATCCTTCCTCCAATACTTTTCATACTTCTCCTACATTCTAGAACCCATTGATCTAGTTTCTAGGTCAGGTGAACCTTTCAACTCTCGAAGATGTTTTTCAATATCCATTGATTCATAAAGAACTGATTAGCAACCACCTGTTACACACACATACTGTTTAATGGTTAATAACTTAAATATGTTTAAACAAAAATAAACAGAGTAGTAACTAAGAAAAAAATATAAACAAAATACCTTTGTCGATGCTGAAGCGTTCATTGTTTTATGGGCAAGCAATTTTAAAACTTTTACCATGTGCCTCGCGAAGTGCCAATCAGTAATCGTGGGAATATCACCCAAATCTTTTGAATAACTAGGGTCTATCAAATCATAAGCTTGAAAAGCCTTTTCAAATTTCTCGGCTGTATGCAACATTTCATATGTGGAATTCCATCTAGTAGCGACATCTAAAGACAACATCGCCTTACTTTCAATCCTAACATCTTTGACACAATTTTTAAATGCCTCTAGTCTTTTAGAAGAGTATCTAATATATCGAATTGCATTTTGTATACACTTAATCGAGTAGTTATTTTCATGTAGCCCATCTTTTACAATCAAGTTGATAATGTGAGCCATGCAACGGATGTGTAAATATCTTCCATCAAACAAGAGATTTTGTAATCTACCTTTAAGAGATACCATGTCCGTATCATTGGATGATGCATTATCAGTAGTGATCGTTAAGACTTGATCAATATCCCAATCATTTAAACATTGAAGTAATATTCTAGCAATTTCTTCCCCTTTGTGGCTGAATATCGGCTTAAAATTTATAATCCGTTTGTGTAATACCCAGTCATCGTCAATGAAGTGTGCTGTGACACACATGTAGTTTATTCTCTGAATAGATGTCCATGTGTCAGTGGTTAGACATACTTTGGCTTTACTCCTTGCAAAAAAATCCTTCAACTTTCCCTTTTCCTTTAAATAGATCTTCGCGCAATCCCTTGAAATTGTAGACCTGTTCATTATTTTGTAATGCATAATTACTTTAAACAAATAAAATAAAATATAGTTTATAGCTATAACAGAAATAAAATACATGCTTGGTATCTTAAAATTCGGACATACGGTTTCCATGAGTCTCCTAAAACCCTCGCGCTCCACTGTTGTAAACGGGAGCTCATCTAGTATGATCATCACAACAATAGCATATCTACTATTTTCAGCACTAAATTTCAATGTTTTAATTTCACTAGTTCAGGCCCCAACATTATCATTCTTTTTCAGAAATATGTTTGTTTGACCCTTCAACCTTGAAGGATGTTTCTTGCATGTCTCAAGATGCTTTTTCAGTCCCGTTGTTCCATTAATTTTTGGGTGTACAGCTATACAGACTGAATAAAGAATACATCTTGCCTTTATATTCCCATCCTCGTCAGTAAACTTTTCAAATTCAGCCCAGTATGGAGAACGACCCACTTTACTTTTCTATTTTTCGGATTCGTTTTTAACACGTTTTGATTTGCATTTCTCTACTTTGTCAGGTTCATCGCTTGATAGTTGCTCAACGTTCACAGGGTCCATCTATTCACAATTAACAAATAAGAATCAAATAAATTACAATCCCAAATTAAGTAAAAAACTACATATTTCTATAGACAAATAACCTATAAGAAGCTAATTAAAATTCTGATTATTGTTTAATGAGTCATTGTTTATGATTCTGAAACGACCCACCTTTGTTTTACTAGGTTTGTAAATTTTGTACTCATTGAGTTCTTGAAAAATTCGAATCTTGAATCTGATGATGATGATGTTAGAAAGTTGTTATTGCAAGTATTAAAAAGATTTGATATGCGTGGATAAGATGTTTAATTGGAGCATTATGTTTCAATCGTAATAGGTTAGTACATAACCATTTAAAATAGTTAAAGCAAAGTGTTTGAAAAATTGACCTGACAAGAATTGTTATACGATAAACAATTTGATGATGAAGGTGAAGGAAAGGAGTAGCAGCAACAATTTAATTGTGAAGGTTTGAGAAGGTCTAAAATATTTATAAATTGAATGGTGAATCACAATTGGTTTCACAATTGGTATAAGATTCTTCTGTCGTCAAAAGTCAAAAGCAGCATCCATATTTAATTGTAATTTCCATAATTTCTTCCGGTATTTTTTAGGTTTTTTATTTTTAAATCGGGTCGGTATTTAAAAGTTGGGTTCCCTATATTTTTTCCCGATCCCGAACCCGAACCCGATTACAGCAGAAATCCATTACCGAATACATGTACATACAATTCTAGTTAGTTCGGGAATGCACTAAAAATCAGTTCGGGAATCGGTATTAAGTCGGTTCTATCGATTTGTGACCACCCCTACATCAGTGCATGCATGCAGGAAGATCCTTGGTTGTTTTGGCTTCTTTGGTTGCATCAGCCTTATAATCTTCTAATATAACCATACAAATGGTTTGTACACGGCCAGACATAGCTTATGCAGCTATTGTTCTAAGTAGGTATATTTCATGTCCTGGTAAAATACATTAGGAGGCTGTGAAGTGGATATTCAGGTATCTTAATGGCACTAGAGAAGCTGGTTTGGTATTTGGAAAGGATCTAAGTACTAAAAGTGCACTTCTTGGGTATGCTGATAGTGACTTTGCCAAAGATTTGGATAATGGTAGATCTATGACTGGGTATGTGTTCACCTTGTTTGGAAGTATGGTGAGTTGGAAGGCAACTCTTCAATCAACAGTTGCTTTATAAACAACTAAAGTTGAGTTTGTAGCTCTCACAGAAGCTGTAAGGAATCTATTTGGTTTAAGGGTATAGTTACTGAATTGGGTATTAACCTGTCTAGTAATGTGATTCTATGTGACAATCGAGGTGCAGTGCAGCTAGCTAGAAATCAAGTGCATAATGAAAGGACCAAGCATGAGAGGGTCAAGCTATATTTAATCAGAGATGTAGTGAAGGTTAAAGAAGTTGAGATTAAAGAAGTTAATACTCTTGATAATGGTGCTGATAAGCTTACAAAGTCATTATCAGGTCCTAAGTTTGAGTATTGTTTGGAGATTTTGAACATAGAGTGAGACTTAATCAAAGGTGGAGATTGTTATAGATATGGATTAACTTCAAGGACTCATTTTTCATTTACTCAAAGTATTGTTTCTTGGGTTATTATGTCTATTAAAAACTCAAGGACTGAATATGTTAGTTTCTTTTCTTTAGGGTGTTAAATGTAATAATGTTGTTAGAGTTAGTTAGTGGCTGATATAGCTTGAGGGGTATTCATTCTTTTTCTTCAATTTGTATGTTCTATATTCAATCATAATCAAATCACTGTAGCTTTGATTGTTCATAAGTCGATCAATTGTGTTTCAACTTCGATTACTTGTTCATCAAAAGCAACATAAGATGGCTTTTAAGTGCGTAATATTTAATTTTGTTCAAGTTTATTGGCGTTGATTTCAGTCCATGCATTTAATTGAGTTACTTAAGGATACCATTGTTGGGTTTTCACAAGTTAAACAGATCTATTTTATCCTTATAAAATAGAAGAACGCAGCGGAATATATAATTTTAAACTTGTTACAGTGAGCTAATATATATATAAAACATTTTTTATAAAATCAGTCAAAACCCATATGGATCGATATATGAAATCATGCTTACAAACAACAATAGAAGGTACGATGAACTACCTTCAATGATGATGTCGGCGGGAGGTGAACGAGGATGGCAGCTCCTAAAGCAAGAAGCCTCAAGCTGGTCTACCCACGAGCCACCAACAAGAACACTGGTTGTTAGGATTTTTCACTTATAGAACTCCCTTTTTCTTTCTCTAGACTGATCGAGAGAAAGAAGTATCCGCATTAGTCAATGCGGATGAAGTTGTTCTCCCTCATTTGTAAATGGTCATCCGCATTAGTTAGTGCGGATGTATGTTTCCATCAGCATTTCCAGAAATGCACATCCGCATTTGTTCCAAAACAAATGCGGACAGGGATTGTTCATCCGCATTTGTAAATGCGGATGAGTAAACATCATCCGTATTTGTTCAACCACATCAAATGCGGTTGTGTAAAACGAAAGCGGATGAATTAATATTCCTCTCTCTTTGAAATAAATTATCCATATAATTTATATACTAAACAAGTGTAAATGTTTGGAAACCCAATTTCCAAATATTCTAAGTGTTAATATTTATTTATATGATCATATCATAAAACAAATATCTTTGGTGTTTGTCTAGCTCGTTATTGGGTATGACTCGACTTGGATCATGACATACTAGCCACATCAATTCAATATGTATTTTGGGCAGATCATTTCCATCAATCTCCCACTTGCACAAGATACATAGAGGATTGATGCAAGTAGCAAATACCGCCTAACAACGGTTTACTACCCCTAATATGCATGACTAAGTGCCATTCAATAACATCGTTCCTTTCAAGTCCCTTACTTGAACTGATTTAGGTGAATCCAATCATATATCCTTTTGTTTCAGATGTCATGTTAAATCCAGGGACATAGAACGATCATTCCTTGTTGATTTAACTTTATCAGGCCTTAGACATCATACTCTCAATGAATAAGAGGAACAAATTCCATCTTGACTACATACGTTTATCACAATCACCTTGTATCACACCTGAACATAGCCTTGTGTATTGTCCATTATTTCAGAACAATGAAGAACTAGATCAAGGTATAATATTTGGTGAATATCAAAACCCAATATGTATCTCAGGTCAGAGGACACTATGATATTCGCCTTTACTCAAAATTACTTATGATCAATTATAAAATTCCATGCAGTAACATTTGAGAGCGGGTCAGTCCAATATTTGTATCCCACAAATATCTATGAACTTTGGTAGCAACCTTTTGCTCTATATTCATAACTTATGAATATCTACCAATCCATGTTCATAATAGTCTTACATTCATATTTGTTCCCACAAATATAACCGACTACGGACATTTAGAATAATAAACATATTCATGGATGTAAACATGCTAAAATGGAACATAACTCAAAATGTCATAATTTATACAAAGAGTTAGTATTACATTCATTCCAAAGTTAAAATACAAAACAGATCAAATCCAATCACTAGAATATCAAGTCCTAAGGCACAAGTATGACTCTCATGCTTTGCCCTTTCAGGAGCTTCGTGAGTGGATCCGCAATATTTTGATCTGTGTGAACTTTGCGAATACATATCTTTCCCTTTTCAACTTCATCCCTTATGTAGTTGAATCTCCGCTCAATGTGCCTAGTCTTTTGATGTGCACGGGGTTCCTTGATTTGAGCAATCGCACCCTCGTTATCACAAAATATCTCTAGGGGGTCTTGAATGGTAAAGACTACCCCTAGATCGGCAATGAATTTATTTAACCATGCAGCCTCTTGAGCTGCCAATGAAGAAGCGATGTATTCGGATTCTGTAGTGGACAATGCTACCACGTCCTGCTTTGAGCTCTTCCAGGACACTGCCCCTCCATTCATAATGAAGACATACCCCGATTATGATCGAGAATCATCTCGATGAGTCTGGAAGCTCGCATCCGTGTAACCTTTTACAACGAGCTCCTCCTCACTAGATCCATATATTAGAAACATATCCTTAGTCCTCCTAAGGTATTTCAATATACTTTTAACAGCCATCCAATGGCTATTACTTGGATTCTGTTGATATCTACTTGTCATGCTTAATACGCATGACACGTCCGGTCTAGTGCATATCATTGCATACATGATGGATCCTATAGAAGATGCATATGGGATTTCCTTCATCCTTTCTTGCTCATCCTTTGAGTTCGGACATTGAGATGTACTCAATATTGTCCCTCTTTGAATAGGTACCATACCTTTCTTAGAGTTTTCCATCTTGAACCTTTTCAAGATTTTATCAATGTATGCACTTTGGTTTAAACCTGTCAACCATCTTGATCTATCCCTATAGATCTTTATTCCCAAAATATAGGCGGCTTCACCAAGATCTTTTATGGAAAAGCAACTTCCAAGCTAGGCTTTAACACCTTCCATGGTTGGAACATCATTTTCAAATAGTAGTATGTCATCAACATACAATACTAAGAATGTGATAATGCTCCCACTAGCTTTTTTATACACACAAGCTTCATCAGCGTTCTTGATAAATCCAAATTTCTTGATCTCTTCATCAAAACGTTGATTCCAACTTCTCGATGCTTGTTTCAATCCGTAGATTGATTTCTTTAACTTGCATACTTTATTAGGATGTTTTGGATCGACAAAACCATCAGGCTGAACCATATAGACAGTCTCTTCAAGATGTCCATTAAGGAAAGCGGTTTTGACATCCATTTGCCAAATCTCATAGTCATAATATGCAGCTATGGCAAATAATATCCTAATTGACTTTAGCATTGCCACAAGCGAGAATGTTTCATCATAATCAACCCCTTGAGTTTGAGTGAAACCCTTTGCTACAAGTCTTGCTTTATAAGTATCCAAGTTTCCATGCATATCGGTTTTCTTCTTGAAAACCCACTTACATCCAACCAGTTTGGAGTTAAGTGGTGGTTCAACCAATTCCCATACTTGGTTGTCATACATGGATTGCATCTCAACGTTCATGGCTTCTATCCATTTGTCACAATCCGAATTGGACATTGCATCATGGTATGTAGTTGGTTCATCCGAGTCAACCACATAGCATCCATTCATGAAAAATCCATATCTTTCAGGTGGAATGCTAATTCTACCAGATCTGAGAACGTTTTGTGTGTATTGATCAACCATTTGATCATTATCAACAACTTCTTGTTGATCTCTAATTTCAACCAAACGTGTATTGGCTTGTGGTTCTTGATCCTCATCAATTTACACTGTTCTATACGTCGTTTCTTCCATAAGAAACTTAGTTTCCAAGAACTCAGCTTTTCGAGCAATAAATACCTTGTGCTTGGTTGGATCAAATAAGTAATATCCCATACAGTCTTTGGGATATCCAACAAATATACACTTAATGGATTGACTTTCTAACTTGTTTTGGGTGCTCTGCTTCACATAATCTTCACAACCCCATACCTTTAAATATGATAGTGATGGAACTCTTCCATGCCATATTTCAAAAGGTGTCGTATCCACTTTCTTGGTTGGGGCCATATTCAAAATACGAGCCGCGGAGAGCAATGCGAAACCCCAAAATGATAGAGGTAGTGAGCTTCTAGCCATCATAGATCGAACCATATCCAATAAGGTTCGGTTTCTCCTTTCAGACATACCATTATGTTGCGATGTTCATTCTTAAAGATTTTGAACATTTCAAAAGCTTCATGTTTGTGTGTCAACAAGTAAACATAACCATAACGACTATAATCGTCGATAAAGGTAATGAAGTATCTCTCACCATTCCTTGTCATTGTCTTAAAAGGACCACATACATCCAAATGTATGATTCTTAATAAATCCTTTGCCCTTTCGTTAGTACCACTAAAGGGCAACTTGGTCATCTTTCCTTGTAAACAAGATTCACACTTATTAAATGAACCATTTTCATTTATTTCCAAAAGACCATTCTTTTGAAGTGTTTGAATCCGATTCTTGTTTATATGCCCAAGACAACAATGCCAAAGATATAAATCACTTAAACCAATTTTAAGTTTCTTGGTGCTTGTTTGGTATAACGAGTTATTAAAAGATGAGTTATCATGAACCAATTCATAGATACCATTATAAGGCATAGCCTCAAAATAAAATACATCATCCATAAAAACACAAATACCATTGTTTACAAACTTTAATACATAACCATATTGTTTTAAAAGGGAAACAGAAATTATGTTCCTAGTCAAACTAGGAGCATACAAGATGTTTTTCAAGACAACTTCCAAACCATTTGGAAGCTTCAAAACATAGTCTCCTTGGGCTTTAACATCAACTTTTGCTCCATTGCCTATGTAGAGACTTGTGTCTCCCTTCTTGAAATGCTTATTTCTTTTGAACCCCTGCAACAAATTGCAAATATGAGTTCCACATCCGGTATCCAATACCCATGTGTTTGAAGAAATAACATTCAATTCAATATGAATCATGAAAGTTGTACCTGAGGTCTGCCCAGCATCCCTTTTGTTTCTCAACTCTTTGAGATAGGTTGGACAATTCCTTTTCCAATGTCCTATCTCACCACACCCAAAGCATGGATCGTTCTCCATTACCGTAGGCTTCTTAAGCTTTGGTTTTGGAGGTTCAGTTCTTGCCTTTCCCTTACCCTTTCCTTTGATGTATCCCTTTCCTTTAGCAACATTTGCCTTGGGATCGGGGTGTTGCCTTTTCTTATTGCCTCCCTCATTGATCGTAAGGACGGGTAAAACCCTTTTACCCATCCCTGCCTTGGCCGTTTTGAGCATTGCGTGAAGCTCACCAATGCTCTTGTCCCACCCTTTCATGTTATAATTCATGATGAACGTCTCAAACCTTTTAGTTAGGCCATTAAGGATCAAATCCGTGGCCAACTCTTTTGAGACGGGACAATTTAGCCTTTCAAGGCGATCAATGTCGCTCTTCATCTTAAGTACATAAGATGAAACCGATTGAGTTTCTTCCATGCGACATGCATGAAGCGCTCGAGCCGTTTCGAAGCGTTCTACCCTTGTTTGTTGAAGGAACAATTCCTTCAACTGGGTAATCATGTCGTATGCCCCATGATGCTCTAAATCCTTTTGGAGCTTGGGAATCATAGTTCCCAACATGAGGCAAGAAACCTGCACAGAATCCTCAGTGTGCTTAACCCAATCGTTATAGGCCTCAACATCATCAACATCGGGTTCGTCGGGAATGGGATCGTCTAGTATGTAAGATTTCTTTTCTTGCTTGAGAACGATTCTCAAGTTACGAAACCAATCCATAAAATTATTATGGTTAAGATGATCCCTTTCTAATATATTTCTTAGTGATAGGTTATGGACGGTAGGGGTGGGAGCGTTGTTGTTGGTGGCCGTTTCTACAAACAAAGTTCATTTTTAGTATTTCCGAAATTAAAACTTTAATTATTATTACCCCTTTCACGTCTCATAGACAGTTAATAATTAAAATCTAGAATCCAACGTTACATTTAAATAATGGTTAGGTGACATTTATCTCATCATTTAAATTAACAAGGTAGTCAACACTTGACAATTGCAACCCTTTGCAACTTTTGGTTTTATGGGATCGGTTAAACATCTTTATGTTTAGTTGGCATGTTTAATCCCATCAACACCATTATACACCATGCTTCGGTGACCCTATTCACATGGTTTCCAACTCAAGTTGTCCTACTTACACACACGTGTGAGTTTACACATACAAGTGGTTAGGTGACCTTTATCCCACAAATATGTTAACCCCACCTCAAACACACAAGTTCCCTAAGAGTGGTTAGGTGACCTTTATCCCACAAATAGTTCCCAAGTGATTCGAGTGTTGTGTAAAAGGATGGTGTTAAACTTGTTTCAAAAGGGATTTTAGTTTTCATTAATTCTAGTTTTGAAAACTATTTTGCACCTAACATTTGCATGCATTCAAATGTGTGGTACCACTGTGAAACAATTTTCAAAGTTCTTTCAATAAAACCAATTTTATTGTGAACACATTAACTTTTAATAAACCCTTTTATTACCCATGTTAATGTTTTATAAGAACCAGTCTTATGCTTGTTGTTGATTTTAAATTATTTAAACATGCATATCCATATATCACAAAACAATAATAAAACAACTACACAAGCATCACATGAATCCATAACCGTAGCCATCTAAGCTTAACATCACTTGTTGATCGAAACAAGTGAGTTAATAAAGTCGTTTCTAAGGGTGAAAATGACACAACATTGTGCTGGTGAACTCCCACTTGATCCCGCATCCAAATGCTTCAAGTGTCCACCTTGTGTTGTGAATCTTCCAATCCATTTGGGTCTCCATTTAGGCTTTGACTTCAGCACCAAACTCCTTTGGGCCTTCATCTTCTCCTTTCGGTTAAAAACGAGAAAGATAGTCTTGTTGCATCTTCTTTTACAAAACATATCCTAAATACAATTTTTCTAGTAAAAGTAAAATGCAACTAGCCTATTTATTTTACATACCAAATAAAAAATAAATAAATTACATACCCAATAGGAAGAATAAACATGTTTAATTATTACAAACCATTTGAATAATTAAAACAAAACACAACACATTCATCCATAGGTCTCGGCTTTGGTTATGAACAAATAAAATACATATCCACATATGTAAGCAAAATCCAAAAGCATCCCCTTGAACCATAGATTCTCGGCTGAAGCATAAACAGCCGAGAACCACGGTTTTGTTTCCAAAAAAAATCATCCAATTGATATACATTTTTCAAGATTTCTATATGCATGTCTAAATAGATCTTGAAAAATAAAGGATACTAGGGCTGAAGCCTCTCGGCCTTTTGGTGAATTATCACCAAGAAACCGAATTTTCAGTCCAAATGAAGCATGTATCCATATAACTGGCTCTTGATGCCATTGTTGGGTTTTCACAAGTTAAACAATTCTATTTTATCCTTATAAAATAGAAGAACGCAGCGGAATATATAATTTTAAACTTGTTACAGTGAGCTAATATATATATATATATAACATTTTTTTATAAAATCAGTCAAAACCCATATAGATCGATATATGAAATCATGCTTACAAACAACATAGAAGGTATGATGAACTACCTTCAATGATGATGTCGGCAGGAGGTGAACGAGGATGGCAGCTCCTAAAGCAAGAAGCCTCAAGCTGGTCTACCCACGAGCCACCAACAAGAACACCGGTTGTTAGGATTTTTCATTTATAGACTCCCTTTTTCTTTCTCTAGACCGATCGAGAGAAAGAAGTATCCGCATTAGTCAATGCGGATGAAGTTGTTCTCCCGCATTTGTAAATGGTCATCCGTATTAGTTAATGCGGATGTATGTTTCCATCAGCATTTCCAGAAATGCACATCCGCATTTGTTCCAAAACAAATACGGACAGGGATTGTTCATCCGCATTTGTAAATGCGGATGAGTAAACATCATCCGTATTTGTTCAACCACATCAAATGCGGTTGAGTAAAACGAATGCGGATGAATTAATATTCCTCTCTCTTTGAAATAAATTATCCATATAATTTATATACTACACAAGTGTAAATGTTTGGAAACCCAATTTCCAAATATTCTAAGTGTTAATATTTATTTATATGATCATATCATAAAACAAATATCTTTGGTGTTTGTCTAGCTCGTTATTGGGTATGACCCGACTTAGATCATAACATACTAGCCACATCAATTCAATATGTATTTTGATTGTTTTTATTCTAGGAAAGGTGTTTACGATGATATCAACATCAAATCTCAACCTACATTTGGTAATAAAATTAAGAATTATCATATTGATCTAACAACACGGCCACATTAGCTCCAGTCGTTCGCTGCCGCCGTCATGATGTTGGTGGTTGAGACACCGACGGTGTTCATGGTGCATGGTTGGGTGGGTTAGATCTGTGGTGACAGGACCTGGACCCCAGTGTTTGTGTCGGTGGCACCAAAAATTGAGGTGATATGATGATTTTTTTTCTGCTAGACTATTGGAATATGCTTTTGTCCAAACCGGGCTCATATTCTGATGTCCTTACCTTGCATAAGCACACTTAGTCGGATGGTTTCCTGACGTACAAGTGCGTATGCGGATTCAATCGTAGGTAGGGGTTCATCCTTGAGTATATCTTTCCGAGTAGAATCAAATTGGTCATTGAGTCCGGCTAAGAACTGGCAAACACGATCTTCATGTATTAGTTGGTTGTACTTTTGATATTGTTGGCACCTTCCATTGGGTTGGGGCTTTGTTCATCTATTTCTCCCCATATTGCTTGCAAAGCACTATAGAATTGTTCCACAGTCATGTCACCTTGCTTCAATCTATTTGCTTTTGATTTCAATTCAAAAACTTGCAAATTGTTGGAGCCACTATTGTATATTTGTATGCGGCAGCAACACCATCCCATAAAGCTTTGGCGGTTTAAAATTGTATATAGTTTGGAATAAGGTGAGACTCTATAGCATTGAGAAGCCAATCTAGCACCAAGATATCAGTGGCTTTCCATGCGGGAAATGACGATTTTGTTGGTTTTGGAGGTGGGGGATCACCTAAAAGATGACCGATTTCCCCCTTCCTATGATAAACACTTCAAGAACTTTAGCCCATAAGAGATAGTTTCTATCATTGAGCTTGATATTGATCGGAAGAGACATAGGTTCTGTGTTGGTGTGGGTTTGAGATGAATTTAACTTTTGAATTTGACGACAAAAAAAGGTATAAGAAGGAAAGAAACAGTGGTAATCAAATGAAAAAAAATGGAAAAAAATATTATGATACTAATGATATCATTATCCCAACTAAACCTCACAGAGATAAAATCCAAAATGCCAATGGTGGTTTTACCGTTGTACAAGGAGCCGGATCAGTAGAAATTTCCCCAACACTTAATGTAACACCCGGAAATTTAAAAGAAAAAGAAAGAAAGGTGAAATATCCCAAGTCAAGGGGTTAAACTTATGCAAGTGGCAAACTTGCCTATTTTGGGATTTGAAAGAAGCATGGCAGCCCACACCTCTTCTTTTACAGATCTTGCTTTCGGCTGCAAGAAGAAAGAAGAAGCTA
The DNA here is from genome assembly GCA_025506505.1 of Flaveria sonorensis. NCBI lineage: Eukaryota > Viridiplantae > Streptophyta > Magnoliopsida > Asterales > Asteraceae > Flaveria > Flaveria sonorensis. The sequence continues at coordinate 50,224,071 of CM046426.1, forward strand.
CAATCGGTTTCTAGAGAGAGAAGGTGGAAGATCTTCTTGTAGGTGAGGTTTTCTTATATTTTCTGCTCAGTTTTCAGCTGTGTTCGAGTTGCTAGACTGATTCTTATGTGTTTCTTGTGTTGGCTGCTTGTTTTGGTGTGTCTAGGTGCTTGAACTCCAGGTTGCTCTTGGGTTTGGAGGAGTTTTACTCGAAAGCAGTTAGAGGTGAGTTCTAAATTCCCCTATTTTACTTGTTTTAGACTTTTTTGGGGCTGAAATGCATATTAACTGAATTTTTACAACCGAAGCATGAGTTTTCTACGTTTTGCATCTGATGTGTATGCGTTGTGTGTGTTCTAAATGCCTTCTTTGATGTTGTGTAGTTGTAAGTTGTGTTCTAAGAGTTTAGCATGATATATCTGTGCTAAGGATTTGGAACTGGTGGAATAGCCTAAGTGATTTTGTACATCCTCATATGTTAAGTGTTCATTCGCATATGTTAAGTGTTCATCCGCATTTGTTAAGTTTCATCCGTATCTGCTAAGCATTCAACCGCATTGGTTTTATGTTTAATAGTTTTAAGTATTTTTGTTCATCCATATTTGCTGGTCTTCATCTGCAATTGCTGAACTTCAACCACATTGGTCAAGTTCATAAGACTTAGCTCATCCGCATTTAGTATTGTTCATCCGCATTTGAACTTGTTCATCTGTATTTGGACTTGTTCATCCGCATTTGGACTTGTTCATCCGCATTTGTGTCATCCGCATATCTTTAGACACTTAGAATATTTTCTGAAGACTTCATCCGCATTTGTTCATCCGTATTTAGTATTGTTCATCCATATTTCTTTGGGAAGTTAGAAGTATTCTGAAATTTTGGGAATAGAAATTAAGTGTTAAGTACTTATGTATAAGGAAAGATTATGCTTGTTTAATGATTCTTATGTATGATTCTTTTCTAGTGGCCTGCTGTTATGGATAATATTTTTTATGATCCATTGTTATATGATTATAAGGCGATGAATATTTTAAAAGTATTATTCCTAACCAAGTGGACACAAAGAAATAAAAGAAGATAGCGGAACTTAATGAATGTTACCCCCAAGCTCTTATAATCAATGGAAAGCCTTGCAAGCACAATGGAATGAGGTGCACGACTTTGTTATCATTAGCTCAACTGATGCGTGGCTGATTCAGGATGCACATCTGGGGTCTAATCCTAGGGATTGACCAAATCAATGGGACCCGTATTCATGAGCAGGCTTCGTGCCTAGCAGTGTGGGTCAACTGTCGAATGGGTTAGCTACCAAAAAATCATTTACCGACAGGGGTTCGGATAGGCTCTTGCTTTGTGCAAACCTAAAAAATGAAAGTAAAAGATAATGAAAGAAAGAAAGATAAAGAATCTCTTAATGATTGATTATGTATAATAATGAATGATCACCAAGTGAAGTTTTCAAAAGTATATTTTCTGTATTATTAAACTAGAACTCACTAAGCAATGCTGACTTTTTATATGTATTTTTAGTTGGCAGGTAATGTGGTTGCTGAGGGTGGCACGGAGTTGAAGCTACTTGGCAAGCAAAGACTAGCATCCATCTCATGCAAAAATAATGTTGTTGTTTTGTAATACAACTAAGTATTCTTTTGTGACTTTAATCAACGATGTACTACTTGGCAAAAGTAACTATTAATGCATGAAATGGTTTTTTATAATTCTCCCGCTACAATATTTTCTTATGTTTATATATTTTAAATGAGTTTTAATAATGAATGATGCTATGAATGACCAACTGTGGGGTCTCCGGGATCGGGGCCTTACACTTAAACTCTCAAAATGTCTTTACATGCCATCTTTATCATTTAAACTTCTATCTATAAGCCAAGCCACAAAAGAACTTAAATGTATTGCAATTATGGCCCCAACATTTTGTCTTTTGCAGGATATTCATACGAAGGCGATAATTGGTCGTGGTATTAAACGAGATGGGTTGTACTATGTTGATGAAGTATCAAATGTAAGGACAGCTGGCCTAGCCTATGGAACATCTACTAGAGAACAATGGTTGTGGCATATGCGGCTTGGTCATTTATCAAATGGTTATCTTCGTACTTTATTTCCAATATTATTCAAAAGTAAAAATTTAAGTCATTGTGAAACTTGTGTTTTGGCCAAAAGCCATTAAACATGTTATCGACCCATAGGAAATAAATCAACTTCTCCATTTTCACTAATACACTGATATATTGGGTCTTGCCCCTAAATCTTCCATTGGAGATTTTAGATATTTTTTGTTGTTAGTGGATGACTGTACTCGAATGTCTTGGATATATTTTCTCAAACAACAATGCGAGGTCAGTGAAAAATTTATTGATTTCTACCAACTAGTACAAACTCAATTTAAACATAAAATCCAAATTCTACGATCAGATAATGGAGGTGAATATATCAATAACACCCTTCAAAGTTTTTTTTGAAATCATGAAATGATACATCAAACGTATTGTTCATATACTCCACAACAAAATGGTGTGACCGAACGGAAAAATCGACATATCCTAGAAACCACTAGGGCTCTAATGATTGAGTCTCATGTCCTAAAGTTTTTTTGGCCTAAGGCAGTCTCGACAGCAGTCTTCCTTATTAACTGCATGCCTTCTCGTGTCCTAAATCATAAAACTCCTCTTAAAGAACTTTCTAACCATGTCATCTTACCATCACATCTCATGCTTCCTCCCAAAGTATTTGGTTGTACAGTGTTTGTACATCTTCAAAAACACCTACGCACTAAACTAGATCCATGTGCTATTAAATGTATTTTTGTGGGCTATGGTGCTCATCAAAAAGGATACAGGTGTTACTATCCAAAAACCAATAAGATGTATATCACAATGGATTGTGACTTCTTAGAAACAAAGTATTTTTACTCCACCATTTCTCGAGAACAGGGGGAGACAAACACATCATGTTCCCTAGAATGGTTATCTCCAGGACATACCACACCGAGGGAGCCTAACATACTCGAGCAAGAGAATTTCATAGAGCCCTCAAGAGAAACTAAACCAGAGAATATCATTAACATAGTGCAATCCAACTCATCACGTTCCATAACATCGCCTTCTACGGATATCCCAGAGGTAAGTTCTCCTAACCCATCACCACCCTCTATGGATATCCCTAAAGTACCAAACTTACACACTAACAATATTATTAAGAATGAAAGTTCAGGTGTACAAAAAAGATATACTGTACCACCAAGAAGTAATCGGGGGATTCCACCTAAGAGATATAGTCCAGAACATGAACCAAAAAATTCAAACTACCCTGTGGCCAATATGGTTCAGTGTGAAGGACTATCTCAGCCAATAAAATCATTTAGAAATAAGTTAAGTTCTCAAAGGATTCCAAATATAGCAGAGGAAGATAGGAAAACCAAAGAATGGAAGGAAGCGATGGAAGTTGAAATGTCAACCTTACGAAGAAATGAAACATGGGGAAAATGCTTACTACCTGAAGGGAAAACACCAGTTGGATGCAAGTGGTTATTTTCCATAAAATACAATCCAAATGGAGATATTGAAAGATATAAAGCTCGACCGGTAGCTAAAGGATAAACTCAAACATATAGGATAGACTACTCTGAGACCTTCTCTCCTGTAGCTAAACTTGATAAAATTCGTGTTCTGTTATCTGTGGCAGCTAACCAAGACTAGTCACTTCACCAATACAATATGAAGAATGCATTCCTACATGGAGATTTAGAGGAAGAAGTCTACATGGAAGCTCCACCCGGGTTCAAAGAAAGTTTCAAGAAAGGAGAAGTATGCAAATTAAAGAAAGCACTATACGGTCTCAAACAATCACATAGAGCATGGTTTGGTAGATTCACTATTGCAATGAAAAGATATGGCTACACACAAAGTAACTCTGATCATACTCTCTTCCTTAAATGGATAGGAGGAAAAATAACTTGTCTCATCATCTATGTTGACGACATGATCATTACAGGGAATGATGAAGAAGAAATGGAGTGTTTACGAAATAACTTATTCTTAGAATTCAAGATGAAAGACCTTGGAGGTTTAAAGTATTTTTTTTGGAATTGAAGTAGTACGATAAAAAAGAGGAATATTCATCTCACAAAGAAAATACATCTTGGATCTCCTTGTTGAAACAGGGTTAATGGATTGCAAACTAGCAGAAACGTCGATGGTAATGAATCAGGATCTTCATAGCATCACCGAGACAAATTTAGCTGGCAAAGAACAATATCAAAGGTTAGTAGTGAAACTGATATACCTCGCACATACAAGACCAGATATAGCTTACGCAGTTGGAATCGTAAGTCAATTTATGCACAACCCCAATAAATATCACATGGATGTAGCTTTGCGTATTGTAAGATACTTGAAATCATGCCCTGGGAAGGGTATTTTATTTAGCCGAAATGAGCATCTTAACATTTGGGGGTACACAGACGCTGATTGGGCGGGAAAACAAACTAGTCGAAGATCAACATCAGGATATTTCACATTTATGGGAGGGAACCTAGTAACCTGGAGAAGTAGAAAACAGAAGGTTGTGGCACTATCAAGTGCTAAAGCTGAATTCAAGGGCATTGCAAATGGAGTGGCTGAGCTTCTATGGATAAAAAAGTTAATGACAGAGATAGGCTTTCCACCTAAAGAGACCTTTAGACTATATTGTGATAATACCGCTGCAATCAGTATCTCCCAAAACCCAGTTCAACATGACAGAACGAAACATGTTGAGCTAGATCGACATTTCATAAAAGAGAAACTTGACGAAGGGATTATTACCCTTCCTTTTGTTCGATCCGAAGACCAATTGGCTGATGTATTAACTAAAGCAGTATGCGGGAGGATATTTCACAATTTTATCGACAAGTTAGGTATGTGGGATCCCGCTACCAACTTGAGGGGGAGTGTTGAAGAATCACAACCATAATATAGTTGTATTCACAGCTGTGATCAAGGCAATTAGATCAAATGAATATCAAGGAAATTAATCTGTGATCAATATATTTAATATGATAGGAAGTAGACTGTTTTAGATCATCTCATAGCTTGTATAAATATGGTCTTTATCATTCTTTCTAAAACACAAGAAAACAAATTACTTTCTATCATCTTAGTCTCTATTTCAAGTATGTCGACATCGCCTCCTCCATGGAGTTGAGGTTGAGCTGGTCGTCTGGTCAAGGGTGGCAGTAGTGATGGTCCAATGACCTTTACCCTATTAATGAATGTCATCGGTGACTTTCTGTTGGTACCCATTAGATCTGACACTGTTAACAGATAGAGATGACGAAGGCCTACGGTGTCAATGATGAGGAGGAGGATCATCTCATTCGAGACTTCCTGTTGATACCGACTTAGATCTTAGGCCTCATGGTATCGATAATGATGAGGAACACCTCATATGAGACTTACTGTTAGTTTCATGTTCATCGTTCGTTTTATCGTTCTCTTTCAGTCTCTGTTGGGTATATTATTTTGTCTTTGCTACAGAAGTCAATGAAGATAAGTGGTTGCTCATCTAATACTAACAATATGGCTCTGTTTGGTATGTTAGTGTTTTCATGTTTAGTTTCGGTGAAATCAAAGGGTTGTGATGACATAATCAAGGTGGGGCAGTTGTTTTGGTGTGACTACTATTTATGGTTAGCAGCAACAACCAAACCCCTATTCTGACCCTACTATGACGATAGTTCGTCTTAGTTCGTCCATCACACGCGCAACGCGAGTAGGGAGAACAAACTAGTTTGATTTAATCCACAAATTAGTTAATATGTATATTAATTTACTTACAATTGGGAGGTGAATTTTTTATATTGGTAATTGTAAAAGTAAGAATTTTTGGCAACTTACGAAAATAAATATAATTTCTTATGTTCTTTATATGTACGTATAGGTATAAATTCGAGTCCGTTTACATTTTAACGGTAATTTAATTCAGAAACAACCCAAGTTTTCATGCTTATATCTTTAAAACATTTTGAGTTGATCTACGTTTTGATGTATATTTTGTTTGAAAAGAGTCGGGTCCAATATAATACGTTTCATTATTTGAAAAGGAGTTGCGGTGATTGTAGTAAATACTTTATCATGATGGATAAAATCGAGTTATTCTACGTTTCAACATGATACGTTTTCATTCGATGGTATGAAATCTAGTTACTTTACGGTTTGATGTAAATTTAGTTTGAAAACAAGTCAGGTCTATTGTAGTATATACTTTATCATAAAGCGTAGTACCCCGCCGCGACGCGCGACGGGTATTAAAAACTAGTTATTATTTATTTGGTTTGTGTTCTACTATGAAATTTCACAATAAAGTAAATCGTGTCCAGAACAAAGCTAAACTATATGATAAACCAATGCTCAAAGTGCAGGCTCGTACCGACTTCAGTTTACGGATGTTCAAAGTTTTTGGTGATTGTAGTAACTTCAATACTAGATTTCACACCATTTACAACTTTGACTCAACTGTTTAAAGACAATTTCTTATAATTCATGTGCCTGTTTATCAAACGTATTCAAATTTATTTAAATGACGTTTAATACAATTTGAATCTCATGTTTAATACAGTTTATATGATTTAGGAGTTTTGGTTCTTAAATTTGAGTGTAAAAGTAAGGCTTAGTACCTTGCTTTACAGACATCCTACAACTTTTTTGTAGAAATTTTTTTCTTGTATCTTTCTCTCTTATATTTTTTATCTGAGATACAATTTTGAATCCTAGTAAGTAATTCTTTTTTATGTAATTCACAATATATTTTACAACTTTGCTGTTTTCTACTTTGTAATAAAAGTATTTTGTTCGGCTTTCTTATAGCTTATAGTAATCTATCTTACTTTTATCTCTTTAGGAAATACTTTTATTAAATTTCTTAAAAAAATGTAATTTTCATAGAGTATTTTCTTCAGCAACCGAAACTTGAAACACGTATACACATCCACAATTAAAAAGAAAGAAAATTGAAAACTTAAAGGGAAAAGAATGAAAATGACTTTAAACATGTAAAATTATATAACCGGCCATTTAATAATATCATTTTTACCTTCCACAAACACACTTTTCTCCATCATCCTTCTCTCTCTCTTCCTGCGTGTGGACGGTTCAATTGATTAGTCAATAGATGATTAATTATTAGCGTGTTCACACAATGGACCATCCATGGAAGAAGAATTGAAATCCTCAAATTGAAGAATCTCCATGGATGAATTCCCATCAAAAGATCATTCTAATTCTTCTTTTACATGTATGCATGCACATGTGTGATGTGTGTATATATATATATATATACATACATACACAACAGCCCCTAAAGAGTACACAATAGCGTTTGTGTAAACAAACTTCTATGCAAATGGACTCCATCTTCAATCTTGAAGAAACCGAAAGATCTGGTTTGCTTCAACACATCATTCAGTCGTTTGGTTTCACTTATGTTTGCCTTTGGTCTCACTTTCCCCATCATTCCAAGTACATCTATCTCTCTCTCTCTCTCTATATATATATATATATATATATATATATATATATATATATTTATATACATACAAACACACACACACGTACAGTGTCTGTTTAATCTGTCTTATATCCATAGATATTAACTACAGTTGCTTGATCTTCATTGATGGAGTTTACAAACAAGAAAACAGCGAAGCAAGCTCATCATCTTGGAGTGTTGCCATGAGGTCTTTTCTTGACTACCAGAAGTCAGTGTTCTTGATTGATAATTACAATAAGTAAGACAACAAAATGCAATCTTTTTTTTAATTGATTAGTATTATTCGAATTTAATCTATTTTCATATGGATTTTATTTGATTATGTAGACGAGTTCCGGGGTTTGCATTCATGCACAATCTTACATATATGGAGCATACAGGATTGGAGCTTTTACAATTGGCATCAAATTCAGCACAAATACAGTTTTATCAAGTAATTACAAATCTTGAAAAAGTAAAACTATTATTAGTTTGTTGGAAGCTACGTCTTGTAGAAAAGTTGTAAGTTCTTGATATATGCATGCAAGATTTGAAGCTAACACATACCCTTATTTTTCATTACTTGCAGGAAGCTAGGATAAAGGTACGGTGTTTGAGCATGAAAGTTTATAATGAAAAAACTCTGGATTCGATCTTTTTCGCCTGTTTTGTTTCATTATCATCATACATTTTCACCTAATTTTCATTAGAAAATTTTGTTCTTTCATCAAGATTTCAAAGAGTAAGAGTGGATCAACCTAAAAACTACACTAACAAAATAGCAATGAAATGGCTTAAACCAGTATTTTTAGATCGGGGTGACGCCCTCTAATCTTACTCTAATTCTACACATTTTGTCGATTGTTACACTTGAAACCTCAACAACATAGGGGAGGTATACTTCCTACACACTTTGGTACCCATACGCCACAGACCATTTGGTGACTAAAACTAGTTAACAGATCAATGTGTTGTTGCTAATTAATTTCTTGATGATGCTTAAAATTCCATTTTACAGACTGCAATTTTCATGGGGTGCAAGAATGGAGAGATTGAACTTGGCATGTCCAATGGACCCTCTGAAGTTGGAAATTTAATTCCTTTTTTCACATTATTACTTTATATAATCCTTTGGTTTTCTTAAACTCTTTTAATTTCATGGATTTGGATGCAGGTTAACTTTGAATTGAAGTTAAAGAAGTTGTTTCCTGGTGATTTCCCACAAGAAGTGCTTCCCCAACAACTTGATCAAGCTCGAGCTTCATCTTCTCCATCGTCTTTAAGATCATTATCAATGGAAAACAGCGTCGATTATCCGCCTTTTCTCTTCAACATGCTTCAAGCATCTTCATTTATGCCAGAATCATCTGGTTTCAAAGAACCATTTTCAAACCAACAAGCGCTAAATCAAGCACCATCTTCTTTAACAATGAGATCAGAAGATCCTCTTGAACAAGCTCTAATGCAAATTAGAACCAGTCAAATGATACCTTCAAGAGAACATGAAGAAGCTGCAATCACAAGAGCAATTCTTGCAGCCATGTCGTCGTCTTCTTCTTCTTCCTCACACCGGCTTCAAGCTCCTCGAGCCGCTAGTGCATTTAAGCGATATCAAACATATTTAGGACCTATAACACGAATTCAAAATCCACAAAATCTTCAAAGAAGATCAGTTTCATTCTTTCGAAATCTAAGTGAGGCTCAAACCCAACAACAAGATGGAATTGTCTATACATCCCGACCAGCAAGCAATCAACTTCATCACATGATATCAGAGCGAAAAAGACGAGAAAAACTTAACGAAAGCTTTCAAGCTTTGAGATCACTACTTCCTCCAGGGTCCAAGGTATGTATATCATTCTATTGAATCATCCTTTTTTTCATTTTGTTAACTTAATCTTTAATTATTTCATTACAAATGAAGCGGAGAAAGAAACCCTAATTAATTGCTCATGATACAAAGAAACCCTAGGTGGAAATGTTTTGTTTTCTATATGATAAAACTATAAACTTTATGCGCTCAATTAGAACCAACAAGAAAATATACATCAATCATTTTGCCTTTGAGAAACTTTACAGAATTTTTAGTTATGGCTTACGAAAGTCGTCCCAGTAACCCATAGATGTCGTCGCTAGCTATACGTTTTTCGCTAGAGGTCAAATATCATGTCCTAGGGATACATCAAACCTATTAGAGCCGGCCCTGAAGGGGCGGGGTGAGTGACCGCCAAGGCTCTATATCCTCAAGGGCCAGAATTATTAAAAAAAATTATATTATATATATATATATATATATATATATATATATATATATATATATATATATATATATATATATATGTGTGTGTGTGTGTGTGTGTGTGTGTGTGTATTTTTTTAAAAAAGCATATAAACTATTAATAGACCCATAATAAATCCAATTATATTTTTATCATTTTACTTTAGAGCTCGTTAACATTTTAAATAGTTTAGCTTATAGCATTTACTAAATCTAGTTCAATTTAATATAATAATACGTAAATTAAAAAAGAACCAACTCAAGATTTTAAGGGCAAAATTTGATCGTTGATCAACTTTGACACTTTGATTACATTATAGAAGTTAGTCAATTTACATTTTTTTTTACGTCGTATTATAGGGGCTTATTTTTTGTTCTTGCCCCGGGCCCATGGTCTCTTGTGAATTCTTGGGGCCAATCCTAAAACCTACATATTAAAAATGAGTGTTGCTGAACTCACTAGTCGCCAATAAGTCATTGGCATGGTTTCGTCGTAATAGGCCAAAACTGTTTTCCTTCCAACTCGTCTCTATCACAACGACAATTCGTCGTTATAGTGTTTGACTTGTTTAAATTTCAAGAAAGACTATGGAAGCGACTTAACGTCGCTACATGTCAATCTATAGCAACGACCACCTCGTTGCTATACGTATCGTCGGAATAGACGACTTTTCTTGTAATGCAACGCAGCTCACGGGGTCAGAGAGAGGCAAAACGTGAGGTTCTTACTAATGTAAGAGCCCCAATATCATTTTATGCACGAGCCCTGGCGGCCTGGCCTGTGCTCCAAATCAATGTCATGGACCGGCCAGCTAAAGTATTTACCTATTAGAGTATTGTGATAATAACTGCAATTGATATATAACTAAATTAAATATTTGTTATTATGATAAAGATAAATATAATAAAACTACCTACCTAGCTAATACATTTAACTAACAAGTGAGAGGTCAAACTAGCACTATGTGATTTGTATTTTGCATTTCTTCTCTTACTTTAAAGATTAAATATTCTTTTTACATGTGTTTTTATGGCTTTTGATCATTAAGAAGGATAAAGCATCGGTATTATCAAGCATAAAAGAGTACATAGTTTCTTTACAGTCTCAAATTGAAGAGCTTAATAAAAGAAACAAGATTTTGGAGGCTGAGCGTTCAAGGAAAGAAATACCAATTAATCAAGACTCCGGTGGGTTTTCCATTGAGAGACCAATCGTAATAATCACCGATGCCGACGAGTCAACTTCGGAATCACGAGGTGTTGTCTTAGAAGTGAATGTAATAGGGAATTCGATACTTAGGGATTTGGTGGTTCAGGTTTTGGAGTTCATGAATCAGGTCGAGAATGTAACTGTAACGTCAATAGATGCTGAGACACGAACGTTGGAGACAGAAGCTATCGCGAATCAAGTAGTTTTGAGATTGAGAATTCAGGTATATTTTTATATATCATTTCATTACAAACATATGGTTAGTCATTCCAGTAAAAATACAGAAATAACTATATTTTATATTCACAAAAACAATATTATATAGAATAATGATCAACATACAATATTATGTTTTTACAATATATATTCTTAATCATTCAACACCCATAATTCGAACTTTACCAAACGCCATCTATAGCTAAGAAGCTTCTTCTGATTACAATATATACAAGTAGGTAAATATAAGTAATATTGTCGAACAAATAATTACAAATTAACTATGTATATAATACATATTTCTTAATAGACGACTAGAAGCAAAAAAATAAAAATAATAATAATAACAATAATAATAATAATAATAATAATAATAATAATAATAATAATAATAATAATAATAATAATAATAATAATAATAATAATAATAATAATAATAATAATAATAATAATTCGGATGCAAGTGATACGAAGTTTCTACTTTTAATTAGTAGATTTAGAACACTATTAAATATCCATTAAACAAAAGATTAGTTTTTGTGATAATATTAAACTCTTATCTAATAAAAAATACCAATCGGGTTGCTTAACTAGTACATGATATTAACCTTTTATTGCACATGTATATTATTGGAGTTAATTAGAAGAATTAGTAATTCGATTTGTAAGTTTCTTGGAACATCTTACAGTTTTCTTTTGACCTACCAAAATTAAGCATTAACATGCCAAGTTTGTGAGAACAAGTTCAAAGAACAGAAGACTTTTCTCGCAATCAATTATGTTTTTTTCCTTTTAATTTTATTATAAAAAGAAATAAAAATATAGTCATGTGTTGAAATAATTTGAAAGTTTGTATCTAAATATTTCCTATTAAGCTTTATTATTATATATTTTTTTTTTGAAAATTAAATTAATGGGTTTACTTTGTGATAGAATTCAATGTTAAATATACATTTCTATCATAATTTATTTGTAAAATATGATTATTTTCTTTTAAGACTATGTAAAACCAAACTATTATTTGTTAACAATATTTTCATTTATGCAGGGAAGTGAATGGAACAGATCAAGCTTCCAAGAAGCACTGACTAGGGCTCTTGATGACCTGGGACAATGACATGGTGGTATTCTTTTTGCCACGTCGATTATACATGTTGGGGATCAAGTTAGAAAACCTAACAAGTGGAAATGTAAACCCAATAACAATCATTAGACATTTTCATCTTTTTTTTTCAAAATATTTTTATATTAATTATACACATGATGGTTATCGGTTAATTTTTGAAAACTTTTAATACTTTAAGAGTCTCGTGTAACAAGATGTATGTAATTTTATTAAAAAATAATAAAAAAGCTTCATGGCGATCATTTATTATGAAAATTGATCTTTTATGATGTTAATAACATGATCAGACTTGTGTAATAAATGAAGTACATTTATATTGATGTGAGCATTATTTTGTACGAGTCTAAATGAACAAAATTGACAAAGACTTTGATGATGTGATCAGAAGTTTGAATGTTGAATGGGGTGGTGTTCTGTGACCATGATTGTTCACCCTTGTTGACCGGTCATTATCACTAGACCAGGATTGTGACTTGATTTGTTTGTCCTCTCTTGTCTTTGTGGAGGTAATTTGACAAATTGTTAAAGAGAGCTTTCATATAAGATACTATGGTACATAAATAACTACTATTTGTAGTATGATTTATACTACAAATCAAGACATATATATTTGTCACAAATCCATCGTTAAAGGTTTGTGAGAAAAGTAAGTGTGATTAAGACTTCACCAATTAACACAATAGACAAATCAACAATACAAAGTTCACCAATGGACAAATGGTAATATCACTTGAAGATTAGTAACGAATATTGATGACCTTATCATCATTAGAGCAACATCGAATCTTTCATTGACGGATGATGATAGATACCTTTTACATAAAAAAAAAATAATAATTTTATAAACTTCTTGTTAATAGAAATCATATGTTCATAATCAACAAAAAGTATCGCAAGCAAAATGGTTGTTTTCAATCGTAATCTATAATAAGTACAAGTTATGTTCATATGATAACATATTACTTAGCTAAGTGGTAGAGGAGTTCTAAGACGGGGGTGAGGGTAGGGACTAATGTCCTCGAGGTAGCTGGTGGCAAAGAAAAGCTTGAAACAGTCAATCAGCTGGTCTTTAATAAGCTTTCATCAGGCTCAAGCCTCTATTGAGCATGTCTTTAAAATCCCTATGCATCTCCTTCTCTTGTATTTTGTTGGGATCGGGTTCTAACTCATATCGATAATTATGTTTTAAAGAAACACAATTTCAAGTAAATTGAATAAATATTAATCCAAATGATAAGATATGAAGAGTTTTATTGATATTGCATTAATAATCAAGGTTTCATTACAGAAAAGCAAGAACCCCTCTCATACAAAAATCCTCACAATGATGATGAACAATTTCATACAAGCACACACACTAGATCTGGAAGTTGTTACAAGCACAATTACATATATGGAAATATCATATATCAAACCTATTTGAAATTGTTATATTAGGATGATGTCATACAATCTGACTAATACAACAAGGGCAAACGTTATGCAACTAGTTCTAAGTTTTAGTGGAAACAACCATTGTTGGAACCTCTGAGGTTATGAGGCTGATGCAACCAAAGGATACCAAAACAACCAAGTCTTCCAACATGCACTAAGGAACAAAGAAGAACTAGCTTCGGAAGTTTTACACACTCAAGTAAAATGCTAAGTGTAAAATCTTCCGAAGCCAATGTTCAGAAGAAACTACTGAGGAAACTTTACACTAAGTGTCAAGTCTTCCAAAGCCAAAGACTCAACTCTTTCGAATGTTAAAGATGAAGTCTTCCGAAGCTCTCAAGACAAAGTCTTCCGAAGCTGAATAAAGACAAGACTGATTACTTTAGAAGAGAGAGAAAAGACACTTTTTCTGTAAACTTTATCATAAAGCAACCCCCTATCCACTGCATGCTCTGGTGGTTCACTAACTATCATAAGTTGGTGAAACTTTCATGCTTTATGATAAAGTAGATAAGGTCTTTGTCTGTAAGTTTCTGTATTTGTTTCTTTTTGGCTTTTTGTAATAGGAAAATCAGTGAGCTATGGCCTGTCATAGTCACTAGTCAAAAAGCAATTTGTCTTTTGACTTTAGGCTGATCTTGTTGTTTAGATTAGTCACATCCAACTGTCTTTTTGCATATTGACGGTTATAGGTTTAGTATAAAGAGTCAAAGGTTCTTGTATTTCAAATATCAGTGCAAACACTTGTAATAGAACCTAAGAAGCAATATACTACTTTCTTGAAAATTATTTCTTGTGTTCTTGCTCTTACTTTACTTGTGTGGTGCATTGTATCATCAGTTTAAGTTCTAAGTTCCCTATTTGAATTGTTAAGTGATCCTAAAGATCCTCCTAAGTGTAAAGTCCCTTTTAATGGTCCCGCATTTGGTATCAGAGCATTCCAGGCTCTTGTTTGCAAGATCTCACCATCTTCAAAACCTCTTAGTAACACACATCATTTAACTCTTTAAATGGAAGCTATCTCCAAAGCTGATATGGAAACTGGAACAATGACAAAATCCCCACTTATTACTCCTAAGAATTTTGACACTTGGTGTCAAAGAATGGAAGGCTTTATCAAGTCTCAAGATTCCAGGATGTGGGAGTCTGTGGTCCATGGACCTCATATACCATGCACCACTTCAGTTGCTGCTGGTGGTGGCATGATACCAAATAAGAGGGCTGACTTTTCTAATGAAGATTGGAAAAGAATTGATATTGATCAGAAAGCCATGACAGCCCTCCAAACTGCTCTTCCAAACTCCATCTACAGAGGTTTCAAGAAGTGCAAGACCGCCAAACAGCTATGGGATGCACTGAAACTTATGTATGAGGGTTCAAATGAAGCCAAGGAGAACAAGAAAGATCTCCTAAAGCAGCAGTTTGAAAATTTCACCTTCAAAACAGGTGAAACCATGACTCAACAATACTTCAGGTATGTTGAGATTGTGGATACTCTGGCTGATGTTGGGGTGACCATTGAAAACAGGGATATTGTAAGGAAGTTCATGTCCTCTCTTCCAAGACAATGGACACACTATGGTGTGGTCATTAAGAGGACTGAAAACCTCAAGACCCTCACTCTCACTGAGCTGTATGGGATACTCAGTGGATACTAGATGGAGATGAACATGCAAAATTCATCTGGTAACTCCAACACTCACCAGAGTTCAGCCCTTCATGTGGTTGAAAGGGATAGCAAAGAACCATAGCATCATCTCATCTGCTACCCTGAGACTTCACAAAAGGGTCCTTTCATCACCTTCTCGGAGACACCCAGAGAGAGCTACATCCAAGGAAGTCCCTTCCAAGAGACAAGCTCCTCTCAAGCTTTTGTATTCACTGATGAAAGTTCAGGCAACTTTCTCTTTACTCTTGAAGACCTGGACTGTATCCATCTAGATGATCTGGAATATATGAAGATAGTCCAGCAGATGGCTCTTCTCACTCACAGAGCCCAGAAATTCTACAAGAGGACTGGGAGAAGGTTTCCTAGCAATGCTGTCAGTGGCAAGTTTGGGCTGGACAAGAGCAAAGTCAAGTGTTACAACTGTAACCAGATGGGACACTTTGCTAGAGAATGCAAGGCACCCAAATAAAATGGTGGCCAAGCCTCATCCAGGCCAAACTACACTGAAGGAGGGCACCAGAATAAGAAGCCAAGACAACAAGCTGCAGTTACTATTGAAGAAGGAGGCTTTGACTGGAGCTTTCAAGCTAAAGGTGCGTCTCCAAACCAAGCACTCATGGCTGACCACGATGAAGCCAAGGTACTTGAACATCTTTGCTCTCCTGATTGTATTGCTAAAGTAAACAAATACAGGTCCTACAACTTGGAAATGAGATCTGACATTGAGTCCTTGAATATTTTAAAAGCTGATTTTAAAAGAGCTGAAAATAACTAAAACTTAAGATAGAAGATCTAGAGAAAACAGTTTCAACTCTTAAACATAAGCAAACAAATTACAGGACTCAAATTAAAGATCTCATTACCAAGTTGATTGAATGCCAGGCTGAGCTTGTGATCAGCAAAGCCAGGGCAGAAAAATGTGTTCTTGAAGAGGAAACCTTCAAGAACATGATATCCTCATCTCTGCATGCAAAAGTGTGTTATCAGAACAAGCAGGGACTGGGATCTAGTGAGATAGCTCCTCCACACTCTTTGCTATCAGTTAGATCTTCAAGGTGTGGAACTAGTCAAGATGAGCTTCCATCCATAGACCCTAGTGATGAAGAGGATAAAGAGGAGAAGGTGAGGGATGACTCTGAGGTGAGTGAAGAGAGTCAATCCAAAAAGGGTCACCATGCTTCTAAGGAGGAAAAAGAAGCTGGTTTGAGCAAAACCAAAAGGAAGAACTTGATCAGAAGAGCAAAGAGAAGATCAAGAAAAGCTCAAGAGGTCAAGACCACCTTTGATCTTTACAGAAACAAGTATTTGTCTCTGCAGGATTCAAGGTGATAAAATCTGAAGATCCTGCCAAGAATTCTAGTACCAAGAGTTCTACTTCAGCTTCAACTCACTCCAGCAACAACAAGAAGATTGATCAGCTGTGTGTCACTACTACACAACCTGAACCATCCATTTCTAAAAGCAAGCTTCACCCTAAGAAGCATGTTGCATCATCTGAAAAGGTGAAAGAGGAAAAGGAAAGTGTTCAAGCTCAGTCTTCTTTGGAAAAGAAGGCTCTCAGAAGAAAAGATTGAGATTGTGTTATGTGTGGTAGTACCTCACATCTGGCTAAGGATTGTCAATACAATCCAAAGGGTACTATCCACATGATCAAGAAGAAAACTTCTGAGAGGAAGAAGAAACAAACAGCTTCAAAAGGAAATTTTGTTTCCTTCGGAAGCTCCAAAATTAAGAAAAAGGCAAATGAACCATTGCCTTCGAAAGGAAAATTGGTCTCGAAAGAAAAGGAATGCTTCCGAAGTACTGAGGCCTGCTACAGTGAAAGCAAGATCTTCCAAATGATCAGTCTCCAAAGCTTCTGAAGCCACAAAAGCTTCCAAAGCATTGAAGGTCAAGCCTAATCTTTCAAAGGTGGTGTGGAAGATGAAGGAAGACCATGTGGCTAAAAGTTCATCATCAGAAACAGCAAATGATCCCTAAAGCCTGAGCATAGGATCTATTACTGTTTCATTGCCTTTAACTCGTTCTAATAAGCCCAAGACCAATAAGGCTTGGGTTTCCAAATGTAACTAAATCATCTCTTTTTGTGCAGGGACAACTAAAGACCAATAAAAATATCTGGATTGTTGATAGTGGCTGCTCCAGGCACATGACTGGCAATGAGTCCTTGCTTCAAAACTTTGAAAGGATTGATGGAGGACCAGTTGCTTTTGGGGGAGATGCAGGAGGTTACATTACTGGCAGGGGCAAGGTTACAAATGGTAAGCTCAGCATTGTCAAAGAGCTTGGATACAATATTTTGAGTGTGTCCCAATTTTGTGACCAAAAACATCACATGCTCTTTACAGAGTATGAGTGCATTGTTCTCAAGCCCGGGGTTGACATTCCTCCTGAGCATATTTTGCTTAGAGCCCCTAAGAGAGGGAACATGTACAAGATGGACTTGCAGGAAGCATCTCCATCTGGAGAGGTTTCTTGCTTTCTAACTAAAGAAAATAGTGATGAGTCTTTCCTTTGGCATAAGAGAATGTGCCATGTAAACTTTAAAAACATGAATAAACTGATTAAGAATGATTTGGTAACTGGAATGTCAAAGAAAGAGTTTACAAGTGATGACCACTATGTTGCATGCCTGAAAGGGAAGCAACACAAACTGTCTCACAAGCCAAAGGAAATGAACTCTATCACTACTCCCCTACACTTGTTACATATGGATCTGTTTGGCCCCATCAGTGTATGAGTCTAGGAAGGACCTCATACTGTTTCGTGAACACAGATGATTTCACAAGATTTATTTGGGTGTTTTTCCTTAGAACTAAGGATGAACCCTTTGAAATCTTGAAGAATTTCATTCTGAAAATTGAGAATCAATCTGATCACAAGGTCAAAATCATAAGATGTGATCAAGGAACCAAATTTAAAAACCAAATCCGTGACACATTTTGTGATGAAAAGGGTATTTCAAGACAATATAGTGCTTCCAAGACTTCTCAGCAAAATGGTGTTGCTGAGAGGAGAAACAGGACACTTATTGAAGTTGCAAGAACTATGTTGTCTGACTCTAAGCTGCCCATCACCTTCTGGGCAGAGGCTGTCAGCACAGCCTGCTATGTGCAGAACAGAGTTTTAGTAGTTAAGACATATGGTAAGACTCCTTATGAACTGTGGCACAAAAGGAGACCATTTATTGGTTTTCTCAGAACATTTGGATGTCCTTGCACCATCTTGAATACCAAAGATCAAATAGCTAAGTTTCCTGAGAAATCAGATGATGGACATTTTATTGGATACTCTTCTCAAGCCAAGACTTATAGAGTATACAATCTCAGAACTAGAATCATTGAGAAGTCAGCCAATGTGACTTTCAATGAACACACACCCTGTGTGAAAGGTTCTGGTCCGGATTGGCTATTTGATCTTGATTTAGTTACCAACTGTTTTAACAAATCTTGTGAGAATGTTTCAGGATCTATGGATAACAGGTCAACAGAGGATCCTGACCCAAGATTTGAGCTGAGAAGACCAAACAAGAAGACTACTTCAGCTCCAATGGTAACTAACCATGTCATTAAGGCTCCAATCAGCACAAGCATGACAAATACTACTGATTCAACTGAATTACCCTCAAATTCCAGCTCAGAGGCTCAGAATTCAGGTGAAGGAACCTCTAATGCAGGAGGAACGAGTGGTGGTGACAGTGATCAAGAATTTCTTGATGCTGATAACCACTCCATTGAAGACAACATCAATGATGTCACACACTCATTGGATCAAGTTTCTCTTGATAAGTGTGCTGATGTGGTGGGGGACTCTTCTTTGCTAGATCAAAATTTCTCTAATCTTGATCTGTCCAACCAACTTGCTATGATTCCTCAACTCAGGATCCACAAGTCACATCCCACCACAAACATCATTGGAAATGTTGACTCAGGGGTGAGAACAAGAGGACAAACTCATGACAGCCATGTTTGTCTACATTCTTGTTTCTTATCCCAAATTAAGCCCAAGAAAGTTGATGAGGCTCTAAAGGATGGAAGCTAGATTGAAGCAATGCAAGAAGAGTTGCTTCAAATCAAAAGATAGAAGGTGTGGAACTTGTGCCCTCTTCCTCAAGGGAAGACTGTCATAGGTACCAAGTGGGTATTTAGGAACAAGAAGGATGATAGAGGGATCATCATCAAAAACAAGGCTAGACTGGTTGTTCAAGGATACACACAAGAAGAAGGATTGATTATACTGATGTCTTTGCTCCTGTAGCAAGACTTGAAGCTGTAAGGATATTCCTAGCTTATGCTGCATCCAAGGATTTCAAGGTCTACCAGCTCGATGTGAAGTGTGCCTTTCTTTATGGGGTGATTGATGAAGAAGTTTATATTAAACAACCACCTGGCTTTACAGACCCAGTTCATCCTGATTATGTCTGCAAGCTTGATAAATCCCTTTATGGACTGCATCAAGCTCCAAGAAAGTGGTATGAGACACTATCAACATACCTCTGCAATCATGGATACAAAAGAGGTACTATTGATGGGACTCTCTTCATCAAAGATACAGGGAATGACACATTGCTAGTTCAGATATATCTAGATGACATCATCTTTGGTTCAACTAATCCAAAGTTCTGTAAAGACTTTGAGATACTGATGAAGAATAGATTTGAAATGAGTGCCATGGGGGAACTCAATTTCTTTCTAGGAATTCAAGTGAAGCAGGTTGAAGATGGCATCTTCATCAATCAATCAAAGTATGTACAGGACATAATTACAAGGTTCAAGATGACTGATTGTAAGTTTGCTAAGACACCCATAGCCAGAAACCATTCCCTTGGTCCTGACCTTGAGGGGGAGTGTGTTGATGAACATCTCTACAGGGTTATGATTGGGTCACTTATGTATCTTACTGCTAGCAGGCCTGATATCATGTTTGCCACATGCATATGTGCAAGATATCAAGCCAACCCCAAGATGTCACACCTAATCACTGTCAAAAGGATTCTTAGATATCTCAAAGGTGCTCCAAATCTAGGCCTTTGGTATCCAAAGAATTCAGACTTTAATCTGTATGCTTATATAGATAGTGACTATGGTGGCTGCAACATGACTGCAAAGTCCATATCTGGGGGGTGTCAGTTCCTTGGTGGAAGGATAGTCTCTTGGCAATGCAAGAAGCAATCCTGTGTGTCTGCATCAACTGTTGAAGCTGAATACATTGCTGCTGCCAGCTGCTGTGCTCAAGTGCTTTGGATTCAAAATCAGATGCTAGACTATGGATTCAATTTCAAAGAGACTCCCATCCACATAGACAACAACAGTGCCATCTCTATTACAGAAAATCCTGTGCAGCACTCAAGGACCAAACACATCAACATCAGGTATCATCTGATTAGGGATAATTTTGAAAAGGGTTTGATAAAACTAATCAAGGTTAACACAAATGAACAATATGTTAATCTGTTCACAAAAGCTTTTGATGAGCAGAGATTTAAGTATCTTGTATCAGCCATTGGGATGACTAACCTTGAATAGGTTTTTCTAAATAACTTAATCAATCTTACTTCCTAAAATTGTATGTCCAAGGTTATCTATTAGATCACTTTATAAGCCAAGTTCTCTTTGGAGGAAAACAAATTTTCAAAATGATATTTTTTAGAGTTATGAAAATTTACCTTCGGAAGAAATAAAATTGCCCTCGGAAGAAATTTACAGCTTATCTGACAATTATCTTTGGAAGAAATTCATGAAGTATCTTTCGAAGCTTAAGTTGAATATAAGCTTCTAAATGCATTTTAGAATAAATTTCTTCCGAAAGCAATTAAGTCTCGGAAGACTTGTTTATTTCTTCCAAAGCCAAAACTTTCAAAACTCTTTGAAATATCTTCCGAAGCAAAATTGCCGTCGGAAGCTTTTTCTAAAAAAGCTTCCGAAGCTAAAATAACCTTCGAAAGTTTTGCAACTTCCAAGAAAACTATCTTTTTGGGCGCCTTTTTCTGAAGTAGGACCCACTTGCGGATTTCAAAGTTTATCTTTTGTTTTAACTTTGTTTCAAATCTAGAGTATATCTCTCCAAACGGTCCTATATTCATATCTCTACTCTCATTGTTCCTTAACCTAAATTACCCCCAAGTTCATATTCTTCTACCTTCCTTCACTGCAAAGCTTCTGCAAATGGCAAATCTTGATCGCCGAAACGACCCAGATTTCACCATGCACCTACACAGACAACATAACCAGGTTGCTCTGTTAAACTCTGAAAAGGATCCAAGCTTCTTAGATGTTTGTAGGTATCTTTCTTCGTCTCATTATCTCACCTCCCTTACAATTGATCCTCCCCTCTATGAGGATCAGTTGCTTGAGTTCTGGCAGATCTGTCAAGAGGTCACCTTGGACTGGGAGAAGGCATTGTCTGCCACAGTCCAGGGGAGGACACTGTTCATCACTCCAGCCATCATCAACACCCATCTTTAGTTGGATGATGAAGAAGGTGAAATGTCCTTCCCAAAAGCTAGTCAAGACCTTCAGGAAGGGGAAGGTCTCATACCAGTGGAAGTACCTCCTCCATGTTGTAATCCACAGGATGGTTCAATGGGTCAAATTCAGGTATTCTCAGTTTGTTTTTACAAATTTACTTGCGAATTTGGACTCCCTAGAATATTACATGTTCCTCTGGTATGTTCAACACATTCTCAACTGTGAAATGGGACCACAGTTGAGGGGAACAGGTAATGTTCTTAAACTTGCACATATAAGGCCCGGCATTTTCAAAATATTGAAAAAGCCAACTGTTGGGTTCTCAGGGGTAGAAACAGCCCTTGTTCCAAAAATGTTTGAGCTCATTGCTCAGGGTGACATCCTAGCAGCACCAACTAGTGATGAACCAACACCCTCTACATCTCAACCACCATCAAGGCCAACCATTACCCTCACTTACCAAAGAAAATCCAAACGAACCCCCTGCACCTGCTATTGAGCATATGTAGGCCCCCATATCACAACCCACACAGGAGGAAGTGGACACTAGAGCTCCCACTTCCCCTGAGGAGCAAACCACTCCCATCCTTGACACAATCAGTGCTAAGGTTCCGCATGCTCGGCCTGATGAGCTCACACCTCCTCAGATAGCCTTAAGCCATCACTCTAAGTCTCAACACTCTGGTGATTAACCTTCAGGGGAAAGCTACCATCCCCAGCCTCTTGATCTTAATCAACCCATGCCCAGCCTTGACTTCTACTCTGATAAAGATTCTGGTTTCAGTGAGTACCATGAATCTCTCCTCTCCATCCACACTCAAGGTGAGATGAGTAATCCTGCCTCACCCACTTCTAGCCCACATCAGACACCACAAACTGAGGTGGATCTCCTTTAGATTGTCCAGGAGATCCATGTGGCAGAGGCTTTCACTGTTGGCAGTGATTACATCTCTAAGACCTCAACCATGGCAACCCAGCCTCTTGAAATTGTCATAGAGTAGGGGAAATCCAGCAGCCAAGAAACCTATGCTGGTGATGAGGGAGAAGACTCAGGTCCAATCCTCTCATCCCCCTATGATTCTTCATCTGAAGATAAGGGGAGTCTGTAACAAAAGGTGCACAAACTTTCAAACATGTGCACCTATTTTATGTCCAAGATAGCTCACCTGGAATCTCAGGTGACTATCTTTCAGAAAAGGGTCAATGACCAGCAACTTGAGATCACCAATCTCAAGGGTAAGCTAGTTGAGAGACCAATGAGATCAACTCATCTAGGTCCACAAGAACCTATGGATGTCATGGATCAATCTCCCAGCTCACCTATGCAAGAGGGTGATGCTACCAAAAAGGGGGAGAAAATCCTAAAAATCACAGAACCTGGGAGTTCCTCTCAGAGTATAGACATAGAGGACTCACCATCCTCTCTTGCAGTTGTCCATACTCAGCAACCTCCTCTAGACAGTGATCTATATTTGTTAATACAACAACTGTTTGAGAAGGGAGTACCAAGAGCAATATCTGCCCCTTCTGAGAACCCAATCTGGGGTTGGGGGTATGATAGTGAAAGTAAAGCTCTTGTACTCTCTAGAGCTCAGGGTCAACTAGAAATCTTAAACATTTCAAACCTGAGTTTCTATGAGGGTATAAATCTGGTAGATCTGGCACTTGTCAACCCAAGCAACAACAGACAAGCTACTAGACTAGCCAGTAGAATTCAAGATTGGGTGCTGGAAGAATTCAAAAGGAGATCAGCACTATATAGACAGAGGCTAGCAGTTGAAGCCTTTGGTCAACTGGATGTTAAGGTGGACCCTAAGATTAGCTTCAAAGGGAAAGACTTGACTGAAGGCCTAGAGGCTGAGACTGTGAACCTTGAGACAACATCTCCTCCAGCACCCCATACCCTCAGTGAGGCACCAGCTGGTGATGGTGCATCACAACCTCTCTCTGGCCAGAGCTTGACTGCTGAATCCAGCAATAAAGGCCAAAGCTCTCCTCAGCCTGAGTCATCAAGATCAGTACTTGACAAAGGCAAAAGAAAACTAACTGCTGAGGAGATTGAAAAAGAGAAAAAAGAGGAAGAAGAAGCTGAGTGGAGAGAGTTCAAGTGGTTCCCCAAGATTCATGCCCTGCAATTCTGACTGCCCATGTTCCAAGCACTCAAGAAGATGAGTTAAGGGCAGCCAGACTTAATTATCTGGGGACCAGGAACTATAACATAGATGAACTCATCTCTCTCCCCTTAGAGGAATTAAATGAACTGGCTGACACTGAGTTGTCAAAGGAGAGGAAGGAAGTTAAGGATGCAGCCTTGACCCTCAAGCATAAAGAGGAAATGAGAAGAAAAAGAATATACAAGAATATTCCTGTCTTCTCCCCAGTTCAAGAAAGCCTTGAGTCAGAGGCTGTGGCTGCTGATCAACCTCAGGTAGTTAATGAAGAAAAAAAGACAAAGATGATCAACTACCTGAGTGCCACAGGCCTTTACCAGGCACATGCACTTCTTCCCTTGCCATATGATTACATATTGTTTGAATACAACAAGCAGCTGGAAGAGCAAGCAAAAAAAGATAGGCAAGCTGCTAGGAAAAGGGAAAGGGAAGAAGCTGCCAAGTCAAGAGCCATCATCAAGAAAAGTCAGAAAAATTCTGCAGATAGGCAGAAGATGATGAGCTTCTTAAAGCTGTATGGGTTCTCCGGAAGGAGGCTTGGTCCCATGTCACTGTCCACAATGGATGAGCACATAAGGGTGATCAAGTAGAAGATTAAAAGGGGAGAGCTTGTGGATCTCCACTCACCATCAGAACAAGCTCAACCTAAAGTTGAGGCAAAGGTTGAACCTACAGAGATAACACAACCTACCCCTAAAGCTACACAACAGCCAACTTCATCTTCTGATCCATAGCAGGGTTCTCCTCCCTCTCCTTCTGAACCTGGGAGAGAGGAGATCCCAACTAAGAGGGAATCCACTGAAGAACCTGGTACTGAAGACCAACCCTCTCAGTTAAAATCATCTGGGAGGAAAAAGAGGATGGCCAGAAGAAGATCCTCTAAGAAGAAGAAAAGAAGAAAGGCATCCACCTCCTAAACTTAGGATGATTCAGAACATCCTAATAAAATGCATGAAGAGTGCTCTCAAGCAACTCCTATCATAGTAGAGCCTCTCTCTGTTGGAAGCCCAATTCTATCTTGGACATTTGCTGAAGATCCTGATAGATGGTATGTCACTAGAGATCAGGGAGAACAACATGTCTACTTCACTAGTGACATGCTTGAACTCCCTTTGCATGATCTCTATGACATAAGAAGGTACTTCATGGGTCTGAAGAATCCTGATCTACTGATGAAGAAAGGAATTCTGAAGATCCTCATATGGACTATCCCAGTCTAAAGACTTCTCTGTTTTGGTAGCATCAGCCTAGGGGGAGTTTGTAGGAACCTCTGAGGTTATGAGGCTGATGCAATCGAAGGATACCAAAACAACCAAGTCTTCCAACATGCACTAAGGAACAAAGAAGAACTAGCTTCGGAAGTTTTACACACCCAAGTAAAATGCTAAGTGTAAAATCTTTCGAAGCCAATGTTCAGAAGAAACTACTGAGGAAACTTTACACTAAGTGTCAAGTCTTCCGAAGCCAAAGCCTCAACTCTTCCAAAGGTTAAAGATGAAATCTTCCGAAGCTCTCAAGACAAAGTCTTCCGAAGCTGAATAAAGACAAGACTGATTACTTTAGAAGAGAGAGAAAAGACACCTTTTCTATCAACTTTATCATAAAGCAACCCCCTGTCCGCTGCATGCTCTGGTGGTTCACCAACTATCATAAGTTGGTGAAACTTCCATGCTTTATGATAAAATAGATAAGGTCTTTGTCTGCAACTTTCTGTATTTGTTTCTTTTTGGCTTTTTGTAATAGGAAAGTCAGTGAGCTATGGCCTGTCATAGTCACTAGTCAAAAGGCAATCTGCCTTTTGACTTTAGGCTGATCTTGTTGTCTAGATTAGTCACATCCAACTGTCTTTTTGCATATTGACGGTTGTAGGTTTAGTATAAAGAGTCAAAGGTTCTTGTATTTCAAATATCAGTGCAAACACTTGTAATAGAACCTAAGAAGCAATATACTACTTCCTTGAAAATTATTTCTTGTGTTCTTGCTCTTACTTTACTTGTGTTGTGCATTGTATCATCAGTTTAAGTTCTAAGTTCCCTATTTGAATTGTTAAGTGATCCTAAAGATCCTCCTAAGTGTGTTAACTAAGTGCAAAGTCTCTTTTAACGGTCCTACAACCATGAATGGGCTTCAGATGATTCTTTTTTAAAAGCTTATGATGATTCTTCATTAGAAGCTATCTATTGGTTTGAGGAAGGTTGATTATTGGAATCTTTTCTTTAGAGTATTCTTTAATGGATCCTAATTAGATAAATCTTTAAATCATCTCATCAGAGTATTCTTTAATTCAATTGTATTAGAGAATCCTATCACCTTATCAGATATGTTAATAATCTTTAAAGGATATTTTAAATGATCTTGTATCCTCTTGATATATCCTATCCACTAATCAATGGAATGTACCCAAAGAGTCATTAGTAGATTCTTCACTTTGACCGGTGTATCAATTTTGTGGTCATGTAGTTTTTTAGATCCAACATACATACTTGTTGATCTATCACACCCCTCTTGTCGATTGCGGAATCACAGGAAGGGGGAATAAGTGAAACATATGAACATATGGTACAAATAGAAAATACTAACCTTTAATTATATTGTTCATAATGCTCATTAGGCACAGATTGTATCAAGGTACATATTATGAAATATTATAACACATAAAGCTAACCACTACTATGCCTATGCTACATAATCTCTCTATGTGCCTTAGACGTACCATCCAAAAGTGTAGGTTTTCCTACAATGCTTGGTTTCCTGGAAAACATGTTAGAAATGGATCAACATAATGTTGGTGAGCTCGTAGGTTTTCGAGACTTGATAAAATGTTCAGGTGCATCACTTGAATAGTTCAGTGAATCATTGACGTAATCATGTATATGCATCACATAGTTTAGTTGACATGTATCTACATTGAGTCCACAAAGTACAGCCTATTGACCGTTGAACAGTGCTCCACGCAAGTACATATTACATATACTTGCAAGCATAATATCAGTTAAGAATATAAGCATCCATCATAGTTGATTGTGGATTTACGTGTTCCAATTATCGGATGAATGTGGGTTGTTATAACCTGATGGTACTATCTATATCAATCCATAAGCTACATCTAGTAGTTCAGTGGTTGTGTTTAGTTCAGTCGAAGACTTCTAATGTGATTATCGGTTAACTCAAGTAATACATAATCGAGTGAACTAGTGTGCATACATGGCAGTAACATGATTAGAAAAGTTTAGTTAACATATTTCTCCCCTAAAAGGAAGTAAAAGCAGTAAAAGAGGGGCTACAAGAAACTCATTTAGCATAGTAAATTGTTTAGTGGGATTCATGCTGAATCATTAGGTAGTGAACTTAGACAAGTTCACATTAGTTGCTTTTTCAGTGGAGCATTAGTGACTTAGGTGTATCACGTGAGGTCACCTAATGAGAACTATAAGTCAAAATTTTCTTAGTATAGTTAAACATATTATTAAGTTCATCATGTCAGTTTCATTGCATTTAGGAATATGCTTTTAAGTGGTAACCGGTAGTATTTATTTGTGTTTATATTAAATTTGGTAATATCATGGCTTCTTACGTTGTATAAACGATAAAACCGAGTTTTCGTTGGGCCAAAGTTCCAGCCAAGCATTAATTGGGTCAGGACCCTTTGATGTTTCAAGAGTCCATTTACAAGTTATGGTTTCAAGGTATACAATGGCAAAAGTAATATGAGGTTAGAACAATCGAAAAGTCAATCGGGTTAACTATCTTAAAGATAAGTTGTGTTTTGTAATCATGTGGGCCCTTATTGGACCGAATGGCCTGCCCTTTTGGGCCTATGTTTAGGTCATAAAAATTAGTATTTTTATTTATAAAATTACTTCTTACTTGTGCACAAAAATCTCACCATCACGGTAGCATTTAAATGGTTCAAAAAACAATTGTTAGCCACGTTATTAGGCGATGGGCTTGTTTTGCCTGTTTCAAGCTTCAAAACTCATTAGTTTGTGTCTTTAAATTTCATGTCTTGAATATGAGAAAGTAGTATAAAGGGTGTTAACGTTAAATTATTGAAATCTAAGTTTTTCATGGACTTTTTGGCACTTACAGGGCCTGCTCCATGTTTAGCCTGTTTTGGGCCTAAAATCTCGTTATTTCGAGTCTTGTATTTCATGGAATAATGGGTAAATGTGGTGTAAGGTGTAAGTAAGTTTAACACTTGAAAAATGAGTTTTTCGAAGCTTTTGGGCCTCGAACTGGGCCTTAAAATAGCAGCCCTTTGGGCCTGTTTTGGGTTATTTCACGAGGTGCTTGGGTCTCGTTGGGCCTTGGTTTTGGGCCGGTTAGCCACTATTCTGAGCTGGTCCAAATAGCTGCCTATGGGCCTGTTATCGGGTCCTTCCCATGGCCCGAGTTTTTTTATTTATGAGTTGTTTACATATGTGTAACATCAAACCAACTTAGGGACTAAAGAACGCTTAATGAACTTATAAGAGAATGAAAGAGAAATACTAGTGTTAGTTTTTTCCTAGAGAAGCGAACAAATGAGTACGTACAGGACTTGAACTTGAAAACTCAAGCTTTTCCCTCCACCTTCTTGTGTTCGGCCTAGATCAAGAGAATGTGTATGCATGTGTGTGTGTTGATTTGGTGTGGTGTGAATATGCAAGAACTCAAGCCCCTTGTATAGGTGATTGAATGGGCTATTACCCTTAAGTTAGTTAGAGCTTTAGGGGGACAAGGTTGAATATTATAATACAAAGCAAAAAGCTTGTCTTAGACAAGAATGTTTCTGACGAATTGATGGCCAAATGTGATGGTTGGGCGGTTGAATGGTAGGGGATGGGGTGACATATTGACCTTCGCTCAATATGGTTACAAGATGTTGTTTGGTTGACGTTCGGTTCGAGTTCGGGTTCAAGTTCAGTTTTTTTTTTTTCGTTCTTTATTTATATATGTATACATTTAATTCGTTGATCATCTTTTAAATTTTCTTTCGTTTATGTTTAAATTGCGTAATTTGAATTAAACGTAAATTTGTTAAATTAGGAGACTTTCTCGAGGTTTGGTTTCTTAAAGAAGAAAAGGTGGGTAAATATGATTAATTAATCATTCCAGTTAGTTCTTCATGACTTGCGCTAGAATTTTAGTACGTTAACTGCATTGTGTAGTTTTATAAGTCACCAAAATCCAATTTGTTATATAGTTTCTCACTGTAACGTTAAATTGTACATCACTATATTATGTTTTGTTAGATTCACAACTTCAAATTGTGAGTTGTCAAGTGTTGATACGAGGATCCAAATAAGTTCTTCACTTAATGAGAATCTTAGTCTAGTTTAGAATCTTAAACTAAACAGTTGAATGCACCAAATAAGTTTAGCACGTAAGATCACAGTTCAGCTAGTATCTTAAATTTCAGTGATGTTACATGATCTTTGCATCTCCACTAGATTTTCAGTAAGACAATAATATGTAATCATCAAATATTAAACAAAGGATTAGTAGTTGATAGAATTAGTTATGTTATATAAAAACATAGCTCCATATACATATTGGGTTCAGTGGTATCTTGGTTAGGTTTATTTATCAAAACAATTTTGATAATTATTAATCAAATTAATAATAGTTAACACATTGGAGTAAAAATCAAAATACCAAAATTGAACCCGACAGGATATGGGTTACAAACAATACAAATACAGAATATTAATAACCTACTGATGTGATATAATATACCTTGGTGGTTAATAATTAACCGTTTGAGACACCGAGGATTCAACGATTAATTGCTAGAAACAAACGAACACGAGCCGGGACACGACTAGATGGCGTGGGTCGCAATCGGGATCTTGGAGTTGTGTTGTTGTATACGATCGGAAGAAAAAAAATTGTATATTTCTTTTTTTTTTAAAAAACCAAGGGTCAAGGGATTATAAACCCTAGTGATCGTTATATATTGATAAGTAATATTAATCTTTCGCGGGCCTCAGGCCCGGTCAGATTAATATTAGCCCATGTGTCAAACCAAAAACCCGAAATAATAACGTTTAACACTTAAACGTTTTAGTTAAATAATTTATACTTATATAAATTATTAAACCCGATCTAGTTCGTAAACGCCAATTAATTATATTAAGTGTGTTTGTAAATCGTTGTCCAAGGTGTAACTCTTACGGGTCATAGCTCAGTTGGCAACGTCAATCAATCAAACCCGTACATAATCCAACAAACTCCCACTTGGACGGTATTCGATTAAATCTTAACGTAGACAGACAGCGGTACTTTAGCTGCACATGGCTGCCCCCAACAAGGTATGTCACTTTAAAGTCATTAACCAAAACATCTTGATCTAGTAACATTTTACTACAACAAGACAATAGACTTATGGTAATCATAGTCATTTATCATTTCTGTAAAAGACATCAATTGAGTCATTGACATTAATTCTCATATGGAGCTTAATCATTATTTTTCTCGATCCAGATTCAAAATGGTCCAATCAAATACACAGTCAGTTTGGGTGAGGCCTCACACTTCACCAGTTTGAATCAACAAGGGCGCCACGATGTCTAACTGTTACATATAATGTAAGAGTACAGAATCCCTTATTGACTACATACAACTCCCACTGAACATCAGAATTATTCCTAACCAAAGCCTTTATGACCGGAAGTTACGCGACAGCGGTTGTATAGCGATTAAAGAATAACCCCTGGTAAATGGAAGTTTTAGTATGCACCTCAGTTCAGAGGATACTAAATGAGTATACCAGTATCAAAGCATCTTATAATAAAGATGGTTTGTGGCGAGTTACATCAAACGTCATTCATAATGAGGTCTGTGAATTTAGAAGTCAACTCCTTGAATCTAAATTCAGAATAGTCTTAATTTAGAATTGTTCCCACAAGTCTGACCGACGACGGATAATTTAGAATACAATATTCATGGATTAAACGTATTAAAATCGAACACAGTTATAAGATTCATAATTGCACTTAAATCAATAAATGAAAATGAATTCAAAAGTATAACTGTTAAAAGTTCGTACATCCAAATACTAAATCAAAACGTATCACTAGCTAATCTAAGCCTGATCGCATCCCTATGCTGATCATGCTTATCCTGAGTCATGGGCTTAGTAAATGGGTCTGCTAGGTTTTGATCTGTGTCTATTTTGCTTATCATTATGTCTCCCTGTTTCACTATGTCCCGTATATAGTGAAACTTCCTCTGAATATGCTTGGCCCTATGATGAAATCTGGGCTCTTTGGCTTGAGCAATGGCACCTGTGTTATCATAGAATATCTCGATTGGTTGCTGAATACTTGGAACCACATCGAGATCGGCTATGAACTTCTTCATCCAAGCAACTTCCTTTGCAGCATCTGATGCTGCAATATATTTAGATTCAGTGGTGGAATATGCCACCACACTTTGCTTGGAACTTTTCCAAGAGATAGCTCCACCATTGAGTGTGAATACAAACCAGATTGTGAGCGAGAGTCATCTCGGTCAGTTTGAAAACTAGCATCAGTGTAACATCTTACAGTGAGCTTTTCTTCAACTCCTCGAAATATTAAAAACACGTCTTTAGTCCTTCTCAAGTACTTCAGAATATTCTAAACTGCAGTCCAATGGGCAAAGCCAGGGTTCTGTTGATAACGGCTAGTAATGCTTAAAGCATACGAGACGTCAGGTCTAGTGCACAACATAGCATACATGATGGAATCAATCGCTGAAGCATATGGAACCTTTTCCATTCGCTTAATATCAATGTCCATTGAAGGAGATTGAGATTTGTTCAACACGGTACCTTTAGTCATCGGAACACCTCCTTTCTTGGAGTTTTCGATCTTAAAGCATGTCATCATTTTGTCTATGTATGTGCTTTGACTAAGCCCTAGAAGCCGCTTAGATCTTTCCCCATAGATCTTGATTCCTAGAATGTGAGCAGCTTCTTCAAGATCTTTCATTGCGAAACAAGCTCCCAACCAATTTTTGACTTTGTTAAGCATTGGGATATTGTTTTCAGTATATCATCCATATACAATATGAGGAATGATATAGTGCTCCCACTAGTCTTCCTGTAAACACAAGGCTCATCTTCACTTTTGACAAAACCAAATTCAACGATTCTCTGATCAAAATGAAGATTCCAGCTACGAGATGCCTGTTTAAGTCCATAAATAGACTTATTCAGTTTGCACACCTTATTTGGATATTGCGGATCGACAAAACCATCAGGCTGAACCATATAAACATCTTCAGAGAGATTTCCATTTAGAAAAGCGGTTTTGACATCCATTTTCCATATCTCGTAATCATAGTACGCTGCTATGGCAAGCAATATCCTGATCGATTTGATCATAGCAACGAGTGAGAAAGTTTCATCGTAGTCAACACCTTGAGTTTGAGAGAAACCTTTTGCAATAAACAATGCTTTATAGGTGTGTACATTTCCATGCATGTCGGTGTTCATGGCATGATTGTCTCGCATGGATTGCATCTCGGCGTTCATGGCATCTAGCCATTTCGCAGATTCTGAATCTAAGATAGCATATTTGTAGTTAGTAGGTTCATCACTAGAATTAGCTACTACCAAAACCTCAGGACCCTCTAGATTCCAAAGGTATCTGTCAGGTTCTTTATGAGTTCTGCTACTTCTGTGAACGCTTGCATTTATGTCTGAATCAACAATAATTTCTTGTTGTTCAGACGCACCGACTACATCAGCGTTTGTTTGTGGTTCTCGAATTTCTTCAAGATCCATAATATTACTTCTAGTTCCTCGATCTAGAAAATCTTTCTCGAGAAAATGTGCCTTCCATTTGATTGAAATCATATTTGCATCAAGATGGTAAAAGTAGTATCCTCTTCTGTTATAGTACCCGACAAAAATAACTTTTTCGCCTCGAGGATCTAGCTTGTCATCAGACTCACCGGTGACATAAGCATCACATCCCCATACTCTAAGGTAAGACAAATTAGGTTTAGACCCATGCCATATCTCATATGGAGTTTTGTCTACCTTCTTAGTCGGTGCCAGATTGACAAGGCGGGCGGCGGTCATAAGAGCATAACTCCAAAAGGAGTGAGGTAAGTTAGTTCTACACATCATCGATCGAACCATATTAAGTAGGGTTCAATTTCTCCTCTCACTCACACCATTAAGTTGGGGTGTGCCGGGTGGAATGAACTGTGAAACAATTCCACATTCCTTTAGATGATTAGTGAACTCTTGGCTTAGGTATTCTCCACCTAGATCTGATCGAAGTACCTTGATAGTTTTACCAACTTGGTTTTCTACTTTGTTCTAAAACTCTTTGAACTTTTCAAAGGTTTCATGTCTATGCTTCATAAGGTAGACATAGGCGTATCGACTATAATCGTCAACAAACGTAATGAAGTATCTTTCGTGATTTCTAGACATGGTTCTGAAAGGACCACATACATCAGAATGTATAAGTGCTAACAGATCCTTGGCCCATTCACCAACATGGGTGAAAGGATCCTTTGTGAGTTTTCCAGCTAAGCAAGATTCGCATTCATCAAAAGATTCATGTCCTGTGGATTCAAGAATCCCCTTGGACTGAAGCCTTTTCACGCGGGCCTTGCTTATGTGGCCAAGTCTACAATGTCATAGAAACGTATTGTTAATTTCAGATTTGATACGTTTAGAAAGATTAAATATGTTATTGTTTGCTTGAATATCAATCTCATAAATACCACTTCGAGGTTTAGCCTCAAAATAAAAGACATCATTCAAGTAGGCAGAAATAAAAGCATCATTAAAAACGTACTTGAATCCTTGTTCAAAAAATAAAGAAACTGAAATAATGTTTCTGGTTAAACCAGGAGCAAACAAACAATTATCTAAAGTAATTACAAGGCCAGATGAACAAGAAAGATAATATGTTCCAGTTGCAAGAACTGGTACTCTTTTCCCATCACTAACGATAAGCTCCATGTGGCCTTGTTTCAGTTTCTTTCACTTTTCAGGCTCCTGCAAGACATTAATGATATGGTAACAACATCCAGTATCAAATACCTATGTGTTACTGGAAACAGTGAAGAGTTCAATAACATAAATCCAATACCTGAAGAAGAGCCTTCACCATTGGCCTTCTTCGCCTTCAGCTTGGCTAGATAGTCAGGACAGTTACGTCTCCAGTGCCCTATCTTATTGCATTCAAAACATTGTCGCTCCTCCAGGGGGGGACTGCTTTGTTTTTAGCCAGCTGTTTGTTGTTGGTGGCAGACTTGACAGCAATAACTTTACCTTTACCCTTACTGCTATAAGCTTTCTTCTTGGGGTTTGGCTTCCTAACACTAGTAGATTGAACCATCAACATTTGACTAGCTTTACCTGGTATGTTTTGCTCAGCAGTTTTGAGCATACCGTGTAGTTCAGCTACATTCTTAACCCATGCATTCATATTAAAGTTCATTACGAACTGGTCGTAAGAACTAGGCAGGGAGTTCAAGATGAAGTCTGCTGCCATTTCATCCTGCATAGGATAACCAAGTTTGGCTATTTGGTCGATGTACCCTTTCATTTTAAGCACATGGGCACTAACAGGCGAGCCTTCTTGCATTTTGCAGAATATAAGCTGCTTCATGGTATCATAGCGCTCTTCTCGGGCCTGTTTCTGAAACATGCCCTTAAGTTGCTCAATCATGTCAAATGCAGCCATGTCCTCCATGTTCTTCTGGATATCAGGGGACATGGTGGCTAGCATAAGGCAGGCTACCTCGTCGGCATCCTCCTTAAATTTTTCCCAAGTTCTACGGGCAGCTGCCGTATTGTTTTCAGGCTCATTGGGAACAGCGCTGTCTAAAACATAGAGCTTTTTAGGCATCTTGAGAACAATTCTCAGATTGCGATGCCATGCGAGAAAGTTGGTGTTATCAAGTTTCTTTTTCTCAAGAATAGACTTGAGAATGAAGGAGTTGTTGGTTTCTAAAGACATCTGTTTAAATAAGCAAAAATAAATTAATTAGTATTTTTGATGTATTATTTCCTTATTTTAATTAGTGACCCATTACAGTAATTTTAAATAAGAAATGAGAATCTGGCTTGGTCAGTTACTAAAGGCAGCTGGGGCACACAACATTAGTAAGTGACTAGGCAGACTGGCAACGCTTATCAATTGTGAAAATTGCACAAGTCTCGGGTATGAGGCCGCAACGATAACATTTGTCAATGCATTGATACGTTTAGCCTCATCTATGCCCACTTTTCTCTCTAGACAGCTGTGGCACGTAACAAGAGAGAAAACTAATAGTCATCCTAAAATAGGTACGTGTGGAAGGGCCGGATATGTCAACGAAACCCTTGCACCTTGGAAGAATAACTACATATCAAGTGAGGTGCTGTGGCTCCAAACACTGATGTTTCGTTTAATGTTCCAAGTGTTCCTTATAATAGGGTGGCATAGGCTACTAATTTTATCTATGGGATCCAATTTTACTGTTTACCGAATAGGGTCAAACACAACGTATAATTAAGTCATACGTGCGTTGTAAAAGCCAGTTTTATAATATTCAATTCGTGATAATAAATGACAAACCATTTCATCTCTCGGGACACCAAATTTTAATCCCTATTAAAACTAGGTTTGTCGCGAGATAGACAACCGATTTTAAGTTGATAATTTTAAATTATTAAGTTTTAAGTTTTGAAAGTTAAACTAATTTTAAATTTGAAAACTTATCTAGTTATCCTTTTAAATAGATAACTAATTTTTAATTTAAGATTATCAAGTTTTAAGTTTTGAAATTCAAATTAATTTTTGAATTTAAAAACTTATCCGGTTATCCCTTTTAAAACAAACAATTTGTTTTCATATTTTAACAAGTTGTAAAATAAGTTTAAAACTTGTTATTTATTTTGATTGTGGAAAAAGATATTTTTAATTAGTTTGATATTATGTTGGATGTTATAACAATTATAAAATAAAGCAATCATAATAGCAAAGTAATATGTAAATCTAATGGCTATGATTGTTTGATCTGAGCCAAATAGCAAGATCAAACCAAGTAACGGGGTCAAAACACAAAACAACCATATGGATGGACCTAAGTGCATCTAGTTGTCTTGATGGGCTCCCACTGACTCCTTGATTCGTCTTGTCTCCAGTTTGGCTTCGGGTCTTCAAATATTACAATATTTACAAAAGAAATACAAAATAAAAGAAAACTCTAATCTATTACAACTTTGAGCCACCAAATGGACCAAAACCATAAAACCAAAACCAAGAACAAAAACAAATCACATCATAACAAGTCAACCACAGTGTCTAGCCAGATTTACATATTAAAACACAATCAAAATAAAACGGGTAATCTTTTGGTTAATAAATATATAACCAAAATATATAATTGCCCTCAATAATAAATCAAAAACTTTAAATAATTTTAAAGTTTGTGATCTATAACCCGTTAACAGACAGGATCTGATTTGCATGTTGTAAGCCTGGCTCTGATACCACTGTTGGGTTCAGTGGTATCTTGGTTAGGTTTATTTATCAAAACAATTTTGATAATTATTAATCAGATTAATAATAGTTAACGCAGTGGAGTAAAAATCAAAATACCAAAATTGAACCCGACAGGATCTAGGTTACAAACAATACAAATACAGAATATTAATAACTTACTGATGAGATATAATATACCTTGGTGGTTAATAATTAACCGTTTGAGACACCGGGGATTCAACGATTAATTGCTAGAAACAAACGAACACGAACCGGAACACGACTAAATGGCGCGAGTCGCGATCAGGATCTTGGATTTGTGTTGTTGTATACGATCGGAAGAAAGAAAAATTGTATCTTTCTTTTTTTTTTTTTTTTTTTTTTTTGTAAAAACCAAGGGTCAAGGGATTATAAACCCTAATGATCCTTATACATTGATAATTAATATTAATCTTTTCGCGGGCCCCAGGCCCGGTCAGATTAATATTAGCCCATGTGTCAAACCAAAAACCCGAAATAATAACGTTTAACACTTAAACGTTTTAGTTAAATAATTTATACTTTTATAAATTATTAAACCCGATCTAGTTCGTAAACGCCAATTAATTAAATTAAGTGGGTTTGTAAATCGTTGTCCAATGTGTAACTCTTACGGGTCATAGCTCAGTTGGCAACGTCAATCAATCGAACCCGTACATAATCCAACAATACAAACCATGAGCATAACATTAATCATGTTGCATCTACCAAGATCGCCTGTCATGGCCTAGTGGGGATCTTAAGTCGTTCCAAAATCAAAGAGACAATAAGTTAGATGCTGCTTTTAAGTTGTAACTTTGAATAATTTGGACAACCATCCCACAAAGGCTTGTCAGCATCTTCTAACTTGGTAATATATTTCATCACTGTTGAGTTGAATTAGGTTCGTACTCTATCGTTTTCTATATATATGTTGTTATCTAACACCAAAATGAGTTCAGCCGTGATCAACTATCGTATTTGGTACTTGAATAGACGATCCTCTATCCCCCGTCTTTGTTTACCATGGTTCCACCACATATAATATCTAGGCGTGAATCCGATTCTTCAACAAGTCAGCCTTCACATCTTTGTGCTCCTTGAACTTTAAATTATGATATTTAGAATAAGGACACCTAATAATGGTATTAAAAAGTTTCTTTTTTCTTTCGACGTATCTATTATTGGCCGGACTCGTCAAAGGATAAGAAAACACTGATCAATTCCTCTCTAAATTACACCCATTAATTTTTGTTATTCTTTCTATACATATTACATCCTTTCTTTTTCTTTAGTTATTAAATATATCACCACAACTTCTACAACAAAATCCACATATAAACACCAATAAACTAATTAGTTAACATAAACGTCATCAATAAATATATTTATATGGCGGCAACATAAATACACACAAAAAAAAAACCATAAATTCAACTCAAATAAACCACACATTCAAAAATTCATCTAACGTATCCTCATACAAAAACCCTTAGGGCGTGTTTGGTATGCAGTAATTCAATAAAATTGGAATCTGAATTCCATAGGCCATTGTGTTTGAATTGTAATCTGAATTCCATTCTTAACGTGTTCGGTTGTGAAAAGAGGAATTGAAATTGAAATTAATTTCCCTCAAATTCCGTCAAATGAAGGATTTCAAAATTGTTTCAAATATTGAAGGATTTCAAACTCTATCGACCCCCGCTTCCGCCATTAGGTATGACATTGTTGTCATATAGACTTATGAATATTGTTTTCATAGGGTATTTAACATGGTTTATTTATGTAGAAAGGAGGTTAACCTAACCTCTTTCAAATATATAACATGGGTTCTGGTAATGCAATGCAGTTACCGTCTTTTGCATGCATGCACTTGGCTGGAGTTTAGGAAAAAATTTGTTGTTGCGTTTATGCACCTATTGGTTTTTGCTCACTCAAAAGCAAGATTGAGAATTATTTCCATGGAAGATGCATGCGAGCAAAAGTATTAAAGTTAGTGCTTTTCATACTTCTCGAAAAGTCACCTCCGACCGCCGCCAACCCCGCCCGCCCGACGCCCCTGCCTGCCGGCCACCTTCGCCAACAGCCACCGACGCTCACGACCACTCCCGACCGCCGACCGCTTCCGCCCTCGACAGCCCCAACCCCCGACCGCCACCTACCGCCGACACCCTTTAACGCCGACTCCTCCTATCGCTGCATGCCGCAGATGCCCCCGACCGCCAGTGATGCGGCCTGACCCTGACACACACGACTGTCGACCACCGGCACCCCGCAATCGCCGCCCGTTGCCGATCCCACCCGCTGTCGACCCCGACCGCCGCCGACGCCCATGACCGCCGACCGCCGCCGCCCCTGATCGCCGACCGTTGCCATCCCCGACCGCCGCACCCTGACTCTCGACTGTCGCCGACTGCCGCTGCCGAACCGCTTCAGTTTAAAAGCGCTCGCGGAGATTGCCGGTTCTCGACGACGGGCGTGATTAGTTGGTGGTGGCGGTGGGGTACGGTTGGTTTTCGGCAACAGGCTTGGTCGTTGGGAGCGGTGGGTGGCCGCGATCGATTGTCGGCGGTGACGGCGGCGGTGGTCGGTGGTATGTAGCGGCGGTGATCAATGGTCATGGAGGTGGCGGCGGTTTGCAATGGGTGATAAATTCCAATTCTTTTATGAGTGTTTTGTCGTTAAAACTGCGTTTGAAATTTAAATTCCCTTTATAGATTCCAATTCCATTGAATTTCAAATCCTTTGGAAACTATTGAATTCCAAATACAACTCCTTTTAATTTCAATTCAAATTCCAATTTCAATTCCAACGAATTTCATGAACCAAACGCTCTCTTAGTTTCCATCTGATTCAACCCCACATTCAAGAATTCAAGTAAAAAAAAATCAAATATACATTGACTAAAAAAAACCTAGTTTGAACCAAATCAATAACACATTCAGAATTTCATCCATAATATTCAACCTAATTAAAAGGTCTTTTACCCATCGAAAATAAAATTAGATACGGCACAACACGATGGTGGTAGTTCGCAACGGTGATGACACAGTGTTGTGGTGGTTCGTGTTGGTGATAGCACAATGGTGGTGTTTCATGTGAGTACTGCCTTGGGGTGGTGGCCGTGGTGCCTATGTTTTCCATGGTGTTGATTTTTAGACTGAAAAGTTTGGGCGCGTTGGATTTTAGATCTAAATTAATTTGCCTATTAAATTTTTAAAGAAAATCCATCAATAAGACTTATAATTTTATTTTTTATTTAATTTAAAACAAATTCACATTTTTAAAGACCATTAGTAAATCATTCTTAAGTCGGTCAAAAATTACCAACAAAAAGATCAATCCAAAATTGATGACGGAATGAAATACCTAACTGCCTATAATGCCTGATGGGTTTTAAAAAGATTTTCAATGGATAACTTACCTTCTCAATCTATTTGGGATTGTTTTCCAATAAACATCGGTTATTATTTTGTTTTACATTACACAAACCCACATAACATGATAATAAGTGCTTTAGAAACATGTATATTTGCTATTAATTTGTTCTCCATCATTCAAACTCATTAGTAAATATCCATCTCCAATGGCTTTGTGGCATTAATGATTCCCTCCCACAAACGTTGTATGTGTTCAAATCTTTACATGTGCAGTATTACGTGGAATTAAAAAGAAAAAATAATTGTTTAGTAAAACAAGTATGTATCCGTCGTTGAAAGCCACCGAAATTAATATCTAATAGTGTTTGTTTAGTGACATGAGTTCATAGAAAGATGATCTACACTAATACCCGTCGAGATCATGCATACATGTCAAGTTTATATATCAAATTGCATTACGTTTCATAATGTTACACACTCACAGCTTTTATATTCAGAACTTCATACCACACAATTGGACTTGCGTCAATTTAATCCTATTGTAATAATACTAAAAACTTCATGACATATTTGAGGTTGCAGGTCCTGAAGAGTATTCAGCCAGTGATTACTCATAGTTACCAAACACCTTTGTTTTGAGTTATTTCATTATTAGACAAGCGCGTATGGTTGGTCACATATAATTATTTTCAAATCTTACAAAGTAAGATGGAAAATGTTATTTACTGTAACATATAAACTTATGTGCATCATGTTGCAAAAGTTGAGGAATCCTACATTCCTACTGGCTTATCATATCGATTCCTCGCTGTGTTTCAATCTACAACTTTGCAGCGAAGGTTTCATGTAGAGCTAGACTGAAATGTATGGTAGTTGAACTTCTCTAGATTCCGAGACCACCAATTCCCACTAATCGGTTAATTTCATATTTGTTGCCCACATGACAGATTTAACTTCGGATTTGTCATATTTAACTTTCGAGACCATTGATTTTAGCTACAAGATTATTTTGTGTGGTTGTATATGTATTGTTGGTACATAACGAAGGATGCGGGTCGCTAAAGTTATAGATATGAAAAATAAAAATATGTGTCTGAAGAAAACTTTTTGGGAAATTGGCCATTTTCTAACGAATTGGTCATCAGAAACCATTATTTGATAATTGATCCGGAATCTAACCTAAAAAGGTTGTGTGGTGAAACTGTTGGTCTCGACTCACTGATAGAATCATCGTCGGGTTATTAGGCTATCATTAATTTCTGTCAGGTCACCAGTCGTTTGTTACAATTAAATTAGGGCCCTGTGTTTCGTACACCACTGAAGTGACATGACACGATAAACGATAGTTTACTGCCCCCATAAACGGCCGTTTACTTCTCTGTAAACGGTCGTTTACGGCCTGACAAACGGCTGTTTACCTTTTGCAGATTTTGGAATCTTGAGTGTAGCTTTCCAGATTTGAAGTATCGAGGTTTTGAATTGAAAACGGTTGTTTTTTGTCCTTTAAAAGGTCGTTTTTTGTCATTCTTTCCATATATACCATATCCACCCACTGCCATATTACCACCCACCCACCATTACATTTACATACTACCCACCCACCATCCCCTTATTATACCCTATTTTACCATTACATTCACCATATTTTACTAACAAATTAATCTTCATATCAAACAATCAACCATCCATTCATCTCATTTCATCAACATTTCATCCCATTCTTCTTCTTATAATTTTTAAAGTTTTTAGTATTAATAAAGGTTAGATCGTTATTATTATAATAAATTTTAGTTAAATATATTTTATTTTGTTACTGATTGTAATTATTTCAGGTAATGGCTTCAAGCTCACGTCAAGATACGGCGTCGGTTCGTGTTTCGAATCATCATTGGCTTCAGTTTCGTTGAGGATCAAATGAATATAAAAGGCTTAAAAAGCTTTTAGATAAAGAATTCGAGCCTTCAGATTCGATATCTTGGAGCTTGTTACGGGACGTCGGGGAATTTACCCGTGCTCGTAACATGATGAACGAGCCATGGAGAAGATTTTTTGCCATTAGTGGCCCGCAATATAAAGAGCTTTGTTTAG
The DNA here is from genome assembly GCA_025506505.1 of Flaveria sonorensis. Taxonomy (NCBI): domain Eukaryota; kingdom Viridiplantae; phylum Streptophyta; class Magnoliopsida; order Asterales; family Asteraceae; genus Flaveria; species Flaveria sonorensis. The sequence goes on from CM046426.1 coordinate 50,266,092, forward strand.
AGTTTTTCTTCACGTTTAATTTCGACTCGAACAACCATAACTATAGGTATACTAATCTAATTGGATTATATATATTAATGTCATTGAACTTATATTTTTTTAACAGTGATAACGATGCTATCAGTTTCGTGCTCGTGGGGGTGCCACGTAATTATTCTGTGGCCCAGTTTGGTGTTTTAATGGGTTTATATACAGTTTAATAGACCCATCAATCTGATTTTGTGAATGGTTTTATGCAATTTCCTGAAGATTATAATGATGAAATGTTTTGGCAGGAAATTGGTGAGGGTCTATATGTGCCTAATAATAAAATGAAAGCTACAAGAATGAACGATCCGTTGTATAGATATCTTCACCGCGTTATTGGTCATACTATAGTTGAACGTAGGATGATCAGTGGTGGGGTGACTAAGAAGGATTTTTTTTATTTTGTTTGATTAAAAGGAGGCCTTGTAACTTGGCATATATGCTTACTGATTATTTTACTAGTTGCACAGGGATAAAAAAAAAACAAACATATTTGTGGTGGTACATATGTTACTCTACTCGCTGAGTCTTTACACATTCTCACCCCTGAGAACGTGGCAAGGTTAAACAGGCCGGTTCTTATGTCCGGATTTGTTGATCGTGAACATGTTATACAGATGGACATGATTGCAGATTATCCACAAGTTAGGTAAAGGTTTAAACATAATAATCAAATGTGGTACCTCCATATCAAGACCCTCCTGAAAATCCGTATCAATAGAAATGTATTTTTTTTGTATTTATGATAATGTAATTTTGTTTTTATTTGTATAATAATGTAATGTTTTAGTTATATAAAATTGTGATTTAGTTTTTCTTTGTATATGAAATAAAAATATATTAAAAAATTAAAAAAATAAACGATGACAATAATTGTAGACAAGAAAGAATGGAAGATTAACAGATTTCACAATTTAGTTAAGAAAAAATGATAATAATAATTGCAGATAATAAAGAATGGCAAATGTTCACATTTCACAATTCGCAATTCACAATTCGCTGGCTAATTTGATATAAAGTGACTGCCAATATGTCTATAAATTCACAATCCACAATTCACAATTATTTACATTTATTCACAATTCATTCATAATTCCTTCGTAATTCAACTCTATAATGTCTCAATTTCATAACGATTGGGTGTATCAAACAAGAGAGGAGTTGATGGATTGGGTGCAAAATACTGCACGCACCATTGGATACCTTATTGTCACACAACGAACGAAGAAGACTGTATACGGCTTTGTCAACAAGGCATTTCTTATATGCGATCGTGGTGGTGTATACAAGTCAACATCAGATTCAACCACGCATTCAGGCACAAAGAAGACAGGATGTCCATTTCAACTTATAGCAAAATATTATGAAGAAGATAGAGGTTGGAAAATACATGTTGTGTGTGACGAACATAACCATGAACCTTCTAAATTCTTGGAGGGTCATGCTTATGCAAAAAGAATGTCTAAAGAGAAGTACGCATTAGTAGAAGATCTTACAAGAAAAAATATGCAGCCACGTTATATTCTTACGGCTTTAAAAGAAAATAATGATAAAAATGTATCCATAATTGAAACAGTGTTTGACGCAAGGACAAGGATACGAAAGTTGGATAAAGTTGGAAGCACCCCAATGCAAGCACTTATCCAATCTTTGCAGATGGGTGGATACATCTATGATTTTACTTTAGATGATGACTCAAATCAATTAAATGATTTATTTTTTGTCAGTTATGATTTTATGGGGTTGAGCCCCTCGAGACATAGTTCATACGTAGATAACACAACTCAACCGTTTTTATATCACCATCCTTTACTAAGACAGATCCCAAATATTTTCCATCCATATAAACACATATAGAGAACGTAAAGAGTGATGGTAACTGTGGGTTTCGTGCAGTTTCCTTTTCCTTGGGATTCGGTGAAGAATATTGGTTGAACATGATGTATGAACTTTTAAACGAGTTACATAACAATTCTAATTTATACAGAAATATTTTCTCTGGCTCATATGATGAGACAGAACGTACTTTATCATGGCTACAACTGGGTCCGGGTCCTAATCAACACTGGATGATAATGCCTTACACAATATTATTGATCGCTAATAAATTTAATATGATTCTTCAATGCTATCTCCCATTGAAACTGCGACTTATTTTCAGCTATGGACAGGTCTGCATGAACTCATGTACCACCAATTCATTACTATTGCACATGTGTATGGATGCCACTACGTCTTTGTGCGCTTAGAGGGTGAATATTATTCATTGCCTTTCATAATGCCGATATAAAATTTTCACAAAAGTAATAATACGGCTGCCTGGGAAAGAATGTATTAGCAGAGACTTTAAAGATATAATCAATATATACTTCAAAATAAAACTGTTACTTGTTTCAATATAGATTAGATTAGTATCATTTGTAATTTTAGTATTCATATTATAAAGTCCTGAAATTATTCATTAATTTATTTATTTTGATTTCTAATATAAATAAAATATTTTAAATTATATAGTTATATACATATATAAATTATTTTAAATTATATTAAAAAATTATGAACTATATAAGTTTTATTTGTATTTTTAAATATTCATATTATAAAGTTCAAGAATTAGAGAAAGTTTTAACTTATATATTATAATACATGTAAATACAAAAAAATTTAAAGTTATATATAATTCTTATCTTAAATTTATATAAAATTATATAATGTAAACTATATATATATATAAAAAGTTAACAACATATAAAATTAAACACTAAATACATGTACATACAAAAAGTTTTAAAGTTATATATAATTTTTATCTTAAATTTTTTATCTTGTTACATAATGTAAACTATATATATATATATATATATATATATATATATATATATATATATATATATATGTGTGTGTGTGTGTGTGTAAAAAGTTAATAATATGTATAATATAACTATATATAGAAAAAGTTAATAATATATAAAATAAAACAATAAACGATCATTTATCGCGCCACTAAAGGTCGTTTACTATTGTTAGTCACGTCACCGGCAAACGGTCGTTTGCAGACCTGTAAACGGCCGTTTCCCCCTTGACAAACGGTCGTTTACCATATGACAAACGGTCGTTTACTTTGTCCGGTGTAAAATGCTCAGCCGAAGATGCATGAAACAAGACCCTCCTCTTAAAATATATTTGTAAATTTGACTTTTGATGTGATTCGTCAGTAATATTTTGATGGCTTAATATGTGAGAGAAATTTTGTTGGTTTTCTAGTAATGTAATGACACGTTTATTATGACTCGGGTAGGATTATGTGAGTGACGAACGACAAATAGTGATACGAGATAGTGAGTGAAGGGGTCAATTTACACGACAAGTGGTTTTCTAGTATAAGATGTTTCTCTATCAAAACGGTGCATTCTTTTAAGGCTTATTTTTATGTAAAAGAATTTTAAATCTTGGCAACAAAATTAATAATAATGCCAAGTAAAATAGATAAAAGACAATAGAAATAATATTTTATACAAAAATAAGCTCCTTTTGTACTATAAAATTATAATTTTATTAAGGAAATCTAATATACTCATGTTAAATAAATTAAAATATATATGACTTAAAAAATGGTTATTCAAGAATAGTAAGCTAACAAACTAATTTTGTATTTTAAACAAAAAACACGTAAATGAATAATGTGGAAAAATATTAAACGTATAATGAGTCTGACATAAAAGTGATCAAATCGCTACATAAAGTTACGCATAAGCACTATACCAGTAAATAAAACTACGCTTTACACCTTGACTTTTGATGATTCACTAAAAGTTTTCTAAATACAATGATTAATGTAACACATTTTATATAATTCGTTCTCTTAGTAAAACTTTCTATACCGCTGTCAAAAATTACGGTCGTCAGTCTATTATTAAAATTGACATAAAGTCTTGCTTGGACGTGCCTATTTTTATTATATGGACGTAAAGTCTTGATAAAATAGATGGAAAAAAAGACTAGCAAAGTTTCAATCACTGTTGGTTTAGTAGATCGAGAACAAGAATGATACTAATGGAAAGCAACAAATTTGACTAAAGCATGCTTTGTAAACTTTAACACCCGGAACTTAAAGTATCGAATCTTGTGAGCAAACAGGGTTCAGGAGCAACGCCCCTAGAGCATCAGGGTCTAAGGGACGGAAGCCTCTAGTGGAGTTTAAGGGGCAAAGGCAAACTGCCATGTCAACAGAAACTTTTATTTAGAACAACTTATGTAATGAAAAATCTATCAATCGGCTCAATGCGGACTGTATCATATGAAGGATGCGGGCCAGCTTCCTAATCAGTATTGAGGACCGCATCAGCGTGGTATCCGCATTGACAAGACGAAGCAATCTCTCATTGTTTGACACGTGTAAGGATGACACGGATACGAGATCAACACTTAGAAGCATGACAAGGACCATAATGCACACTGCATCATGATATCGATCCAGGCTGCATGGTGTTTCTGTTGTGACCCGCATCGATGGTCAGTATGGCCCTATAGATAGAAACCATCCTTAACTGCCTATTTTTAATTGTCTCATAATCAACATTAGTTGACACTATTTTTTAATTTACTTTTACAGATAATAGATGATATACAAGTTAAGAGCTATTCAGGATAGTCATCCTTGAAAGGCTTTGATAGTTTTAGGAATGATAATTATGTGTTTGTAATTATGTTTGTAAAAACACTATTTTGGAAGTAAAATGAAATTATTAGTTTATTGCTTCCGTTCTTATCAATTATGCTTTTCTCCCGTGGGTGGGTTGTTACATAAACCAACCTAGACGACCTTATGAAAATTGTTAAACCCTTCTATCAAGTTCGATGATGAGGGGCTATTGTAAGTAGTAGATCCAAAATTTTCAGCAATATGAGTTTAAAGCAAATCGGGTAAAACAAAGGCCAAACCCAAAATCATGTATTTACCAATAAGTTTTATATAATCTCATTTCATATTGATATTAAAAGTAACATACAATTAATTGTGTATTACTAAGGGTCCGGATATTAGGACACCCCCCCCCCAAATTTTAAAGCAACACCCGGTCACGTATGAGCCCATACACTGCGTATAGGGCAAAAAAACATTCTTGACATCGATCTGTCAAACGAGGTGTCATTTCGATGTCGTCGGAGGCTATACGCGGCGTATGGACCCATACGCCGCGTATGGCTTCATTTTTTTTTGTTCCTTAACTCAGCGTATACTCATGTGACACCTATACGCGGCGTATGGACCCATACGCCACCTATGGCTTCATTTTTTTGGTCTTTAACTCAGTGTATACGCATGTGACCCATATACGCCGCGTATAGACCCATACGTGACGTATAGGTTAAGGGAATTTTTTATTTTTTTGTTATTTTTACATATATTTTTTTATAAATAAACAAATATATTTACATCGACTATTTTTATGTTATATTATTATTTTCTTGTAATTTGCTTAACCGGCGAATATATAAATAGTTTTAAATCGAATAGTTTTATTTTATTTTTAGGTCTTTATTTAATATTTTTAGTTATTTTTGTAATTTAACTAACCGATGAAACATATAATACAAACATTCATATTTAACTAAACAATCAAGATAACAATATAAAAATTAACAAAAAATGATAATATAAATAACAAAGTTTTTAAATACATAACAAAATAAAAGTTACAATTCTAGTAATAATATAAAAACTACGACGAGTCTCGGTAATGTCGAGGCGGTGGCAACGCCGGAGGATCAATACCAGCAGCACGTGCTCGCGCAATCTCGAGCTGAACGTGCCAATCCATAAGATCCTCAACTCGATCGAGCTGACGACCCTGCTCCCGTGAACTCACAGCAACCTCCTTCATAAATGTCCCCATACGTGCAGGCAGCCTCACATCTCTGTAAATGTGTCGGTGAAACTATGGCTGAGGTGGCGTCTGATCATGCGGCGGCTGGTTGTGCGGCGGATGATCATGCGGGGGATGCTCCTGCTACTGCTGCGAATCATCAACGCCGACCTGCTGAACGGTGCAGGCTGCCGGCTGCCAGATCTCCCCGGGTCGAATAGAGAATCGTATGCCACCCAGAAACTGGCGTATAATACGCATACCGAACAACGTACATTACGATCTAATCTGACCGGCTCGATCGGAGGAGATATGTCAGCAAGATACCGAGGAAGATAACTAAAATCTCGGGCAATCACTGTGATGTAAGCGCTGACGTACACCGCTCCTCGCTCCTGGCGATGATAATACGAAGCAAAATAATCCGCCAAACATCTCGCCAGGTTGCACCTGGTCCCCGTAAGCAAACAATACAAGTAAAATAAGTCGGGAATGGTGCACCACTCCTGACTCGTGCCACGTCCCGTGATGGATGTGGCGATCATCCGATGTAAGTAACGGATGAGAGGATCTCTAATTCTAGTGACCTTGCCCTTAGTCCTCTGAAACGGACCTCCGGCAATCTGAGGCCACCAATCTCTCAATCGACTCTCTTCAATTTCAGTAATACCCTTGGTGAATAGAGGAGTAATAGTCTTCGGCTCATAGTAAAGTCCCGAGAGAATGGCAAACTGCTCTTTGCACATCTGATGTGGATGTCCACATAACCTAAACGAAATCTCTGAACACTTATCGTCCTCCTCCATCTTATTAGGACAAATATAAGTAAAAATGGATAAAAACTCCACCGTCAGCTCTCGGTAAGAAGGCAAGAACGTGGTCTCAAACAAACGACTACATGGCGTATCGTCTTCGATAATACCAGCAAGTCTATCACGCTCTTCGAGCTCAACCATCACTTCCGTGTCGATGGCTTTTTGACGGCCGATCTTCATTCGTACGAATTTCGAGCACTTAGCATGCTCCATGGTACCGGGCTCAAATTGTAGCGAAGGATGATCGGCAATAACGTCATCCTAATCTCTAAATCGGAAGATATGTCTGCATAACAAAACGAATATAAATATAACGTTTTTAAAACAAAAGTGTATGACACAAAACAAACCCTCCCCCTATACGCAGCGTATAGCCCTATACATAGCGTATAGCCCTACACATAGCGTATAGCCCTATACGCTATGCATAGTGGTCTCGCGTATAAGCTGTGTATAGGGCCCCTAGTCACCTAACCCCCGTATAGCCTTATACTCAGCGTATAGACCTATACGCAACGTATAGTGGTCTGGCGTATAAGCTGCGTATAGGGCCCCTAGCCACCCACCCGCACTATACGCAGCGTATAGACCTATACGTAGCGTCTAGTGGTCTGGCGTATAAGCTACGCATAGGGCCCCTAGCCACCTACCCCACTATACACAACGTATAGCCCTATACGCAGCGTATAGTGGTCTCGTGTATAAGCTGCGTATAGGGCACCTAGTCACCCACCCCTACTATACGCAGCATATAGGGCTATACGCCACGTATAGGCACCCTAGTCTTTTCATCCTATTTCTTTTAGGCTATACGCCGCGTATAGGTCTATACGCCTCGTATGGCTCATCTAAATCAGAACTATACGCCGCGTATAGGCCTATACGCGGGTCTGTAGTGGCATATAGTTCTTAGCAGCAGTTTTTAAATCAATGATTAAAAAACACAAAACGGTATTTTAACACTTAAACTATTCAACGATTAGCATAATAATAATGTAGGAATAATAATACATACCTAGATGAATAAAAATCGACTAACAATACGAGTAGTATTGGGCTATACGAGAGAGTTTTTGAGTTTGTAAAAATGTGTGGTAGGGAAAAAATGAGAAAGGGACAAAATATACTGATGTTAAAGAGCTATATGTTGCGTATGGGTCCATACGCGGCGTATAGTTTTAAATTTTAATTTTTTTAATTGTTTGAATTTTTGAAAAATTACAATTTTTTTGTTTGAATTTGAATTATTTGAATTTAAATATTTGAATTTGTATTGTTAAACTATATAAAATTCAAACATGGACGAATTGATTATTGTTTAAAAATCAATTGTTAAATCACGAGATACGAATATAATAATAAAATATAATAAAAACGTATGAAATATATAATTCGAACATTACAAGTTTTTAACTAAAACAAGTTTATATAAGCTGGGGTTTCTCGGTTATTATCTATTATTACGTTATATTACGAGATACGAAGCCTATACATAATCTCCCATTCTGCAGCACATACGTTTAGGTTAAGAAGCCAAAGATTACTTAATGTAGGCATTAGATAATCTCCTTCTAACTTAACGTCGACGAAATTGTTATTTTTTACATGAACAATCGACAAGACATGTTGAGGCATCATACTTCTCGCATCTGTCCATAATGGGAAAATTGTTTGACAACCGTTATTGCTTAATAAATGAAGAATAACACCAAACTTCTAAGCAACCATTATTCTCGTTATGTTCTTCTGGTGCAGGTTGCACATATTGGCAATTTATGGTGTAATATAAGTCATTATACTGTCCGGGGTATAAAGTATCGAAAACTTCTCCGTATTCCAATTCTTGTTTCTCCAATTCTTTTAAAAGTTGTTGCTGTACATAAATCCACTTATTTTTGTTAAACTCTAAACCTAAAGCTATAGATCGGAAACCACAATTTCTATCGGGTCGGACATCTTGTATACGTGAAATATGCTGATGAAAGATGAAAGGAATCTTATTTTTTAACCTGTTTATATTGTTTAATTGTTGATCTCTGACAATCGATGAAAATTCATATGTATTTTGTGATACTCCGACACTATTTGATGTTCCTTTCACTTTAAAATATGTTGAACGACTAAGTTGCATGGCGGGCTTCTGAGGCTTAACCACTGAACTTGTTCTTCCCGTAACGTGAGACGCAATAAATGAGCTGTATCTCGGCATGTCACACATACTTTGTTGAGTGTCATGCTTTTGCTATTAAACCTTTAACGTTGGACGACCGCGAATATCTGTTTGAACAACAGACGCTTTTTTGTTAGTTTTTCATGGATACACAATTGCTTTTATTTTTTCCACCAAACTAAATTTTACAGCGATAGGTTCTGTCATTATTTGTTGTTTCACGCGTTCCATCTCTTCTTCAACATCGATTTCTTCATCCACTATAAATGTCGGTTTAAGTTTATCAAGTTCGTCCAAAATATGTCAATTGCATCTAGTGGAATTTTAGTGCCTGCATTATAATTTATTAATTAATATATAATTTGTTACCGGATATGAGACGTAAGTAAAGAATTAATTACCAGAATATTTATATTTTTCCAGCCGACAAGCACAAGGCAAGCCACAACCCGTGAAAATATGACAACCACACATTGCATATGGTAGGCGCATCACTTGCAATTTAGTGTTTTCGACAACTAATAAATCAAGAGCTTTGTGTGAAACCTTGCCTCGTAAGTAATCAAATAGCGGGAGTTATGATGATTCATGGTTTTAATTTTGCTTGTCTTAAAACTTTCTTTTAAATTTACCTCTTGTATGTTTACCAATTGATCTACAAACTTCACAAGTCTATCCAGTGAGCTATTTGTTGATTTAAGATATCTTTTTAAATTTGCATGCCGGCTCTCGACTCTATTTGTTGCACGTTAGCCAAAATTACGGTTTGAGTTAGTCTAGGTTGATACAAACATTTCTTTGTAACTCTCTAGCCAGTTTTTGTGTATATAAGATAGTACTTCTAAAAATATAATAAAACAAAATTATTTATCTACATATAACAGTATTGTATGTATGTATGTAAGAAAAACTTACTTCCTCGCTTCGCTTCAACTAGTCGTTCATAAAGAGTGTTATAGTTATACTCGTAAATCTCTGGCGTGGGAGACTCACACAAACGTGCCCATGCGTATTTAAACTTTCCCTAGTCATCTTTCGTAAAACTTGCTTTACAGTGTTTCGCGATATTTTCGTCAATATGCCACCTGCATAAATTCTTCGAAGCATCCAAAAATACTTTAATACATGCGTTCATTAAAGCAAGATCTCTGTCTGTTATTATGACGCATGGCTCCATATACCTGCGTAACGTATTTTTCAATCTATTAAGCACCCATTCAAAGTTATCTTCTCGTTCTTTGCTAATAAACGCATGAGCAACATAAAATGTCTTGTGTGTCAAAGGTCACACCAACAATCTGAACAAATAGAAGTTTGTACATGTTTATTTTGTATGTAGCGTGTATCATCAGCACGTGCGGGAATGCACGCCAAGTGTCATACGATTTTGGATGACAAAAAAATATCTCTTCTATGGTATTTGTAGCGGGATCTTCTCGGGTGTAATAAACGTACCCTTTAGAAGACAAAAGGTTTTCTAAAACTTGCATAGGTGTTTCACCGACTTTCTTTTCATTTCTTATCTTCTGTTGAGCGTTGTATACGTCTCTGGTTACGGATGCGTTGTTAGTGTTTTGCTTTTTTAAAGCTGATAGTATGTTACGAGGCTCCATGTTCTGATCAGTCAGCTGCTCCACCAGATTATATTCGTTTTGAGAAAACCTTCTTACAAACGGGTGCCCCTCCATATGTTGAGCGGGATCATGGTTATGTTCGTCATTCCTCACCTCTAATTTTCACAAACGACGTTTGTTGTTGTATATCCCTACTAGTTTAAAAGTACATCTGATTTTTTTGCTACCAGATCATCTAACTGTTGCTTTACTTTTGTGTTCGCCACTACAATCACAAATAAGCCATACATTTAAGACTTGACCTCCTTTTTTCTTTGATCTTCGTGTAACAATAACGTAACCATAATCACGTCCCCTATTAACAGCCCAACAGACTAACTGGATAAGTGATAAAAATTCTTGTGACGTTTCAAACGATACTTTCGTGTTCTAATTTTCATCACTCGAGAGAAAGTTTATATTACTTTGTCGCAAGTCGTAACTTGATTCTAGACAAAAGTCGAATTCGTCATCGGGAACATACGATTGGTTTAAATCTGGCAGTCATGTCTCGTCAGAAGATTGAACATACAAATCATCTTGATTACTATCCGCCACGTACGAAACGTTTGAATATTCATTCGAATATTCACCAAAGAAATAGTTACCATCCCAAACTGATATAACGAACGAATGAAAACGTATGATATTTTGAGAGAAACATACGTTTGAGATGTTTACAATTTTGAAGACCGAATGTGTTTTTATATATTTGAAAACGAATCTTGCGTCCTGTCAAATTTGATTGAAAGCCAACTCCCATGTATTACTTATATGCGGCGTATGGACCCATACGCCACGTATAGGTTGTTCGTCTGACACCTATACGCGGCGTACGGACCCATACGCCACGTATAGGTTTGCCAACGTATGCCACATATGGTGCTATACGTTGCGTATACTCGTACTATGTACACACTACTTTTATAGTACGTCTGACACCTATACATCGCATATGGACCCATACGCCACATATAGGTTGTTTGTCTGACACCTATACACAACGTATGGACCCATACGCTACGTATAGGTCTCAGCTGTACTATAAAAGCAATCTTATACGAAGCGTATGTACTATATGACACGTGTGATTTTTTTAAAGAAAATAGGATTATGGTGTTCAACTATTTCTCCAAAATAATTTTTCAGGTAAATTATAACTCCCTGTTCATTTATATACATACTTACGTACACATAAATGTCTTGATTACTTAATAATCATTTCAACTAATTCGGGTTCCACGATACGAGTCGGTTATGATAAAAAATCTTGAAAATTATTCAAGTTAACCGTAACCGAATAGCATCGATGGAACCCGAGTCAGTTGAAATGATTCTTAAGTATCCAATTTAGATATATGTATATATGTATGTAAATACTTAGTGAAATAAGAATAAAATGTTTACCGAGTAAATTATGTGCCAGAAGAAAATGTTGAACCACATAACACTAATTTCTTGCGATAAAATGTTTTTGAGAAGATTAAACGTTATGATTAATATCAATCACTGAAAGTAGTAAATGTTACCTCCTGAGAAAATGAATAAGTTTTGAATACGAGCGAATTCCTTTGATATCCACTCCCTTTATATATTAATGAAAGGAATCTTGCGTGTCGTCAAATAATTCGAAATCAAACGCTTGGAGTATATAAAGCAGGCTATATGCGTCGTATGTGTTGAATGATTGATTAGACTTACTCTAGTTTTGTCGTCTGAAAAGGCTATACACGGCGTATGGTGCTATACGAGGCGTATAAACACCACGACAACGACTGATGCGACATGGAATGTCAGGCATTAATTGTGGATACCCATACGCCGCGTATGAACCCATACGCGGTGTTAGGGGGTGTTGATTTATCTGGGTGGGTGCCTGTATTAGGACCCATTACTAAACCTTTTCATCTAATATCATTTCACATGCCTAATTGAAATTAACAATGGTAGTTGTAAACCTTTTCATCTAATGTCATTTCACATGTGTTGAAAGACATTATAATTACAATTCACTTATTTCATACATCTTCATCATCCAACATGGTGTTGTATACAATTGAAAAGTTACAAACATAAACATGTTAATGATTATAATATGATATCTTTATATCTCATCATTCTAAATTTGACCCAAATCAAAGAAAGAAAAGAAAAGAAACTTCACAATAAGTTCTTAGTGGGTCTCATTGCTGATCCAAAGAATTTCCTAGCAGATGCCTTCCAAATACAAAGTGGTGAGACAAAATCAATTTGAAAAGAGGTACGAAAAAAGAAGGCGTCTGGAATATGTGGTTATGGTTCCATCAAAGGAAGCATGTTGGAAACTAACATGAATAGATATACATATAAATATATGTGTACATATATGCCTACATACATACACAAAAGTGCATATAAATATATGTGGTTATGGTTCCATCAAAGGAAGCATGTTGGAAACTAACAAAAATAGATATGCATATAAATATATGTGTACATATATGCGTACATACATACACAAAAGTGCTTTAATATGTCGGAAACTCATAATGCATTAGTGTTTATGGTTTTTTGTATCTCTTTGAGTTTGATGCACAAGACGCTTATGTAATTGTCTTTGTTTCTTTTTCCCCTTACTTTTGTGCATCTTTTATGCACTATAGTGCATTATGGAGTTCTTTCGATTCTTAATATAATATTGGTTCTGCAACGAAAATGTACTTATGCACACATACATAAATGTGTATATAACACTATATATTGTTTGTACAAGATAAACCATTCGCTTTTCATTTTTGAAAAAATAAAACAAGTTAATTAATTCAGATTTGTTATAATGTTCCCGTAAAAATAATATTTTAATATGATCCTCTCCATATAAGAATTTATATATATATATATACACATAAATTGATACTCATATATATATATGTGTGTGTGTTTGGGAAAGTTATTAAAAAATAATAGAAAGGTCAAAAGACATATTTTCCTGGAAAAAAAGAGGATTTATGTTTAGCAGGTTGAATTGTCAAATATCTTTTAATTAAAGGAATAAACAATGTCTACCTTTGTCATATATGCTGTACGGATTCATTTCTTTTAGTTAGTGGGTTGGTTGTCAGGTTAAAAACGGTTCGTGTCAAAACAATTCCACTAATCCTATTAAAATTAAAAGCTATAAGGATATAATTTTACATATGTTAAAGTAGGTGATTAAAGTTTAATCAAAAAGACCCTATTTCAAATATTTGGGACCCAGTGCAAAATTTTCCCATTCACAGAATGTAAAAAAGTCAAAATAGATAAAAGCAAATTATAAAATGGAATAGGATCATGAATCCATATACTGGAATTCAAATTAGATGTCCTTTTATAACGTTAAATATTTAACTATTAAAAGAATGCATAAAAGAATTTATCAAGCTTTTAAACTATGAACAATGAAACTATGAAAGAACGAAACTATTAACAACAGGCACCCATGCCAGCCAGCCCAACTGCATAATCACCCCAAGTCCCCAACACTCTAGCCCAGATCCACAAATTGAAAATAAATAAAACCAAGGTTAACTTTATGGCTGAAAATTATGACAAGACGCTAACATGACATGATTTGACACGAAACAAAATAATATTTTTGATAAATGGATTCGGGTAATAAGCAAATCAACACGTTAATGACACAACTTAAAATTTGTCTAATCGGGTTCAACCCGCTTTACTCAATTTAGGACATAACACTTTTAACTTATTACTTATCATGTTAACTTGTCATGTAGTTGTGTTGACACATAACGAAGGACCAAACAAGGAATTTCATTTTTCAAGAGAGATCATGGGTGGCATGTATCATGAATAAGATTAGAGATAAGAGATTCAAATGATTACTTCATGTGAAGAAACGAACAAAGTCTTCCGTTAGAGTTGTAGAAACCCTCATCGTGGAGGAGAGTTGAATTGGAAGCAGACCTAAACTGACCTGGGATGAGTGGATTAGATCAAATTTACTTGCCTTGTATCTCTTTGAGAATATGATTGAGGATAAGAGTTTTTAAAGATGTAGGAATAAAGTTATGGATTTTTAAGGTAGTGTATAAATTTGTCTTGAGTCCTTAGCTTGCTTCTACATTTTTGTATGTTTTAGCTTACCTCTAAGTTTGTCTTGAATTGTTTATACACTTTTTGTATGTTTTACCTTACCTTTGAGTTTGTCTTGAATTGTTTCTACACTTTGTAGCATAGCTTGGTCTTGTCTTGTTTCTACACTTTGTAGCATAGCTTGGTCTTGTCTTGTTTATATACTTTGATTCTCTGAGATTCACTTATGCTATATGGATTAATATCTTTCGTATTATCAGCTTGACTTAAGCATTTTCTTACACTTTGATTACACTTAGCCTCAATGAATATTAATTAATTGTATATTATCTTATTTATATGCCATTGCACTCTATATTATCTCATTATATGTTATCTTGATTACTACTTGTCTATGAAAAAAAATCTAGAGTCGAGATTCTTAGTTGGAGGGGTATTTTCATGGGCGGCCCATGCCCAAATCTGGTAAAGCTAGGGTTTTGTGCATCAAATTTTAAAGGGCCTCAAAATTTAGTAAAGTGGGTTTATATGAGTAAAAAATTGTTGGGCTAGACAATTAATCAATTGAGTTGGACCTTTAATCTTCCTAATATAATAAAAAGTTAATTAGGAGTGACATATGATAAAATCACATTTTTTTTCATTAAAATTTTTTTTGCTTCTCTATCATATTAAATAATCATATTAATTACTAGTAATATTATTTAATTCTTTAGACTAAAATAGTTTTTAATCAAGCAGCAATTTCCTACGATTAACACCGAATCAAAGCTTTTTTGAGTTGCGACTTGCATTTGCGTGTTGCAAGTGTTATTGAATCTGAAATTCTACATCTGTCGTTCTTGACTCTGTTTTGCGACTTGCCGGTTGCAGATTGCGAACAAAGATATCAGATTGCCAACGATATTTGTAAGTGTTCTCTGACTCTAGTTCTCAAGGTCAGTTTCTTTTCTAATTCTAGATTCTAATTTTTTTTATTTTTAATTCTAATTTTAAGTTGTATTACAGTATTTGTGTTTGTTGTTTAGTAGAAGTTTGCAAGTAGATTGTTTATGCTTTAAGAAATTTATAAACATTATCTTGGACATAATATGCAAAACGAAGAAATTAGTTTATTAGCAAATGAAATCAAAACTAAAATTATTAATAGAGTTAAGGAAGCTAAATATTTTTCAATTATACTTGATTGCACACCCGACACAAGTCACAAATAACAGATGTCCATTATCTTATGATGTTTAGATACTTCTTCAACACCAGTTGTTGTTAAAATACATTATAGAATTTTAAATAGTAGATGATACAACTGGTCAAGGTATATTTGATGCTATCGTCGAAGAAATTAATAAGTTGGGAGCAGATAACATTAGGAGACAAGGTTATCATAATGGGTCAAATATGAAAAGAAATCATCAAGGAGTACAAAAACGATTATTAGATATTAACAATAGAGCATTTTACACACCATGTGGTACTTGTAGTTTAAATTAAATAATTTGTGAAATGGCTAAATCTTGTAGAAAAGCTACGGATTTTTTCGGAGCAGTACAACATATTTATTGTTTGTTTTCATCATCCCAGATGAAAAGTTTTAAAAGATTATGTTTCGTATTTAACTGTTAAATCATTATCACAAACACGTTGATAATGAAACTTTGAGTATTGATGATGCTATAACTTAATATAGTTAGTAAGAACTTACAAGCACAAGACATGAGTATTAATGATGCTATAACTTAATTAGATGGCCTTGTTTTGTTTTTAAAAAAATACACAGATGATAGATTTGAAAAGGCTATGGTTGCAACTAAAGAATTGTTATAGAGATGAATGTGGAACCACTTGCAGGACCGGGTAAGGGTGCCTAACACAATTAGTTTCACAATAAAGAGAGACTTGGAACACTTAACAGTTCAAATAGGAAACCGGGTTTGATTATGAGGATACTATGAACACAAGTAAGTAATAAGACAGAACAAGCAACAATAATACAGAAATATGGTTTTCAAGGAGTGTTGTATATTTCTCTCAAGTTCTATTACAAGTGTTACAAAGTATATCTAAATTACAAGAACCTGAGACTCTTTATACTACATCCTACAACCGTTAATACTTAGAAGGACAGTTGGAATTGACTAATCTAGACAACAAGATCAATCTAAAGTCAAAAGGCAGATTGCCTTTTGACTAGTGACTATGACATGCCATAGCTCACATCCTTTTTTATTACAAAAAGGTTTACAGGTACAAAAGTAGGAAGTTACAGACAAAGACCTTAATCTACAGTTTACAAAAGCATGGACTTTTCACCAACTCATACAAGTTGGTGAGTCTTCAGAGTTGCAGCGGAAAGTGTGTCAGCTTTATATAAAGTAGATCAGAGAAAGCATGTCTTTCTCTGTCTTTGGAAGAAATCAGTCTTCACAGCAAAATGGCTTTGGAAGACTTTGTCTCTGAAGCTTCGGAAGACTTCATCTTTGGCTTCGGAAGATTTGGACTTTGGCTTCGGAAGATTTTACACTTAGAGTATTTTCTGATGTAGTGTGTAAAACTTCCGAAGCACTTCTACCTTTGAACGTCCAGTGCATGCATGCAGGGAGACATTTGGTTGTTTTGCCTTCTTTGGTTGCATCTACCTTATAATCTTCTGATATTACCTTACAAACTCCCCCTAGGCTGATGCTACCAAAATAGAGAAGTACTTCAGATGTTGATAGTCCTCATTAGGATCAAGACCAAGCCTCTCTTCATCATCTGGTCAGGATCCTTCAAACTTTCATAGTATCTTCTCATGTCATAGAGATCATGTAGAGGAAGATCAAGCATATCTTGCCAGAAGTAGACATCTTGACCTCCTTGATCTCTGATGACATACCATCTATCCGGATTGGTAGTAAAACTCCAGGACAAGATGGGTCTTCCAATGGCAAAAGGCTCTACTTGAATAGAAATTGGTTGAGCAGCCTCTTCATGCACTTCCTCAGGATGCGCTGACTCATCTTGAGGTGTGGAGGTGGATGCCTTCATTTTCTTCTTCTTTGAAACACTTTTCCTGGCCATCCTTTTCCTCCTCTTTGAAATTTTCAACTGAGATGACTGGTCTTCAGCACCAGATTGTTCTGTTGTGTCCCTCTCAGTTGGGATCTCTTCTCTCACAGGTTCAGATAGAAAGAGAGGAGAACCCTGCTGTGGATCAGAAGATGAAGTTGGCTAAGATGTAGCTCTAGGATCAGGTTCTTAGGGGGTTCAACCTTCACCTCAACTTCAGGTTGAGTTGGACTTGGTGGAGAATGCAAATCTACAAGCTCTCCCCTTTTAATCTTCTGCTTGATCACTCTTATATGCTCATCCATGGTGGATAGAGACATAGGACCAAGCCTCAATCTGGAGAATCCGCACAGCTTCAAGAAGCTCATCATCCTTTGTCTATCTTTAGACTTCTTTTGGGTTTTGTGGATGATGGCCCTTGACCTTGCAGCTTCTTCCTTTAACATTCTCTTAGCAGCTTTTCTTTCTTTTATGGCTTGTTCCTCCAGCTGCTTGAGATATTCAAACTCTATGTACTCAAAGGATAAGGAAAGAAGTGCAGATACCTGATAGAGTCATGTGGCACTCAGGTAGTTGATCATATTTATTCTTTTAGCTTTCCTATCTACCTGAGGTTGTGCATGTGCCACAGTCTCTGTCTCAGGACTTTCTTAAACTGGGGAGAGGACATGAGCATGTTTGTAGAGCCTTTTTAGTCTCTTTTCTTCCTTAATCTTGAGGAGCAATGCTGCATCCTCTGCCTCCCTCCTCTCCTTTGACAGCTCAGTGTCAGCCAGCTCATTCAATTCTTCTAAGGAGAGAGATATGAGTTCATCAATATTATAGTTCCTGGTCCCTAGGTAGTTTAGCCTAGCTACCCTCAACTCACCATCTTGAGTGTTTGGCCTGGGGGCAGCTAGGATAGCAGCTTGCATGAAGCCTGAGGACCCTCCTAAACTATCTCCCCTTAGCTTTCTCTTCCTCTCTCTCTTCTCCTCCTCTAACTCCTCGGAGGTCATTTTCCTCTTCCCTTTATCACGCACTGGCCTTGGTGACTCAGGTGGAGAGAGCTTTGGCCTTCATTGCTTGGTTCAGCAGTCAAGCTCTGGCCAGAGAGAGGTTGTGGAGCACCATCACCAGCTGGTGCTTCACTGAGGGTACTGGGTGCAGAAGGAGATCATATCTTAAGGTTCACAGGCTCAACCTCTAGGCCTTCAGTCAAGGTTTTCCCTTTAAAGCTAATCTTGGGGTCCACCTCAACATCCAGTTGACCAAAGATCTCACCTGCTATCCTTTGTCTATATAATCTTGATCTCATCTTGAACTCTTCTAGCACCCTTTCTTATATCCTGTCTGCTAGTCTTCCAGCTTGTCTGATTTGGCTTGGGTTGACAAGTGGAAGATCAACTAGATTTATGCACTCATAGAAACTCAGGTTTGAAAAAGTTGAAAGTTTCTTGTTGACCCTGAGTTCTAGAGATGATGAGAGCTCTTCTTTCTGTGTCATACCTCCATCCTATGATTAGGTTCTCAGAGTGGAGAGATGGGGTAGACATGGCTCTGGGTATACCCTCCTCAAATAGACTTTGAATGAGTGAGTCTACCTCCATGTAGACTTGAGGAGGTTGTTGAGTATGGACTATTGCAAGAGAGGGTGGTGAATCCTCTATGTCCATACTCTGAGAGGAACTCCCAGGTTCTATGACTGTTTGGACTTTCTCACCTTTTGGTAGCATCACCTTCTTACATAAGTGAGCTAGGGGTTAAGTCTATCACATTCACAGGTTCTTGTGGACCTGGTTGAGTTCTTCTTGGTGGTCTCTCAGCTAGCTGGTCCTTGAGATCGGTGATCTCAAGTTGCTGGTCATTGACCCTTCTTTCTAAGACAGTCACCTGAGATTCCAGGTGACTTTTCTTTAAGACTAAATAGGTTCATATTTGAGTTAGTTTCTACACCTTTAGTTTCAGACTCCCCTCATCTTCATCAGAAGAATCATGAGGGGATGAGAGAACTGGACCAAGATCCTCCTCCTCATCACCAATATATTGTTCTTGGCTGCTGGATTTCCCCTGCCTTATGACAGCTTCAAGAGAAGTGTCAGAAGACCTGGTTGCCATGGTTGAGGTCTTAAAGATGTAATCACTTGCTGAAGTGAGAGCCTCTTCCATATGGATCTCCTGAACAGGTTTAGGGAGATCCACCTCAGTGATAGGTGAATGATGTGGGATAGACCTGGGTGAGACAGGAGTACTCATCTCTCCTTGAGTATGTGTGGAGAAGAGAGACTCACAGTACTCATTGAATGCTATGTCTTCATCATTATAGAAGTCAAGGCTGAGAATTGGTTGGTTTAGATCCAGCGGCTGGGGATGGTAACTTTCCCCGAAAGGTTGTTCACTAGAGTGTAGAGACTCTGAGTGAAGGCTTAAGGCTGTTTGGGGTGTGAGCTCATCAGGCTGAGAATGAGGGACCTCAGCACTGATCATATGAGAGATGGGAGTGGTATGTTCCTCAGGGGAAGTGGGAGCTCGAGTGTCCACTTCCTCCTGTAAGGTTGGTGATATTGGGGCCTACATAAGCTGAATAGCATGTGCAGAGGTTCATTTGGTTTTTCTCTGGTAGGTGATGGTTATTGTGGGTTGTATGTGTGGTTGAGAGATAGAAGGTGTGGGTTCAACACTAGCTGGTGCTGCTAGGTTGCCACCTTGAGCAATGAGCTCAAACATTTTTGGGGCAAGGGCTGTTTCTACCCCAGAGAAGCCAACAGTTGGCTTCCTCATTATTTTGAAGATGCCGGGATTTATTTGTCCCAATTTAAGAATAATACTTGTTCCCCTCAACTGTGTGCCCAGTTCACAGTTAAGAATGTGCTGGACATATCTAGGGAACATGTAATACTCTAGGGAGTCTAAGTTAGCAAGGAAATTGGTATATATAAATTGAGAATACCTGAACTTGACCCCCTGAACCATTCCTTGGACTATGAAGGAGAGGACTTCTGGAATCTAATCCCATCCTCCATGCTTGTTTGACAAGCTGTGTATGACAACATGAAGGAGGTACTTCCATTGGGATGAGACCTTCCCCTTCCTGAAGGTTTTGACTGAGAAGTCACCCTCATAGCCCATCTGCGCAAAGGAGTGGTTGACTGCAGCTTTGGGGAAGGACAAATCACCTTCTACATCATCCAGCTGAAGATGTGTGTTTATGATGGCCGGAGTGATGAAGATTGTCCTCCCCTACACTGTAGCAGACAGTGCCTTCTCCCCATCCATGGTGACCTCTTCGTAGGTCCGCCAAAACTCCAACAAATGATCCTCATAGAGAGGAGGATCAATGGTGAGGGAGGTGAAGTAGTTGGTCAAAGAAAGGTAATGACAAACCTCTGAGAAACCTGGATCTTTCTCAGAGTCTAACAGAGCAACTTGATTATGTTGCCTGTGAAGATGCATGGAAAAATAATGTTAATTTTTACGGTCAAGGTTGGCCATTTGAAGTAGCTTTTCGGTGAAGAAAGATAAGAACAAAGGCGGTTTGTAGGTGAAATTAGGTTAGAGAACAATGTAGATGAAGAGGAGAGTGAGAAGAGGGGGAACCGTTTAAGAATATATATGAAATGGATTTGAAAAAAAGTTAATGTTGGGTTCAACAATTGATAAACTGAAGCTTTCCAAACCATAATCAAAGCCAACTGAAGATCTCATTGTACAAGTTCAGAGATCAAGTTGATAAACAGAACAAAACAAACACAAGACAAAGTAAACATGACAAAGTCAACATCAAGACCACAAGAAAAGTCAAAATTAGGTCATGATGTAAAAACATTATAAATAGAACCACTAGTGCTACTTTGTAAAGTGGTGGTTATTACAAAGTGTGTGAGTGGCTTGTAATTTTGAAGTGTGTGTTTTTCATGGTGTAAATCACCACCCAAGGAGAATTTCTCTTCTTTGGGTGGGTTTGATGCACATCCATCTTTTTATATGTTTCTTCATTGTAATTTGTTATTCAATATCAATGAAATCATAACATTATACATTACACATACGTCCTTGTTCCTCGATTCACACACTTCCACCCGTCTTTAATTTTGATTTCTAGATCTGAACATGATGAATCCTAAGATCCAAGCTCATTGAATCTGAAATATTGATTTAGCAAAATGGTATCAGAGCTGTTGGTTGCTGGGTTCATGTATATTTCAGATCTGTTTTCATCTTTAAAGATTTTTACAACAAAGAAGAAAATCAAAAAAATAAAGAACACGTCTCTGTTCATCAAACCCCATCTGTTCATCAACAAAATACAAAGAACATCTACAAATCTATTCAAAATTGGTACAATCTGAAGATGATAAAACATTCAACACATTATCTCTTCAAATTCGATGCTATGATTAACAGATACAAAGCAAATCCATAAAGAACTTCAGATCGAGCAGGTTACATTCGAACAGCTTGCTTCGATGATGTCAAAAATAGATGTTAAATTGAAGCCGATTAAATCATTGCTACTGCTTATCCGAAACCTCCAGTGTGCAATTCGAGCAGGTTACATGATTTCTAGAACATCACTTGATTTCGAGCAGGCTACTGGAGATCGAACAAAATTCAGAAGACAAACCATCCGCATTTCTTTGAAGAAATGCGGATGAGAGTTCAACATGCTGTTTATTAAACAAACAAATGCGGCAGTGTTATTCTACAATGCGAATGTTACTAATGCGGATGATGAAACAAAACCAATGCGGCTGATTTGTTTAGTTCAATGCGGCTGAGTTCCAGAGTATAAAACAAATGCGGATGTTTAAGGGACCAAATGCGGTTGTTGTAGAAGTTAATGTGGATGTTGCAAATGAACAAATGTTGTTGTTGAACAACTAATGTGGATGTTGCAAATGAACAAATGCTGTTGTTGAACAACTAATGCGGATGTTGGAACAACAAATGCGGTTGAGTTCCAGTAGTCCACAAATGCGAATGTTACATCAATGCGGATGAGTTATCTCACAAATGCTGATGTTGATTAAACAAATGCAGCTTTTGAACATGCAAAATGCAGCTGTTTTAACATAAAAATGCGGATGATTATCTCAACAAATGCGGATGTTAATCACCCAAATACGGCTGCTTGATCAACAAAATGGGCAAAACCTGGGCCACGAGCCTCCGTTTCCGACGTCCTACCAGTCAAAACGACCGTGGAAACGAGGGCTACGTCATGGTACCCTGACGTAGGTGGGTTATCCCGTTATTTTTCCAAAATATGGCCTCTAAATGGGTTTTTGGGCCACTTTTGTGCTTTTGAGCTTTGATTTCCTTCCGTGCACTGCATCACAAATGCTCATGTTTTGAGTAACTAATGCAAATGTTAGCTTACTTCAAACAAATGCACATCCAACAACATCATCAACAACATCAACATCATCAACAACATCAACATCAACAACAACATCATCAACAACATCAACATCAACAACAACATCATCAACAACAACAATATCAACGAACAGATGATGAACAGATGACTACAACAAACAAGAAAACAAGAAACATGATGATTATGGATGATTGCAACCAACAGGCATATCCATTTTCACATTCAACAGAAATAAAGAAATCAACCTTGGTCATATTATCACTGATCCAATCAAAGATTTGTACAACTGTTAGAAACTCTTTCTGAAGTACTTGGAACCATCCATTATCAAGTTAATTCAGAGATTCAAAGAGTTGAAGTGTCTTCAAGACTGACTTATGTTCCTGATGCTGTTTATTTAAGTTCAAAGCCTCATCATATGCCTAATACATTCTAATCCTTTGAGTGTGATATGAACAAACAGTAATCCAAAAGTGATACACCTCATATCCAATACGTTTAGTATTCTCAAAGTGATTCTATCCTTTATCAGAAATACATTAGGAGAAGCTTAATCTGAGGGGGAGAACTACAGTGAACTGTGTCTGAACATCAGTTGATCAAGAAGACATGTGACAGAGAAGATCTTCAAGTCAAAGTTTGGCAAGCATCAGTTTAGGGGGAGTATTGTTGGGTTCAACAATTGATAAACTAAAGCTTTCCAAACCATAATCAAAGCCAACTGAAGATCTCATTGTACAATTTCAGAGACCAAGTTGATAAACAGAACAAAACAAACACAAGACAAAGTCAACATAACAAAGTCAACATCAAGACCACAAGAAAAGTCAAAATTAGGTCACGATGTAAAAACATTATAAATAGAACCACTAGTGCTACTTTGTAAAGTGGTGGTTATTGCAAAGTGTGTGAGTGGCTTGTAATTCTGAAGTGTGTATTTTTCATGGTGTAAATCACCACCCAAGGAGAATTTCTCTCCTTTGGGTGGGTTTGATGCACATCCATCTTTGTATATGTTTCTTCATTGTAATTTGTTATTCAATATCAATGAAATCATAACATTATACATTACACACACGTCCTTGTTCCTCGATTCACACACTTCCACCCGTCTTTAATTTTGATTTCTAGATCTGAACATGATGAATCCTAAGATCCAAGCTCATTAAATCTAAAATATTAATTCAGCAGTTAATGCAAAGGATAAACTTTGAAATCCAAAAGTAGGTCCCACCTCTGAAAAGGTGCCAAAAAGGTAGTTATTTTGGAAGTTGAAAATCTTTCGAAGGTAATTTAGCTTCGGAAGTTTTTAAGAAAAATCTTCCGAAGCCAATTTGGCTTCGGAAGATATTCTTAAGAATTGTGAGAATTTGGCTTCGGAAGAAATACACTTAAAGAGTTTTTCTTCCTACACATATTTGATTTCGGAAGATATTAAGACTTGGGAGATTTATTCTAAAGAGAATAAATCTTTTGAGACTTAATTGCTTTCGAAAGATATTTGTCCTTCAAATACATGCAAGTACTTAGAAGCATATTTAAGCATCGGAAGATATTCTCAGAATTTCTTCCGAATGTAAATTTCTTATAAGTAGTTATTTGATTTGAAGACATAAATTTCTACCGAAAGCAACTTGAAATCTTCCAAATGAAAATATGTTTTGAAAAATTTTCAAAAATCTAAGGAATATCATTAAAAATTTTCTACCAAAATAAACTGGGCTTATGAAGGTGATAAAATAGACAATTTTGGACACACAGGTTTTAGAAATAAAGTTGATTTAAGTTTTTAAGAAAATCTACTCAAAGTTAATCATCCCAATAGCTAATACAAGATACTTAAATCTCTATTTATCAAAAGCTTTAGTGAACAGATCAGCATATTGTTCATTTGTGTTAACTTTGACTAATTTGATTAATCCCTTCTCAAAATTATCTCTAATCAAATGATACCTGATGTTGATGTGTTTAGTCCTTGAGTGCTGCATAGGATTCTCTGTAATAGAGATAGCACTGTTGTTTTCTATATGGATGGGAGTCTCTTTGAAGTTGAGTCCATAGTCCAGCATCTGATTCTGAATCCAAAGCACTTGAGCACAGCAACTTGCAGCAGTAATGTATTCAACCTCAGCAGTTGATGCAAAGACACATGATTATTTCTTGCATTTCCATGAGACAATCCTTCCACCAAGTAATTGACATCCCCTAGATGTAGACTTTGCAGTCATGTTGCAACCACCATAGTCACTATCTGTATAAGCATACAGATTGAAGTCAGAACTCTTTGGATACCAAAGGCCAAGCTTGGGAGCACCTTTGAGATATCTAAGAATCCTTTTGACAGTAACCAGGTGTGACATCTTAGGGTTGGCTTGATATCTTGCACAGATGCATGTGCCAAACATGATATCAGGCCTGCTGGCTGTTAGGTACATAAGAGACCCAATCATAGCCCTGTAAAGATGTTCATCCACACACTCCCCCTCAAGATCAGGTCCTAGGGAGTGGTTTCTGGCTATGGGTGTCTTAGCAACCTTACATTCAGTCATGTTGAATCTTGTAAGTATGTTTTGTACATACTTTGACTGACTTATGAATATGCCACTATCAACTTGCTTCACTTGAATTCCCAGAAAGAAATTTAGTTCCCCTATGGCACTCATTTAAAATCTGTTCTTCATCAGCCTCTTAAAGTCTTTGCAGAGCTTTGGATTAGTTGACCCTATGATAATGTCATCCACATATACTTGAACCAGCATTAAGTCATTCCCTGTCCCTTTGATGAAGAGAGTTCCATCTATAGTACCCCTCTTGTAACCATGTTGACAGAGATACTGAGATAGTGTTTCATACCACTTCCTTGGAGCTTGGTGCAGCCCATAAAGAGCTTTATCAAGCTTGCAGACATAATCAGGATGATCTGGGTCTGCAAAGCCAGGTGGTTGTTTGACATACACCGCTTCATCAATCACCCCATACAGAAAAGCACACTTGACATCAAGTTGGTAGACCTTGAAATCCTTGGATGCAGCAAAAGCCAGGAATATTCTTACATCTTCAAGTCTTTCCACAGGAGTAAAAACATCTATGTAATCAATTCCTTCTTCTTGTGTGTACCCTTGAATAACTAGTATTGCCTTGTTCTTGATGACAAGTCCTCTATCATCCTTCTTGTACCTAAAAACCCACTTGGTTCCTATGACAGTCTTCCCATGAGGAAGAGGACATAGGTTCCAAACCTTTTGTCTTTTGAATTGAAGCAGCTCCTCTTGCATTGCTTCAACCTAGCTTCCATCTTTCAAAGCCTCATCAACTTTCTTTGGCTCTCCTTGGGACAAGAAACAAGAATATAGACAAACATTTTGGTCATAGGTTTGTCCTCTTGTTCTCACCCCTGTATCAACATTTCCAATAATGTTTGTGGTAGGGTGTGACTTGTGAATCGTGAGTTGAGGGATCACAACAAGTTGATTTGAAGGATCCAAATAATAAATATTCAGATCTGGCAATGGAGTGTCACCCACCACATCAGCACACTTATCAAGTGAGACTTGATCCAATGAGTGTGTGACATCATTTATGTTGTCTTCTATGGAGTGGTTATCAGCATCAAGAAATTCTTGATCACTATCACCACCTCCATTTCCTCTTACATTTGAAGCTCCTTCACTTAAGTTTTAAACCTCTGAGCTAGAATTTGAAGGCATCTCAGATGTATCAGCTGAATTTGTCATGTTTGTGCTGATAGGACCTTCATTTGCAAGGTTAGTCACCAAAGGAGCTGAAGTAGTAATCTTGCTTGGTCTTCTCAGCTCAAATCTTGGGTCGGGACCTTCTGTTGATATGTTATCTACAGATCCTGAAACATTCTCATAACACTTGTTAAAAAGTTGGTAACTAAGTCAAGATCAAATAGTCAATCTGGACCAGAACCTTTCATACTAGGAGTGTGCTCATTGAAGGTCACATTGGCTGACTCCTCAACTACTCTAGTTCTGAGATTGTATACTCTATAAGCCTTAGCTTGGGAAGAATATCCAATAAAGTGTACATCTGACTTCTCATCAAATTTGGCTACTTGATCTTTGGTATTCAAGATGGTGCAAGGACATCCAAATGACCTGAGAAAACCAATAAATGGTCTCCGTTTGTGCCACAGTTCATAAGGAGTCTTACCATGAGTCTTAACCACTAAAACTTTGTTCGCACATAGCAGGTTGTGTTAACTGCCTCTGCCCAGAAGGTGATGGGCAGTTTAGAGTCAGTCAATATGGTTCTTGCAGCTTTAATAAGTGTCCTGTTTCTCCTCTCAGCAACACCATTTTGCTAAGGAGTCCTGGGAGCACTATATTGTCTTGTAATACCCTTTTCCTCACAAAATGTATCAAGGATTTGGTTCTTAAATTCTGTTCCTTGATCACATCTTATGGTCTTGACCTTATGATCAGATTGATTCTCAATTTTTAGAATGAAGTTCTTCAAGATCTCAGGAGTCTCATCCTTAGTTCTAAGGAAAAAGACCCAAGTGAATCTTGTGAAATCATCTGTGATCACTAAACAATATGAGGTCCTTCCTAAACTCATTACATTAGTGGGGCTAAAGAGATCCATGTGTAACAAGTGTAGGGGAGTAGTGATAGAGTTCTTTTCCTTTGGCTTGTGAGACACTTTGTGTTGCTTCCGTTTTAGGGATGCAACATAATGATCATCACTTGTAAACTCTTTCTTTGGCATTCCAGTTACCAAATCATTCTTAAATAATTTATTCATGTTCGTAAAGTTTACATGGCACATTCTTTTATGCCATAGGAAAGACTCATCACTATTTGCTTTAGATAGAAAGCAAGAAACCTCTCCCAAGGGAGATGTTTTTTGCAAGTCCATCTTGTACATGTTCCCTTTTCTGGGGGCTTTGAGCAGTATATGCTATTGAGGAATAACCACCCCGGGCTTGAGAACAATGCACTCATGCTCAGTAAAGCGCATGTTGTGTCTCTGATCACAAAATTGGGATACACTCAGTAGATTGTATCCAAGCTCTTTAACAAAATTTACCTTCTCAATGGTGAGCTTACCATTTATGACCATACCCCTTCCAGTGATGTAACGACCTGCATCTCCTCTAAAAGCAATTGGTCCTCTATCAATTTTCTCAAAATTGTGAAGCAAATAACCATTGCCAGTCATGTGCCTGGAACAGCCACTATCAATGATCCACACATTTTCCTTGGTCTTTAGCTGTTCTTGCACAAAAAGAAGTGGTTAGTTACACTTGGAAACCAAGCCTAATTGGTCTTGGGCTTTTCAAAGTGATCTAAAGACAATGTAACAGTAACAGATCTTATATTCAAGCTTTGAGGATCATTAGTTGTTGTTGATGAAGAACTCTTAATCACCAGGTCTTTCTTCATCTTCCATACCATCTTTGGAAGATTGGACTAGACCTTCAACACCACGGAAGTTTTGATAACTTCTGAGGTTTTGGATACTAGAGCTTCGGAAGATCTTGCTTTCACTGCAGCATGCTTTAGTACTTCGGAAGCATTCCTTTCTTCCAAGATCAAAATTTCTTCTGAAGGCAAGTTCTCACTTGTCTTCTTCTTCACTTCTGAGGTTTTGGATACTAGAGCTTCCGAAGCTTGCTTTTCCTTCGTCTTCCCAGAAGCTTTTTCTTTGACCATGTGGATAGTGCTTTTGGGATTGTAGATGCAATCCTTAGCCAGATGAGAAGTACTACCACACATGATGCAGTCCATTTGCTTCCTTCTGGGAGTCTTCTTTTGAGAGCAAGACTGAGTTTGATTACTTTCCTTCTCTATCTTCATCTTCACAGATGATGCAACAAGCTTCTTAGGGAGAGGCTTGCTCTTGGAGCTGGATGGTTCAGGCTTTGTAGCAGTGGTACACAGCTGGTCAGTCTTTTTCTACTTGCTAGAATGGTTTGGAACTAAGCTAGAACTCCTGGTACTAGACTTCATAGTTGAGTCTTCAGCCTTTACCACTTCAAACCCTGCAGAAATGAACACTTGTTTCTGCTTGGAGTCAAAAGTGGCCTTGATCTCTTGAGCCTTCTTTGATCTTCTCTTAGCTCTTCTGATCAAGTTCTTCCTCTTTGACTTGGTCATTCCAGACTCTTTCCTCTCCTCGGGAGAATAATGACCCTTCTTAGGATGATCTTCCTCACTCTTCTCAGAGTCATCCTTTATTATCTCCTCTTCATCCTCCTCAACAATAAGGTCTATGAGGGGAAGCTCATCTTCACAAGTTCCACACCTTGGAGATCTTACAGACAATAGAGTGTGTGGAGGAGCTATCTCAGTAGATCCCAGTCCCTGCTTATTCTGATAACAAACTTTTTCATGTAGGGATGATGATATTATGTTCTTGAAGGTGTCTTCTTCAAGAACACATTTTTCTACCCTGGCTTTGCTGATCATAAGCTCAGCCTGGCATTCAAATAACTTTGAGATGAGATCTTTGATTTGAGTCCTGTAGTTAGTGTGCTCATGCTTAAGAGTTGAAATGGTTTTCTCTAAATCTTCTATCCTAAGTTTATAATCATTTTCAGCTATTTTAAAATCAGCTTTTAAGATATTTAAGGACTCAAGATCAGATCTCATCTCTAAGTTATAGGACCTGTATCTATTAACTTTAGCAATACATTCAGATGTACAGAGATGTTCCAATACCTTGGCTTCATCATGATCTGCCATCAATTTTTGGTTTGGAGATGCATCTTCCACCTGAAAGCTCCAGTGAAAGCCTCCTTCTTCAACAACAACTGCTGCTTCCTGTCTTGGCTTCTCATTCTAGCGAGCTCCTTCAATGTAGTTTGGCTTGGTTTGTGCTTGCCCACTATTTGACCTTGGTGCCTTGCACTCTCTGGAAAAGTGTCCTATTTGGTTATAGTTGTAACACTTTACTTTGCTTTTGTCAAGCCCAAACTTTCCATTGGCTGCATTGCTAGGAAATTTCCTTCCAGTCCTCTTGTAGAATTTGTTGGCACTGTGAGTGAGAAGAGCCATCTGCTTGACTATTTCCATATACTCCAGATCATCTGGATGGATATAGTCCAGATCATCAAGGGTGAAGAGAAAGTTGCCTGAACTTTTATCAAAAGACACAAAAGCTTATGAAGAACTTGTCTCCTAGAATGGGCTTCCAGGGATGTAGCCTTCCCTTGGTGTCTCCGGAAAGGTGATGAAAGGACCCTTTTGTGGTTTGCCAGGGTAGTAAATAAGATGGTGTTGTGGTTCTCTGCAATCCCTTTCATCCACATGAAGTGCTGAACTCTGTTGGTTGTTGGAGTTACCAGATGGATTTTGCATGTTCATCTCCATCAAGTAGCCACAGAGGATACCATACAACTCTGTGAGAGTAAGGGTCTTGAGGTTCCTCAGTCCTCTTGATGACCACACAATAGTGTGTCCATTGTCTGGGAAGAGAAGACATGAACTTCCTCACAATGTCCCTGTTCTCAAGAGTTACTCCAACATCCGCTAGAGTATCCACAATCTCAACATACCTGAAGTATTGTTGAGTCATGGTGTCACCTGTTTTGAAGGTGAAGTTCTCAAACTGCTGCTTCAATAGGTCTTTCTTGTTTTCTTTTGCATCATCAGACCCCTCATACATTAGCTTGAGTGGATCCTAGATTTTCTTGGTAGTCTTGCACTTCTTGAAGCCTCTGTAGATAGAGTTTGGAAGAGCAGTTTGGATAGCGGTCATGGCTTTCTGGTCAATATCAATCTTCTTCCAGTCTTCATCAGAATAGTCAGCCACTTCCTTTGGTATCATATCACCACTACCAGCAGCTGAAGAGGTGGATGGTACATGAGGTCCATCGATAACAGACCCCCACATCCTGGAGTCTTGAGACTTGATAAAGCCTTCCATTCTTTGACACCAAGTATCAAAGTCTTCAGGAGTGATCAGTGGGGACTTTGTCATTGTACCAGTTTTCATATCAGCCTTTATGATAGCTGCCATTTGAGATGTTAAGTGAACTGTGAAACTGAGAGGATTAAAGATGGTGAGATCTTACAATCAAGAGCCTGAAAAGCTCTGATACCAATTGCGGGACTGGGTAATGGTGCCTAACATAATCAGTTTCACAATAAGGAGAGACTTGGAACACTTAACAGTTCAAATAAGGAACCGGGTTTGATTATGAGGATACTACGAACTCAAGTAAGTAATGAGACAAAACAAGCAACAATAACATAGAAGTATGGTTTTCAAGGAGTGTTGTATATTGCTCTCAAGTTCTATTACAAGTGTTAAAAAGAATATCTAAATTACAAGAACCTGAGACTCTTTATACTACATCCTACAACTGTCAATACTTAGAATGACAGTTGGAATTGACTAATCTAGACAACAAGATCAATCTAAAGTCAAAAGACATATTGCCTTTCGACTAGTGACTATGACATACCATAGCTCACATCCTTTTCTATTACAAAAAGGTTTACAGGTACAAAAGTAGAAAGTTACAGACAAAGACCTTAATCTACAGTTTAAAAAAGCATGGACTTTTCATCAACTCATACAAGTTGGTGAGTCTTCAGAGTTATAGCAGAAAGTGTGTCAGCTTTATGTAAAGTAGATCAGAGAAAGCATGTCTTTCTCTCTCTTCGAAATAAATCAGTCTTCACAGCAAAATGGCTTCGGAAGACTTTGTCTCTGAAGCTTTGGAAGACTTCATCTTTGCCTTCGGAAGATTTGGACTTTGGCTTTGAAAGATTTTACACTTAGAGTATTTTCTGATGTAGTGTGTAAAACTTTCGAAGCACTCCTACCTTTGTATGTCCAGTGCATGCAAGGAGGAAGACCTTTGATTATTTTAGCTTCTTTGGTTGCATCAACCTTATAATCTTCTGATATTACCTTACAATATATATATATATATATATATATAAGGTTAGGTTTATTACAGAACTACTTTTTATTTTCAGAACCACAGGCCATGGATTTACATAAGTGTAAATTAAGTTTGGTGATACTTAATCTATTTTACATATATGTATATCAGATATGAACAATAAACTATGTAAAATAACTAAATATCATCAGCTTTAACTTACATTTATGTAAATCAATGATTCGTAATTTATATTTATGTAAATCAATGGTTCTTTTGGTTCTGAAAATAAAAACTGGTTCTGTAATGATCATGACTTACGGTGCAAAGGCTATAATTCATACGAATGGTACGAAGTAACGAGGAACATTGATTTAAGAGATTAATGGTTCAGATTTAAGATGGAATAATCACGCAAGGGAATGTGCCTGGAGGGGTAGAATTGGAAATAGCCTACAATTGTTGATTTTTTTTTAAATTCCTCCCGTTTTTTAAGCACATATAACTTTTTCATATGTCATTATTTTAAAAAAAAAAATACACCATAAAAATGAGCATTTTGTACTCTTTAATATGAGTATAGTATTGCTATACTTTTTTTTAAGAAAAAACACATTTTAAAAAAAAAGTCTATGTGTTGTGCGTATAACTTGCGTGATTATTCACTGCGTAATTATCAACATAACTTGCGTAACTATCATATAACTTGCGCAATTATAAATATAACTTGCGTAATTAGTTTTTATAACGTGAGTAATTTTACTTTGCGTAATATCAAATATATCTTGCGTAATAATACATATAACTTGCGTAATTATGAATATAGCTTGCATAATTATGTACATTATATGCGTAATTATGACGCGGACGAAATTACCCTTCCGCTTCGCACGAAAATTACACTTTGTATAGTAACCGACCCCTATATATATATAAATAAAAAATGACTAGAGCCGAGCGGACCTTTACTCGTGCTTGGCTCCTATACAAACCGATATGAGCCGATCGACTTGTTTACAACCGAGCAGAAGTTTGAACGAGCATTTTTCAAGAAAATTCCGAACAATCGTCGAGCGAGCGGGGAACTAGGGCTGTAAACGAACCAAACGAACACGAACGGGACCTTGTTCGTGTTCGTTCATTAAGAAAATAACTTGTTCATGAACTGTTCACGAACGCTTACCGAACGAGATTTGTTGTTCATGTTCGTTCAATAAAGAAATGGATATGTTCATGAATTGTTCACAAACATTAACGAACGCAAACAAATGCAAGTGAACACAAACGTAGGCAAACGAAATCACACAAATATTCATGAACATAACAAATACAAACCATTATATATTGATTCTATAATCAAAATAATAAAGATTATGTAATATACACCAAATATAAATAAGTACTTAATATAATTATCTCACAAATAACTTTTATATAAACGAACACATACGAATGTTAACAAGCAAAAAAATTTTCACTTTATTTCAACTTATTGTGTAATATTCGTCAGGTCATTGTGTAATATCAGGTCATTGTGTAATATTTATCAAACCATTGTGGCTAATGTTGACCATTTTGTTATGCATTGTGTTTTCTAAAAATGATGATTTTCAAATTTTTCAGTCCATTATGTAATCATGATTAGGTAATTGTGTGATCCTCATCAAGCAGCTCATTATGTCTGTTGCTAATTATCGAGTTTAGTGCTAGTGATGGTGTTATTCATTGTGTCTAATGTTAACTATTGTGTTTATTAAAATGATGATTTTCAAATAACACAATGCTGAAAATGTATTTTTTTTACGTTTTTTCCGGTTAATTGTGTATTACTGATCAGGTTATTGTGTAACACTCATCAAGCAGCTCATTACGTTTATTGCTAATTATTGAGTCTAGTGTTGGTCATTATATTATCCTTTATGTCTAATGTTGACTATTGTGTTATGCATTATGTTTTTTCAAAATAATGATTTTCAAATAACACAATCCTAAAAATGTTATTTTTTTATGTTTTTTTATTCATTATGTAACCATGGTGTAACAACCGACTCGTAGGTCCAACTTTAACTTTAATTTTTATCTGACATTATTTTCATTCTCATTATTAATATTATTTTCATCTTGCAAGATAATTGATTTCATGTTTAGTTGCCCTATAAGATCTTATTATATCTTGCCTTAGTCTAGAAATTTTTAAGCGGTTCCAGAAAATATTAAATCCATGCTAGAAATTAAAATTTTAATTAAAACAATTAACATGTGTGCACATACATAATCACGGCACACATACATACATAAATATGCAACATTTCACTTAAAACTTGTAAGACTAGAATTTACCATCTTTAAACACTACACTACACAACAAATTACACCACATAATAAAAATAATAAAAAAAAATACTAAATAAATGAAAACCCATCCCACCAACCAAAATTTGGCCACCTCCTCATCCCCCAACAACATTTCAGGCTCTCCATTCCACCACTACAACACTCCCTTGAATCCCACAAACCCACTAACCCACATTTCCACATCTCTTTCCCATACATGCAACATTCACTCTCATCTTCACTCTCTCTCTCTCAACCTCACGAATTCAGCCCCAAACACCACAAATTCTCTGCATTTCTTCTTCATTCTAGCCAAGAAACTAGAAGATAAACTCCATTCCAACGTCGACCAAGAGCAAAACAAGCTAGAAAGTGGGTTTTGGTGAGTTTCTACTCAAGATTCTTGCAAGAACTTTCAAAAAAAAAGAGTTGCAGCTTAAGCTCATGAACCAACATCCCTCATACTCTTCTAATCATCCCAAAATCATGAAACACCTTGAGGGTAAGCATCTATATACCCGAAACAAGGTTATTCCTTGAGTTTTCTTTACTTTCTACCATGAAATCACACTTTCCTTGTTCACAGCAGAAACTTGCTGCCATATTACTATTTTTGGTGAGATTCACGACTTCAAGAAGGTATATTTTAAAGTGTGTTCGTGAACCAAGGGTTGGTGCACATAATTTCAACCCGAAAACCCTCTTTTTCGTGTGTTATAGCACCAAGAACCCACCCGCTTTGAAAAGCCTCTCAACCTAAGTTAAAACCTCCTTAAAAACATTTTATTAACATCATAATAATCAGGGTTTAACATTACAAAAAGGTTTAATGATGTTTGAGCACAAACTATGATGATTACACATGTGCAAATCATGTAAAACACCCTCTAAAAGGCAACTATGGTGCTTGTTAAGAAAAATCCGTGAAATTATTCTTTGTTCCAGTAGTTTGATGATTTTTAACCTTATAAAATTCGTGGAAAATGTGGAATGGGTGAAAAGGTATGGTAAAATGGACAAAAGAGCTTATTTAGTGACCCGAAAAGGTGGTAAAACTCTCAAAATAGTCAAAACCTAAAATATTGCAAGTTTTAAAATCTCCAGTCCCTAAAATAATTATTTTAATCCTAAAAACCGAATTTGGCGAATTTTTGTGTTAATATGTAATTTCTATGGATTTACTTAGCTAAAATAAGCCAAAACCGGGAGATTTATTAATAAAATATTAAAAATGGTGTAACAAGCCTAAGACCTAAAAATCCATGATATTTCAGTAGGTTAGAAGACCTCAAAGGCATAGGTTGGTGGAAAGTTGAAAGAAAATGGATTAGAATGTTCGGTTTCTGGAAAAACGGGTCTAAACGGGCTTTAACGGGTTAGTTTAAAGATGGACTTTTTTTGCTCAAATTAACGGGCTTTAACGGGTCTATACTTGAGGTCATAGGTTGAAATTAAGAGATCTAAAACAAGATGCTTAAATTAACGGTTTTACCGTAACCGGTAACTTGAATTTTTGTGTTTTAAACCTCTCAAGTTAAAATCTAGAAATATTAAGTTAAAACAGGCCTAAAAGTAGTATAAAAACCCCTAGGAGCTAATAAGGGTCATATTGGGTCAAGTAATGAAAGAAAGCAAACTTTTGGGTCAAAATTGTAAATTTTGAAACTTGAGGGACCAAGGTGTAAATTTCGTAAATATAGCTAAATTTCAGTAATCTTATGACTAGAAAACTCTTATTAAACTTATTATAATATAAACAAACTTATAAAAGTCATATAACTTGTCATCCATATATCAAAACCCTAACTTTCCGAAAAAGGAAACTTTGACATAAACTTCTAAGAAACGAAGCCACGAGAACGTGTGACCATGAAATACACTTAGATACATTTCCAATAGTCTAATAACATTAGCTTATTACTTGTATCTTGATCATAGGGTGCTAGGACTTGGACTTGTTGATACTTGAAGGACCTTTGTTTGATTCTAAGGTGAGTTCTAGTGTTCCCTTTTTACTACTGTTTTTGGGATGAAGCATGCTCTGTTTAAACTAAACTATTTCTGTGCTATATTAAGATGCTATATGTTGTGGTAATGTTGATACCTGCTGATACTTGTATCACAGTCATTAATTCTTGCGTGAACCGCTTGTTTATATGGGTAGATCTACTTGGGGAATCCCCCACACACAGTGCCTTCCGTGATGAACGGGAAGGGTACCACACTGAGATCCTACGGGGTCATTTGTGTCATGTGACAGGTTTTTATAAGATACTAGGGTGAACCATCCGGCAGGTATGGTCCACTGTTTAAGGCTCATTTCTTCCTTCGGGATTAACCGGTACAACATAACTTTTGAAGAGGCTAGCCGGGACTGAGTGCAGGGTTGATTGTGATCCCCACAACAATGAAACTATGACTTTTAAATAAAATGTGAATTTTATTGAATCCTTTTGTGTTAAACTTTAAGCACTTGAATTCACCAACTTTTTAGTTGACAAAATTTTCTTTGAGCATGTTTCAGGTAACCCGTGATGAAGGTCTGGCTTTTGTAGAAGACTTATGATGACCTAGCACCATGACCCATGGCATTTGCTTTGATTAGTTTTAAAAAATTTGGAACAAGTTAAATTTGGTTATCATGGAACAATTTGTATTGTTGAATTTATGTACTTGTATTGGGGGCTAGGCCTACTTCTGGCCCGGTGTCTTTTAAAATATAATGCCATGTGATGTTCTCTCCTTTTGTGCTCTTATGATGGTTTGTTTCCCCTACCATATGTTGTTGCTAGTCTATGACGTCCCACCCTACCTGGGCCCGGGGTGTGACAGATTGGTATCAGAGCTAAAGGTTGTAGAGAAGTTGGGAATACCATAGTAGACCCTAGGCTACAACCCTGATACCTTAGGACCGTCCTTATGGGAAAGTGTTAGGATGATCGGGTTGGGTAAATTGATGATTACACTTGATCAATGTAATCA
The DNA here is from genome assembly GCA_025506505.1 of Flaveria sonorensis. Lineage (NCBI taxonomy): Eukaryota > Viridiplantae > Streptophyta > Magnoliopsida > Asterales > Asteraceae > Flaveria > Flaveria sonorensis. The sequence goes on from CM046426.1 coordinate 50,303,247, forward strand.
TGAATTTACCGGATGCGTAAATTCCAGCATGGACCTTTAGGGAATGATTGGACCTTTTGTTTGAGAGTTATGATTCCTGAAATTTTCTTTGAGTGGTCTAAAGGTTTTCTTAAAATGAACTACTCTACTTGTTATTATTTGAATAGACTCCTGATTTCCTGATACTATTGATTACTGATACCCTGGTTATTGATACTGTTGGGATATCTGATACTATTGCCATCACTACTACTATAAGTATTATTATTATTACAATCATGAGCTATGAGAAACAAAATTACTCATGATATTTCTTACAGGACATCAAAGCTATGGCCGACAAAGGGAAGGCACCTGCGTACCCAACTGACGGTACTGCACTAGCTGGGAGCCACAAGAAGGCGACACCGCGAACGGAATATGAAGAATACCTGAGGAGATGTGGATATCCGGGCTAGATATCCGTTACGTCTGACGACACTGAGCCATCGGAGGACTCTTCCTCGACATCCCCCTCCAGGAGCCGAACGCACTCCCATTCACCACATGTCGTAGCTCCTACACACTCACCTATCCTACCTATCGGGGATAAGGGTGCACGTGTTATCACCCGCCCATGCAAGAGTACTAGGCCAGGACCCTCAGTCTCCTTTAGGATGCCACCTCCTCCTCCACCATCTGTTAGGACATCGACACCTACACCACCGATGTTTGACCAGCTCCGACACCACCCACATGATGAGCACTGGATGCCACCGAGGCACATCGTGTATGATGTCCGAAGTGTGCTAGTTGGTGACCGGTACTCCCAGTCTAGCCGCTGGGCAAGCGACGTAGGTCCCTCTGATGCTGCATTGGACGAGATATTGAAGACCATCCGCCGTCATGAGCTGACACTCCAGCACGCCACTCGGACCACTCAGTCTGCTCAGTTTCAGGCCATGACGGCTTTGCATGGGGTCCAGCGGTTGGAGCAAGAGCAAAGGAAGAAGAACTCAGGATGGCTAGGGTGGTTGAAGAAGAAGTGGATGTGAGAGCGTGGAGAAGAAGTAGGATTGTCTGTCTTTTAGACAGTTGAAGGAAACAATTTTTATTATTATTAGATACTATTATTATTTATTATGGGGGTGTTGGCACCTTCCAACTTGTAAGAGTATAACTCTGATCCAATTATGTTTTGCTGATACTATTAACCCAATCTATCTATGAAACTATTTCTATTGATGCTAAATTTCGCAGGGTAATTTGTATTGATTTGCAATGTGTCATGTTATGCGTTGGGAATTTTGACTTGTGTCCATTCTGGGTGAATTGTCCTAAATTAATTTAATGGAACATATTTAGAGGTATTTAATGGTGTGTATATTACACTCCCTCCTATTAGAACGCAGTATATTAGGATAAGTGATGCATGGGCTAATTGAAACCAATTATGAGATGCTAAACGAATTTATTTGTGATGCTACCAGAATGCCGACCAGACAAGGAACCCGTATTGGAAGACAATGAGCTACTAGAGGTCGTCGTGAGGGAGCTAGACAGACCGGAAACCAACCCCCTACTCCACCAGGAACTCCTCGTGGAGAGAATGCCAATCATGGGAATGATGAGAGAATCGCCAACCTCGTAGCACAACAAATTGCTAATGCCATTCCGACCGTCATCGCTCAGATCAATGCGGACCGGAGCAACCCCGGTGGTAATGATGGATTCGGTAATGATGAAGGCAACAATGAGGAAGCTGAAGCATTAAGGAATGGATGCTCCTACAAAACCTTCATGGCGTGCAAGCCAAAGGATTTCTATGGTACCGAGGGTGTGATAGAGACGTACCGATGGATTGATGAAATGGAAGCTGTCTTAGATATCATCGAATGTAAGATGGAACACATGGTGAGGTTTGCTTCCCAATCACTCAAGGGATCGACACTGGAATGGTGGAAGACTGTTACTCAGCCCCGGGGAAGAAACGCTGCTAACCGAATGAGTTGGACCGAATTCAGGGAGTTGATAACCAACATATACTGCCCAATCAATCAACTGGAGAAACTGGAGTCTGAATTCCTGAGCATAGAAATGAAAGGTCTTAACTACACTGAGTACATCAACCGATTCTTAGCCCTGTCTAGACTAGTGCCACACCTGGTGACACCGGAATCCAAGGGCGTAGCACGTTTCATTTGGGGACTACATCCTAGAGTTAGGGGTATGGTTCGATCCTCCAGGCCCTCAACCCTTCAAGCTGCGGTTGACTTCACCAGTAGTTTGACTGATGATTTAGTCAGGGCTGGATGGACTGAACAAACCAGGGCTGACGAAAAGAGGAAGTCAATGGGTGAGAAGAGATAATGGTTTGATGTGAAGAAAGCAATTGGTAGCAGTAGTGGGTCAAGCAAGAAGGGTTTTGAAGGTATGAGGCGCGATGACCAGAGTGGAAGGACTCGGAAGCTATACTCGGGTTCAAGCCCATTCTGTAACAAGATCAAACTGCATCATCAAGGGGAGTGCAACCCGATGCCCTGCTTCCGATGCAAACGACCAGGTCATTTAATTAAGGATTGTACGTATGAGCCAGGTAAACAATGCTACGAGTGTGGAGATCCAGGGCACATGAGGAATAAGTGTCCTAAGCTGGGAAGAGATAAGGATGCCAGACCCAACAAGCCCAAGGGACGAGCATTCGTGATGGATCCAGCCAGTGCTCGTAAGGAACCTGATGTGGTCAATGGTACGTTCCTTATAAACAACCATCCTGCTACCGTTCTATTTGATACTGGAGCAACTGCTAGTTTTGTCTCTAGCACATTTAGGCCTTTGATTGACTTGAGTGCATGTGTCCTGACTGATACGTTTACCATAGAATTAGCTGATGGTAACATCTTAGAAACTAATGAAGTCATCAAGGATTGCTTAATGAACCTAGAAGGTAGTACATTTAAGATAAACCTGATGCCTATTAAGCTAGGAGGATTTGATATGGTTGTTGGTATGGATTGGCTGGCTAAGTATAGAGTCAAAATCGTGTGTGATGAGCGCCTACTTAAGATACCATTGAACGACAGGAAGGTGTTAGTTGTCCATGGTGAAAGAAGTAACACGCTATATCCTATGATATCCCATCTAAAGGCTACCAAGAGTCTCATGAAGGGATGCCCAGCTTTCATAGTCTATGTAATGAATGCCAAAGAGGAAAAGAAGATTGAGGATATACCAGTGGTTTCTGAATATCCGGAAGTATTTCCCGACGACCTACTGGGACTCCCTCTGACTCGTCAGGTTGAGTTCCAAATAGATCTATTGCCTGGTGCTGCACAAGTAGCCAAGGCACCGTACCGACTCGCCCCTCCCGAGATGAAAGAACTAATGCTACAAATCCAAGAGCTACTCAACAAGGGGTTTATACGACCGAGTGTTTCTCCATGGGGTACCCCGGTACTATTCGTGAAAAAGAAGGATGGAACCCTACGTATGTGTATTGATTACCAGAAACTAAACAAGCTGACAATAAAGAATCGTTACCCTCTTCCAAGAATCGATGACCTATTCGATCAACTGCAGGGGGCAAGCTATTTTTCCAAAATAGATTTAAGATCAGGGTACCATCAATTAAAGATAAGAGAGGAAGACATACCCAAAATAGCCTTTAGAACTAGATATGGACATTATGAGTACTTGGTCATGCCCTTTGGACTGACTAACGCACCAGCGGCATTTATGGATCTCATGAACCAAGTGTGCCGCCCATATCTAGACAAATGTGTGATCGTGTTTATCGACGACATCCTGATCTACTCTCGTAGTAAGGAAGAGCATGAGAAGCACCTTAGGCTGATTCTTGAGTTGCTCAAGAATGAGCAACTATATGCCAAGTTCTCCAAATGCGAATTTTGGATGCGAGAGATCCAATTTCTAGGACATGTCATAAATAAAGATGGGATTCAAGTGGACCCTTCAAAGATAGAGGCTATTAAGAACTGTAAAATTCCGGAAACTCCTACCGAGATAAGACAGTTCCTTGGATTGGCCGGATACTACAGAAGGTTTATCAAGGACTTCTCGCGTATTGTGCAACCGTTAACTGCCTTGACTAAGAAGAATACAGCTTTTGTGTGGGAACAAGAGCATAATGAAGCATTCAAAACACTTAAGGAAAAACTGTGTAGTGCACCTATCCTCGCCCTCCCAGAAGGAGTTAAAGATTTCATGGTCTATTGTGATGCCTCGCGTCAGGGAGTAGGATGCGTGCTAATGCAGCGCAACAAGGTAATTGCTTATGCATCATGACTGCTCAACGATCATGAGAAGAACTACACAACGCATGATCTAGAATTGGGTGCCATGGTGTTTGCACTCAAAATGTGGAGGCATTATCTCTATGGCACAAAGTGCATTATCTACACTGACCATAGAAGTTTGCAACACATTCTTGACCAGAAGATGCTAAACATGCGTCAGAGAAGGTGGGTTGAGCTACTGAATGATTACGAATGCGAGATTCGCTACCATCCCGGCAAGGCCAATGTAGTGGCAGATGCCTTGAGCAGGAAAGAAAGAGAAAAACCCCTCCGTGTCCGTGCATTATGGATGAGCTTGTATACCGACCTCATCGCAAAACTAAAAGAAGCACAAGGCGAAGCGCTAAAGGAAGATAACTTACCAGAGGAATCGTTAACAGGAATGGAGAAGCGATTTGAGATGAGTAACGATGGTATATATAAACATGAACGGAGAACGTGGGTACCAAAGTACGGGGGAATTAGAGAGGTGATCCTAGATGAAGCCCACAAATCTAGGTACTCGGTTCACCCCGGAAGCGACAAAATGTACCAAGATCTAAAGGCACTTTTTTGGTGGCCTGAAATCAAGAAATCAATTGCCATTTATGTTGGGAAGAGTCTGACGTGCGCCATGGTAAAGGCTGAAAATCAAAAACCGTCAGGGAAGTTACAACAGCCCGAAATTCCAGAATGGAAATGGGATAACGTCACGATGTATTTTGTTACAAAGTTACCCAGAACTTTCAGAGGTCATGATGCTATCTGGGTAATAGCGGATCGGTTAACTAAATCAGCTCACTTCTTGCTGATTCGAGAAGACTACGACCTGAAAAAGCTGGCCCATCTGTACATCGATTAAATAATAACCAGCCATGGGGTGCCACTATCAATCATCTCCGACCGTGATAGTCGTTTCACTTCTCGTTTCTGGAAGTCACTCCAGCAGGCTCTAGGAACCCATCTGGATTTAAGCACTGCATACCACCCACAGACTGATGGTCAGAGTGAAAGAACCATCCAAACCTTAGACGATATGCTAAGGGCTTGCGTGATTGACTTTGGTGGGAACTGGGACAACCATCTTCCTCTAGTGGAGTTCTCCTACAATAATAGTTACAACGCAAGTATAAAGGCAGCTCCGTATGAGGCCCTATATGGTAGGAAATGCCGATCACCGTTGAGTTGGAACGAGATTGGTGATAGCCAAGTAATGGGACCCGACATCGTGATGGAGACCACCGACAAAATATTTAAAATCAAGGAGCGTTTAAGAGAAGCCAGAGACCGTCAGAAGAAATACGCTAACAGAAGGCGAAAACCTTTAGAATTTCAAATGGGTGACAGAGTAATGCTAAAAGTAGCACCATGGAAGGGAACTGTGAGGTTTGGAAAGAAAGGAAAGTTAAGCCCGAGATAGATTGGACCATTTGAGATACTAGCAAGAATTGGCCCCGTGGCCTATAAATTAAAGCTACCTCAAGAGTTAAGTTTCATACATGACACCTTCCATGTGTCAAATTTAAAGAAGTGCATGGTAGATAAGACCATGGAGTTACCTTTGAAAGAAGCGAGGATTAATGACAAGTTGAACTTCGTGGAAGAGCCTATAGAGATCACCGACTGACTGGTCAAGAAACTCAGGCGAAGTCGCATACCCGAGGTCAAGGTAAGATGGAATTCTAAGCGAGGACCTGAATTCACTTGGGAGCGAGAAGATGAGATGAGAAAGAGTTATCCGCACCTCTTCAAAGCCACTCGTTCTTGATTTTATCGAAGCTAAAAATTTCGGGACGAAATTTCCTAAACGGTGGGAGAATGTAACAACCGACTCCTAGGTCCAACTTTAACTTTAATTTTTATCTGACATTATTTTCATTCTTATTATTAATATTATTTTCATCTTGCATGATAATTGATTTCATGTTTAGTTGCCCTATAAGATCTTATTATATCTTGCCTTAGTCTAGAAATTTTTAAGCGGTTCTAGAAAATATTAAATCCATGCTAGAAATTAAAATTTTAATTAAAACAATTAATATGTGTGCACATACATAATCACGGCACACATACATACATAAATATGCATCATTTCACTTAAAACTTGTAAGACTAGAATTTACCATCTTTAAACACTACACTACACAACAAATTACACCACATAATAAAAATAAATAAAAAAAATTAAATGAAAAAACATCCCACCAACCAAAATTCGTCCACCTCTTCATCCCCCACCCACATTTCGGCCGCCCCATTCCACCACTACAACACTCCCTTGAATCCCACAAACCCACTAACCCACATTTCCACCTCTCTTTCCCATACATGCAACATTCACTCTCATCTTCACTCTCTCTCTCAACCTCACGAATTCAGCCCCGAACACCACAAATTCTCTGCATTTCTTATTCATTCTAGCCAAGAAACTCGAAGATAAACTCCATTCCAACGTCGACCAAGAGCAAAACAAGCTAGAAAGTGGGTTTTGGTGAGTTTCTACTCAAGATTCTTGCAAGAACTTTCAAAAAAAAGGAGTTGCAGCTCAAGCTCGTGAACCAACAGCCCTCATACTCTTCTAATCATCCCAAAATCATGAAACACCTTGAGGGTAAGCATCTATATACCCGAAACAAGGTTATTCCTTGAGTTTTCTTTACTTTCTACCATGAAATCTCACTTTCCTTGTTCACAGCAGAAACTTGCGGCCATATCACTATTTTTGGTGAGATTCATGACTTCAAGAAGGTATATTTTGAAGTGTGTTCGTGAACCAAGGGTTGGTGCACATAATTTCAACCCAAAATCCCTCTTTTTCGTGTGTTATAGCACCAAGAACCCACCCGCTTTGAAAAGCCTCTCAACCTAAGTTAAAACCTCCTTAAAAACATTTTATTAACATCATAATAATCTGGTTTTAATGTTACAAAAAGGTTTAATGATGTTTGAGCACAAACTATGATGATTACACATGTGCAAATCATGTAAAACGCCCTCTAAAAGGCAACTATGGTGCTTGTTATGAAAAATCCGTGACATTATGCTTTGTTCCAGTATTTTGATGATTTTTAACCTTATAAAATTCGTGGAAAATGTGAAATGGGTTGAAAAGGTATGGTAAAATAGACAAAAGAGCTTATTTAGTGACCCGAAAAGGTGGTAAAACTCTCAAAATAGTCAAAACCTAAAATATTGAAAGTTTTAAAATATCTAGTCCCTAAAATAAGTATTTTAATGCTAAAAACCGAATTTGGTGAATTTTTGGGTTAATATGTAATTTTTATGGATTTACTTAGCTAAAATAAGCCAAAACCTGGAGATTTATTAATAAAATATTAAAAATGGTGTAACAAGCCTAAGACCTAAAAATCCATGATATTTCAGTAGTTTAGAAGACCTCAAAGGCATAGTTTGGTGGAAAGTTGAAAGAAAATGGATTAGAATGTTCGGTTTCGGGTAAAAACGGGTCTAAACGGGCTTTAACGGGTTAGTTTAAAGATGGAATTTTTTTGCTCAAATAACCCCAAAAATACTTTTAAAACAGATTATAATCTTGGCTAGAAGCCCTTAAAACGTTATACTTGAGGTCATAGGTTGAAATTAAGAGATCTAAAACAAGATGCTTAAATTAACGGTTTTACCGTAACCGGTAACTTGAATTTTTGTGTTTTAAACCTCTCAAGTTAAAATCTAGAAATGTTAAGTTAAAACAGGCATAAAAGTAGTATAAAAACCCCTAGGAGCTAATAAGGGTCATATTGGGTCAAGTAATGAAAGAAATCAAACTTTTGGGTCAAAATTGTAAATTTTGAAACTTGAGGGACCAAAGTGTAAATTTCGTAAATATAGCTAAATTTCAGTAATCTTATGACTAGAAAACTCTTATTAAACTTATTATAATATAAACAAACTTATAAAAGTCATATAACTTGTCATCCATATATCAAAACCCTAACTTTCCGAAAAAGGAAACTTTTTGACATAAACTTCTAAGAAACGAAGCCACGAGAACGTGTGACCATGAAATATACTTAGATACACTTCCAATAGTCTAAGAACATTAGCTTATTACTTGTATCTTGATCATAGGGTGCTAGGACTTGGACTTGTTGATACTTGAAGGACCTTTGTTTGATTCTAAGGTGAGTTCTAGTATTCTCTTTTTACTACTGTTTTTGGGATGAAGCATGCTCTATTTAAACTGAACTATTTCTGTGCTATATTAAGATGCTATATGTTGTGGTAATGTTGATACCTGCTGATACTTGTATCACAGTCATTAATTCTTGCGTGAACCGCTTGTTTATATGGGTAGATCTACTTGGGGAATCCCCCACACACAGTGCCTTTCATGATGAACGGGAAGGGTACCACACTGAGATCCTGCGGGGTCATTTGTGTCATGTGATAGGTTTTTATAAGATACTAGGGTGAACCATCCGGCAGGTATGGTCCACTGTTTAAGGCTCATTTCTTCCTTCGGGATTAACCGGTACAACATAACTTTTGAAGAGGCTAGCCGGGACTGAGTGCAGGGTTGATTGTGATCCCCACAACAATGAAACTATGACTTTTAAATCAAATGTGGATTTTATTGAATCCTTTTGTGTTAAACTTTAAGCACTTGAATTCACCATTTTTTTAGTTGACAAAATTTTCTTTGAGCATGTTTCAGGTAACCCGTGATGAAGGTCTGGCTTTTGTAGAAGACTTATGATGACCTAGCACCGTGACCCATGGCATTTGCTTTGATTAGTTTTAAAACATTTGGAACAAGTTAAATTTTGTTATCATGGAACAATTTGTATTGTTGAATTTATGTACTTTTATTGGGGGCTAGGCCTACTTCTAGCCCGGTGTCTTTTAAAATATAATGCCATGTGATGTTCTCTCCTTTTGTGCTCTTATGATGGTTTGTTAATGCTGCCCTATGTTGTTGCTAGTCTGTGACGTCCCACCCTACCTGGGCCCGGGGTGTGACACATGGTCATGTCATTGTGTAATCCTCGTCAAGCAACTCATGATGTCTATTGCTAATAATCGAGTCTAGTGCTGGTCATTCTATTACCCATTGTGTCTAATGTTAACCATTGTGTTATGCATTATGTTTCTTAAAATGATTATTTTCAAATAACACAATAATAAAAATGTAAACTTTTTATGTTTCAAGTTAATTGTGTAATCCTCATCAATTCAGAAGATTACACAATGACCTGACGAGATTACGCAATAAGTTAAAAAAACTTTTGTTTTTTATATCAACATTATAAGTGTTTTAAAGATTAAAAATACTCCTTTTTATGGTGTCATTTTTTTAAAAAATAATATCGTATACAAAAGTTATGAATGTTAAAAAAAGATGAAACTTGAGAAGAGGTTACATTATCAATTTTACCCTAACCTAAGTTTGATCAAAAGTACAAATTTCAACATATTAATCCTTTTTACATTTTTTAATTTCTAAAGATTTTGTATTACCCTTCCCAAATATCAAAGTTGGTGGCGGAAAATCAACATTTTGAAATATCGATGAAGGTGGAGAATTCAGAAATCGGAACCCTAAAATAAATTTTGATATCTCAAACGGACACATCATCCGGCAACCTTCGGCAACGGCCCCTCAATACCCGTACTATCGATATACTTGTTCATATTCTGTCCTTTTGCTACACCGATTCTTTCCATATCATTCAAATTTTAGTTATGTTTACTTGTTTTTCTTTCAAAGGCTTTTTAGATAAGAGTTGTTTTAGGTTCAATCTGTTGCATATCTTGTATTCGTTTTGTAATTAGAGGGCTGAATATGTAATAGTTGCATAGTAGAAGGGAATAAAATGTATAAAGGGTACTAATGTAGTAACTAACTAACGAATGTCGTTATGGTCGTTATGGTCGTTATATACTGTAGTCGATTGAATGAAGAGGTAGCTATGATTTGAAATTGATTTTTCCTCTCCTGTGTTCTTTCTTCTTCTTGAGTGTAACATTGGTATCAGAGCCTTTGAATCCTTTCAGAGACTCTTGATTGGAAGCAACTGGTGGCGATTGTGATTGGAATCGATTGGCTATAGTAGCGATGACGACGCGCAATCAATCATCAGAGCAACGAGTGCAAGATCATGATGCATCCTTGCTTCGACTAGAAACTACCACCGGTCAGAATTTATCTGAATTAGATGTGATTAAAGCTGCGGCTATGAAGAATTACTGTGATATGGAGTCAATCAAGTCACAGATATCAGAGAGATTAAAGAATTTGCAAGCATTTGAAAACAATCATGGTAGTACCAGTCATAGTAACGATAACGACAAAGGAAATGGTGAATCGTCAAGCAATCGAAGCAGTAATCGTCTCATTAAGATCGAATTTCCCAAGTTTAATGGTGAGAATGTTGAAGGGTGGTTATGCAGAGTTGAGCACTTTTTTGCAGGTGGATGAAACACCTGAGCAATCTAAGGTCAGGTATGTCATTATACATCTAGAGGATATAACTCTATTATGGCATCACTCACTTGTGCAATCATGCGGTGGTTCAATTGAAGGATTATCATGGCCGAAGTACAAAACCTTTATCTCTGCTCAAATTGCCCTAGTTTTGGGTCAAGATGCCATGGTAGCCTTAGCAGCTTTAAGACAAATAGGTTCATTGCAGGATCTTTGGTGAGCTTTTGATCTAGCTTTAACAAAGGTCTCTATTTGTGTTGAATATGCAGTCAGTTTGTTCTTTAGAGCACTGAAACCAGAAATTGGGTATCCACTTAGGTTGTTAAGGCCTAAGAATTTACCTGACGCCTATATGTTGGCTAGAATTCAAGATGAAGATGTTTCAACAACTCAGAACTCTATAAGGAATAAACCTTTCAAATCACAATATACCCCTAATTAAGCTAGACATGGTAATACTTTAACACGAGCTATACCATCAACTAGTGTTGCTAATCTACCTTTACTTCCAGCTCTTCCTATCAAAGCTCGACCTATCCGGAGGTTAACACCCAAAGAAATTGAAGAGAAGAGATTAAAAGAGGAATGTTTTGGATGTAATGAGAAATTGCTCCTGGTCATAAGTGCAAAGGGAAGCAGTTGTTTTCTGTGGATATGATGGAAGCTCCTAAAGAAGTCGAAGAAGGGTCACCTGATCAGTCAGGTGTGAGTTATGAGGAGTTACAAAACCCACAGATTTCTTTACATGCAATAACCTGGTCAATTGGTACCAAACCTTTACATATCCTAATTAATTCAGGATCTACTTATAATTTCTTGAATTTGGCTTTGGCAAACCACATGCAGTGCCCTTTTAAACAAACACAACCCATGCATATTACTATAGCTAATGGTAATCAGCTAGCATGCACTCAAATATGTAAGGGGTTTCATTGGTTAATGCAAGGTAATTGGTTTACTACGGACATCTTGTTGATTCCTCATAGTAGTTATCACATGATGTTGGGAGTACAATGGCTGCACACCCTGAATGACATAATTTAGAACTTTAAAGAATTGACAATGAAATTTAAAATTGCAGATCATGTATTCTTACTTAAAGGCACTGCTGATAATAAAGCCACTTTATGCTTCTTGGAAAAGATGAGTCAATAGTTAGATCAATCACAAGGGTTGGCACAAGTTCAGCTTTTTAGTCTTCAGACCATTGGATCTAGCATTTATCAGCATGAAACTTCGATTAGCTTGATGGTAGATAATCCAGCTTTGGAATCCTTGCTGGGAACTTATGATGATGTCTTCCGAACTCCCACTACTTTACCTCCTTCTCGGCCATGTGACTATAGAATCACCTTGAAAGATGAGTCCATTACTATTAACCAGCGAGCCTATCGTTACCCTGCTGGTCAAAAAGATGTCCTTGAACAATTAACACAAGAATTATTGGACTTGGGGGTCATTCGAAACAGTCAAAGTGCCTTTGCATCCCCGGTGGTTTTAGTTAAAAAGAAGGATAGTAGTTGGTGATTTTGCGTTGACTACAGGAAGCTTAATGATGCTACCATTAAGAATCGGTTTCCTATTTCTCTTATAGAGGAATTGCTGGATGAATTGGGTCAAGCCACGATTTTTTCTAAATTGGATCTACGGTCAGCGTACCATCAGATTCGGATGCACTGTGATGATATCCATAAGATGGCATTTCGAACTCACCAAGGGATTTTTAAGTTTGTTGTGATACACTTTGATCTTACAAATGCCCCGACTACATTCCAATACTTAATGAATGCTATCTTGAAGCCTCTTATATGTAAGTGCACATTAGTTTTCTTTGATGACATACTTGTTTATAGTCCTACCATGGAGCAACATTTGCTTGATTTGGCACAAGTGTTGTCATTATTATGGCAATATTAGCCGGTAGCAAAGCGATCTAAATGTTTCTTTGGGGGAAGTCAAGTTGAGTATTTGGGTCATGTGATTTCAAAGGAAGGAGTATCCACGGATCCATCTAAAGTTGCAGCTGTCCAACAATGGCCGGTGCCTACTACCCTCAAACAACTCCATGGATTCTTCAGCCTGGCTGGCTATTACAGAATGTTCATTCGCTCCTTTGGTATCTTGGCAAGGCCTCTTACAAATTTATTAAAGAAAGAAGCTTTCTGTTGATCAACCGAAGCTCAAAATGCCTTTGAGCAACTTAAACATGCCTTAACGACTGCTCCTATTTTAGCCTTACCTGACTTTGATAAAGTGTTTGTCATAGAGACTGATGCTTCTTCGACAGGCTTGGGCACTGTTCTTATGCAAGATAACCATCCAATTGATTTTTTAAGCAAGTCTCTTTCCACAAAAAAACTCTCTCTTTCCGTCTATGAGAAAGAATTATCGGCTATTATAATGGCCGTGAAACAATGGCATCATTACCTCATTCCCAAGCATTTCGAGATTAGAACAGATCAGAAAATTTTAAAGTACCTTCTTACACAGAAGGTGACTACCCCTTTACAACAAACTTGGTTGGACAAGCTTATGGGCTACTCCTATGATATTACTTATAAGATAGGGGTAGAGAATAAGGTGGAGGATGGTCTCTCTCGTGTTCCTGGTCTTGCTTTTTATACAATGAATCTGAGTCCGCTTGATCCGTTGCTCTTAAACCGTATTCAAGCTTCTTGGCACCAAGATCCTCATCTGGCTACTATTCTGAACAAGTTGCAACAAGGGCAGTCGCTTCCTCCTTATACATAGGATGTCACTTTGCTTAAAAAGAAGAATCATTTATTAGTGGGCAATCACCACAACTTTAGAAGTAGTTATTACATTTGGTACATGCATGTTATCTGGGAGGACATTCTGGTTACCTCCCTTCCTTAATGAAGCTACGATCTTTCTATTCATGGACATGGTGTTCTAAACAACTTCGATCTTTTATTCAAGATTGTGATGTTTGTCAAAGTGCAAAATATGAAGCGGTGGCTTCACCCGGTCTATTAAAACCTTTACCAGTGCCTTAATACATTTTTTTGGATATTTTGATGGAATTCATTAGTGGTCTTCCATGGAATCATGGTAAAGACACCATCTTGGTAGTGGTCGACCGCCTTACCAAGTATGGGCATTTCTTGGCCCTATCCCATCCGTTTTCGGCCTTACAAGTTGCTCAAGTTTTCATGGATAATATTTTTAAGCTACATGGCAATCCACTAATGATTGTTACTGATCGAGATCCAATTTTTCTCAGTAATTTTTGGTAGGAGTGTATGTGTTTACAGGGCATCAATTTAGCCTTTTCCTCTGCCTATCATCCTCAAAGTAATGGACAGACTGAGGTCTTAAATCGATGCCTGGAATCTTATCTTTGTTGCATGGCAATGGACACTCTTGATCAATGGTTCAAATGGTTACCATTGGCTGAATGGTGGTATAACACCAAATATCACTCCTCAATTTGTATGTCCCCTTTTCAAGCCTTATATGGCTATGCTCCAGCAATCCACCTTCCTTATATTCCTTTAGACACTCGTTTTGATACAGTGGAACATTTTCATAGGGACCGTGAAGCCATGATTCAATCCTTGAAACATAGTTTAGAACGAGCTCGCAACAGGATGGTGCAGGTGACTTCTAACCATCGCACCGAGCGTAATTTTAATGCAGGCGATTGGTTTTACTTAAAGTTGCATTCCCATGTCCAACATATGGTTATCTCCCACAAATACTCTAAGCTCAGTCCCCGGTACTATGGACCTTTTCTCATTCTCAAAAAGATTGGAGCTGTGGCCTATAAACTGGACTTGCCCGCTGATTCGCAGATACATCCTATTTTTCACGTCTCTCTTTTGAAAGCTACTCATGGTGCTCATCAACCCTCTATTCCTCTGCCCGCTAATCCTTGATTTTCCTTGCAACCACAAGCTCTTTTGGATCGTCGCCTTACTCGTCGAGGGGGATCTTTGGTAACTCAAGCTCTGGTGCATTGGTCGGGCTTGTCTATTGCAGAGGCTTCCTGGGAATTCTTGGATGAATTTGAGTTGCGCTTTCCTACTTTCCATTCTCGAGGTCAAGAATGTTATGGGAGGGAAGTTTTGTTGCATATCTTGTGTTCGTTTTGTAAGTAGAGGGCTGAAAGTGTAATAGTTGCATAGTAGAAGGAATAAAATGTATAAAGGGTAATAATGTAGTAACGAACTAACGAATGTCATTATGGTCGTTATATACTGTAGTCGATTGAATGAAGAGGTAGCTATGAATTGAAATTGATTTTTCCTCTCCTGTGTTCTTTTTTCTTCTTGAGTGTAACACAATCTTAGGGCTATCTTCATTTACATGATTATACGTAGTGATTACCTCCATTTTATATAATTTTGTAATTAAATGGGGTGTTTAGTTTATGTTTTTAGTATAAAATCATAGATAAAAAAATCTGTGCCCAAAAGAATTACAATCAATTCATAACTTTCAGGCCACTTTGTTGATTTTTCAGGCTGTGCTACTGATCATATGCTGATGATGTCAAAAAGCTATATAATTAGTTCATAACTTTCTAGCCTCTTTATTTTTTGTCATGTAGATAAGGGCGCAGAAAATGATCTTCCCTCTGATTGCAATGATATCATGCATCATGATTTGATGTTACAAGAAAAAAATGCCTATGTATAAAACCCAAGTGGTTTTCGATAACCAAGAAGGCGGTTTATACAATAGACAAATCAAATCAGCTGAACATGATCATACTTTATTAGGAGAAAAGGAGGAACTTCCCCACAAAGTCAACTCCAATCCTTGGGTGAACTTTGATGCAAAGAGTCAAGATAATTATGATATGGCTAGTTCTTCCGTTCATTTACCCAAAGATAAAGATGTTGAGGAACTAGAAATCCTGGAAGATTTCATGCATGGAGTTGATACATATATATCCTGTGGACAAGACAGATTCTAAGCCTAAAGATTTTATTGGCACCAAACCAGGAGTTGAAAAGAACAATAATTCAGTCCTGTTTTTTAAAGAATCAGTTGAAAATGATGGTAAAGGTGCAGCGGTAGTGGTAAGTAAAACCACAAGAAATTTGGTGGATTATTCTGAAATAGGGTTTGACTCTGAACATGTGCTACCAGCTTCAAAGCAATTCAAAAATCAATGCCAGGATCTTGTATACACATTGAAGGTTTGGATTCTTTTTTACAATTTTAATTCAGGTTTCTTGACCATAAAGTTATTTTTTGTATGTATTATGTAGAGGTGAATATATGGGTTGGGTTGTGTAATATATCTAATTGGATATGGAAGGAGAAATTTTTGGTACGGTTCACGTTGGGTGTGCAGCGGCCCGAAAACTTTTTGCAAAATTAACTCTATTATAAACAATAAGGTGATGTTTGTTTTTTCTGCAGAAAAATGTCTGCAGTCTGTGGACCACATCTGCAACATCTGCAAGAGAAGAGGTGGACCAAACATCTGCAGTCTGCAAGAAGACTGTTTGTTTTTTAACATCAACAACATCAACAATCGAACAACACAACCATGAACTGCTACAACATCAACAATCTAACAACATCAACGATGCGTTTGTAAGCAGCACAAACCTGAATCGTAGACCTAGGGCAGGGGGCGACCGGGTAGGGGGCGACGGTAGGGCAGGGGGTGACCGGGAAGGGGGCGACGGTAGGGCAGGGGGCGACAGGGAAGGGGGCGACGGTAGGGCAAGGGGCGACCGGGAAGGGGGCGATGGTAGGGTAGGGGCAACGGTAGGGCACGATCACGGTGGAGGCTCGCAATGGGGATGAGGGTAAAACAGTAGGGGAAGACTGGAGGGTGAAAAGACTGTTTAGAGTAGAAGTTTATGAGAAGAGGTAAGAAGTGAATATGTTTTTTCTTCTTCACGCAGACCTCGGGAAGACGTTTTTTAATGAAAAGTCTTCTAAAAAACAAACAGTCTGCAGCCAGAAACGTCAGCGCGTGGTCTGCGTGGCGCAGACAAAAGAGGTCAGGAAGTACTTCTGACAAAAAACAAACACCACCTTAGGAGGTTTTATGCAAATAAAATACGCCTTGGGTGACGTTCATCTAGTTTAATTCTTGTGACATTTTAGAGATAAAATATAACCAGAATCACAGAATCACGTTTAGACCATGTGTAGTGGTTTATTTAGTTAAAATACCACATAGACAAATATGAATTTATTAAAATCATTTTAAATCAAGTGTAGTGGGTTTAAAGTCTTTTTTAGTTAAAAATGTGAAAAAATAAATTTATCTTTTAACGTCCGTTAAGGGTTTAACTAAAAAGAAGTTTAAAGCCCCTTTTAACTAGAACGTAGTGGTTTTAACGTAACAATTATGTCCACATCAGTAACTTTGAAGCCTCTTAGGAGCACCACTACGTCTAGTCTTATAAGGGGATGGGTCAAAATTGCCCCCTTAGTGTAACCGGATATGACTAGCTTAATGGACATTTAAGTCTTTCTCTACAATAGTGTTCATTGTGTGGTCTTACTTCTTGATGAGATATTATCTTCTCTTGATCAAGCTTATGAATTCAGCTATTTTCTCCGTAATATTAATCTTAGGGGTGTTTGTGTTTGGATGTGTGATTAAACTGATTACGGTGGAAGTGATTATGATTATGATATTCTGATCCCTGAAGGTTAAAATATCAAATTTGACCTAGTTATGTTGGTTCCTACTTTCATAATTTTCTTGTATGACAGGACAATGGTGCCCAACATAATAAAAGAAGGCCAGGATCTTGCACTAAAGAAGAAAGAACAAACAAAAAGCACGTCCTAAAATCTAGCATCAGTTGGTGAACAACATGCGATGCCTTTGTTTATGCTTCTGCAAACAAGGTACTAACTTCTAAATTCATGCCAAAATGGGTACTGTTTATTACAGATCTGAGTTGGGTTGGTTCATCTATATATATTTTGTCCTCCTTATATTTTATAATAAATAGTCTCTGTAGTAATATTACAGCCGTTACGTTTTTATATTGTTATTTACAGTTGATAATAGTAATTGATGTATTCTCTTACAACAGGTGCTGCTGTTACGAAGAAGAAGTGGGTTTTGACCATGGAAAGAAAAGAAAAAGAGGTCTTCTTTTGTTTACTTTAATGAATATTTTCAAAGTGTTATTTAAAGTTTAACTTAATGGCTGAATATACCTTGTTACAGATCAAGAATGAAGAGAAATTAAAACAAAACACAGCCAAAATCATCTAAACTGACGTTGTAAATGGGATAGGATAAAACATGACAATTAACTGAACTTATTTACTTGTTTATCGCTCAAGTATATTTCTCATTATATGCATTTACTTTTAATTACTCCCAACTAATCCCGTCACTGCAACCACGTGTTTTCTCAGATTAAGGAAAGAATTAAACAAGCTGAAAACAACAGAAAACTTTCTGTTAAAAGGCTGAAACTTCAACTGGTGATTAAAGATAAAATTTCATATTGCCGGCATTTTATAAAAGGAAGATGCCATGAGGTTATCTTATAGTTTCATCATAGTTGTCAAAGGCGCAAGGCGTACTCAAGGCGCCATGGTCTCTTAAGATACGTTCCTAACCATGTCAGGGCAGTATTTGGCCGGAAGTTGCAGAAGAGTGGCCGGAATATTCGCCGGACCTTTGCCTGAGCGCCTAGATGGTTGCAAGGCGGTAAACCCTCGCTGCGCCTAGATATTGCGCCTAGGCGAGTGCCTCCCTCGCTTTTGACAACACAGAGTTTCATGCATCTAATGATCCTGATTTTCATAATTCAAATTTGTTATTCTGATACCTTTGTAAAGCTACAAATCTATTCATTTATGACAGGGTGAGAGGTGTAATTCTCTCATGATACGATCCTGTGATAAATCAACCTCTAATTATTTGGAGAGTTTGGGGAAGTATTATTTATAATTGAGAAATTACAAAAAATCTCTCCTATAATTATGGAGAGTCAAACCGAATACAAGGAAATGGAATAATCACAATTAATAAAATTAATACAAAATATTTACAAATTATTTCCTCTAACACCCCCTTCAATCGGAACGGTGGCGGACCAAGACGGAGCTTTGTACGAAAAACATCAAATTGAGAGCGCAGAAGACTCTTGGTAAAGATATCTGCCACCTGGAGATTGGTCGGGACAAACTTGGTGTAAAGTTTCCCCGAGTTAACGAGCTCACGAATGAAATGATAGTCCAAGTCAATGTGTTTAGCACATTTATGAGAGACAGGATTCTGGGTCATAAACAGGGCACTCTTATTATCACAGAGTAACGTTGGACGATCAGGCGGTAGAGCATGTAACTCCCGTAGGAGATTAGTAATCCAAACAAGTTCGGCAGTCGTATTAGCCATGGCTCGGTATTCCGATTCGCAGCTTGATCTTGAAACAGTAGGCTGTTTCTTGGCACTCCATGAGACAAGGTTACCACCAAGAAAAATCGAGTATCCGTACGTTGAGCGTCGCGTATCAAGACAGCGTGCCCAATCGGCATCTGAGTAACCAATAATATCGGGAGGATGAGAACGGCTATAGGTGAGGCCAAAGGAAAGTGTACCTTTGACATACCTTAAGAGGCGCTTAACTGCTTGGAAGTGATCGACGGCTGGGTAATGAAGAAACTGAGAGAGTTGATTGACGGCATACGAGAGATCCGGTCTGGTTATGGTTAAGTATTGCAAAGCTCCAACCAACGAACGATATAACGAGGGATCGGAATACGGCACACCTTTGGCAGAAAAAGATTCATGCGGTGCAAGAGGAGTATGCATGGGTTTGGCATCATACAAATTCGCCCGTTGAAGAATATCTTGGGCATACTTTGCTTGTGTAAGAAACAAGCCGTTGTCCGTGTGGACAACTTCCAAGCCAAGGAAATAGTTTAGATTTCCAAGATCGTTTATCGCAAATTCCCAATTAAGATGAGAAATAAAGGATTGTATAATGGCTTCATCGTTTCCGGTAAGGATAAGATCATCCACGTAGACAAGGAGATACATGATGTGAGCATCTCTACGAAGAATGAAAAGCGATGTATCCGCACGACTGCATGTAAACCCGTAGGGTAGAAGGAATGTGCTCAAACGCTGAAACCAAGCACGAGGAGCTTGTTTGAGACCGTAAAGTGCCTTAGATAACTTACAAACATAACTTGGATGACTAGGGTCCACAAATCCGGGTGGTTGTTCCATAAAAACGGTTTCCTTTAAATCGCCGTTTAGGAATGCATTTTTGACGTCTAGTTGATGTAATTTCCATTTATTGAGAACCGCAAGAGATAAAACGATGCGAATGGTAGATGCCTTGACTACCGGACTGAAAGTGTGAGAATAATCCAATCCCGGAATTTGAGTTAAACCTTGCGCTACCAAACGTGCTTTGCACCGATCAATAGTTCCATCAGAACGATATTTAGTGCGAAACACCCATTTGTAACCCACAACATTCACAGATACTGGTCGCGGAACTAGCGTCCACGTGTTATATTTATGAAGAGCCGTAATTTCTTCCACCATTGCCGCCATCCACTTTGGATCTTTGGCTGCAGATTTGAAACCACGTGGCTCCGTAGTGACTGACAGAGCCATATGTAAGGCATAGGAGTTTAGAGCAGCGAGGTCTGCTTGATGCCTTGGTTTAAATATTCCCGCCTTTGCTCGAGTCGCCATGGGATGGGAATTAGATACGGGTGGTATAGCGGTTGGTGGTACGGGTACAGCAGGGGACGGTGGTTCGGGTGTAGGAGGGGAGGGTGGTTCGGGTGCAGCAGGGGAGGCGGGTTGGGTTGAGGAGCTGGTAGAGTTTGGATGGAGTTCGGATGACTGCTGTGTAGAAGGAGGATCCATATTGGGTTGAATTGGAGATGGGCCGTTGGGTTGGTTATGGGCTGGAGTGGTATGGAGTGGTTCTGAGGTGCAAAGGGGGCAAGTTTGTGATGTAGTTGGGCCGTCAGGTGATGGGGATAGTGGAGTGAAAGATGGGCTAGTTGGTGATGAAGGATGTGGGCCATTGGAAGTTGGTGTCTCTTCACAAAAGGATTTAAGCAGTAAGTGGTTTAAGTCCATGGAGATGTGAGAATCTTTAAACGGAAATGACGACTCATTGAAACGAACATGACGGGATATAAAGACCCGATTGGTGGTAGGATCCAAGCATCGAAAACCTTTATGAGAGGAGCTATAACCAATAAAAACGCATGGAAGACTTCGCGGCTCGAGCTTATGCTTGACGTAGTCACGTAGGTAGGGAAAAACACGGCACCCGTAAACCCGAAAATTGGAAATATTTGGCAGTTGATTAAACAGAACTTGAAAGGGAGACTTGTTCTCTAGAAGAGGAGTCGGCACACAGTTAATGATATAAGTTGCCGAAGCAAAAGCGTCTGCCCAAAAAGAAGTAGGCACTTGAGCATTAAACAACATTGCGAGTCCGGTTTCCACAATATGGCGATGTTTCCTTTCGGCATGTCCGTTTTGTTGAGGCGTGTACGGACATGAGTACCTATGAAATGTTCCATTTTCTTCAAAAATTTTATGAACGGTATGGTTCACGAACTCGGTGCCACCGTTTTAATTTTTTGGAACATTGAGTTTGCACAAGGTTAATAAAAGACGGTAGAACCGCGTAAAACCCTGTTTTTGTTTTAAGTGGATATAATCACGTAAACCTAGAGTAATCGTCAATAAAAGCAACATAGTAACGATAACCCTCTGTAGAGGAAATAGGTGCGGGACCCCATAGATCACAATGAACCAAATCTAGCGGAAAAGATAACCGTTGTCCTTTTGCAAGTTGACATGAGGTACAAATATCCGGTTTAGGTAATAAAGAAGTAACCGACAAAATACCACATTTATTCAAATTAGAAATAACATCAAACGATGCGTGACCTAAACGAGCATGCCATAATTCATAAGAAGCTTTATTTGAAACACCCGCAACAAAAGCTTGTGGTTCATTCTGAAGCACATATAATCCATCAACGCATTTCCCTCGAGCAAGTACCTGTTTTGTTTTCTGATCCTGGATATGAAAATAATGTTGGGAAAACAATACATCAACCGGATGTTCGGCAATTAGCTTTCTTATTGATAGTAACTTTCTGGTAAGATTCGGAACAACAAGCACATTACGAATATTAATCTTATCACAAAGTTTGGAGGATCCAACATGCGTTATTGGAAGACGCTTACCATTCCAAAAATGACCGCATGTTTACCTTTGTAGGGAGTGGAATGGTGAAGGCAATCTAGAGTAGGAGTCATATGGTCAGTGGCTCCCGTATCACTGGTCCAATCGGGAGTATCTTCTGTAACATGGCACTTGGCATGAAACGCCTTGACTAAGGAGTCATCCAAGGCTGGAGATTGAGTGGCATACGAGCGAAGATCTGGACATGCCGAAGCGTAGTGACCGTACGTACGGCACAATTGACAGCGAGGTTGGCGGTTGGTGTTACTACGGCCCCTGCCCCGAGAAGAGGAACCACGATATGAACTATGACCCCGGCTTTGCGATGAAGAATCACGTTTGCTTTGGACATGAAACGCAGCCGGAGGTGTGGTCGTGCCATGAAGATTTTGGGTGAACAAATCATGACTTTCTGCTTGGCAACGAGGTCACGAAACAAAGGTGCCGGTTTATATTTCGAATGACGATGGAGAAGCTCTCATAGGAAGGACCAAGGCCTCGAAGAAACCAATGTAACTTGTCTGTTTCGGCAACCGGATGACCGATTGCAGCAAGCTGTTCACAAAGGAGTTTGAACTTGCGGGAAAAATCCGTAACCGAGGACGTGCCCTTGGTAAGCTGTTGAAGAGAGTCACGTAGAGACTGAACGCGTTCAATAGACGCGTTGCTATAGGTATTCTCAAGAGTAATCCAGATCTGTCGGGCACCGGTTATGCCAAGAACTTCTGTTGCTGCCTCCTCGGTTAAGGAAGAAAGGAGAAGGAGGGCAGCCTTTTGATCTGCAGCAAGCCAATCGGCATAATCGGGGTTGGGCTCGGTTTTGTTATCGGAAGAAGTAAAGGTTTCGGAGGGTGGGGAAGAACCATCGATATGAGCAGAGAGTTTATGAAGTGCCATTAAAAGGGTCATGTGGTTGCGCCATATAAGAAAGGTAGAGGAGGAGAGTTTGACAGGGAAAAATGATTGGTAGAGGTGTTATCGAAAATTTGGGTTGCCATGAGAGTTCCCAGGAAGGAAATTAGAGAACGAAGGAGAGGAGGAAACAGGCTGATACCATGTGATAAATCAACCTCCAATTATTTGGAGAGGTTGGGGAAGTATTATTTATAATTGAGGAATTACAAAAAATCTCTCCTATAATTATGGAGAGTCAAACCGAATACAAGGAAATAGAATAATCACAATTAATACAATTAATACAAAATATTTACAAATTATTTCCTCTAATAGATCCCCTTGACAAAGTCCAAAGTATATGATGGAGCATTCTCTGCATTCTTTCTTGTAAAGATTACATTAGTTATTTTTTTGATCATGAACATCACTTTGTAATGGTAGTGGCAGTTTAACCCATTTACACTATTTACTTGTTGATTATGGCTATGTTTTTTTCTCTAAAGGGTCAAATGGGACGAAAGAGTTAAAGGCATTCAAAGTGTACGTATAATAAACAATAAGATTGTTATTGAAATAACTTAACTTTTGCAATCCTATTTGACCAGCTATCTATTTGGAACAAATTTATACTTTTTGGACATTTATGTTTTTGCCAACTCATTTTCAAAATCCACAAAAAGTTACATGTTTTGACCCATTACCTGACCAACCCATTTTGCTACACCCATTCTTTATCATATCATATTATCAATGAAGTTGTAGCGCATTGTGTGATTTCAACCCATTAATTTACAGATGGACTAATTTGGGTTGTCTTTTATTGTCATTGGTTACTAAAAAAGAATTTATTAAATGGGTCAAATGTGGCTTAATGAATTAAAAGGTGCCCAAAGACTCTATATTTAATGTATACTACCTCCTAAGACAATTTTATTCAAAGATTTAGATTCTTTTGCAATCATAATTAAAGTGTTAATTATTTGCGTATTGGTACCCGCTATAAAAGTTAATACTACCTGTTTCAACCAAACCCTTTTTCAGACTTGTTACCAGGCCAATATGATATCATAATACCAATCATTTGATGGCGTGTTTCTGTAATTGACGTTTCTTGATTTGCAGCCATGTTGTCATTATGCTCGCCACGCTTCCATGAAAGGTGATGATTGTCCATTTGATCATGACCTCTCCAAATCTCCCTGCAATAATTATCGAACGAAAGGGTCTTGCGTTGGAGGTTCAGATTGTATGTTTTCTCATGCGGTATTATTTTCATCATTTGTATTTTTCATGTGATGAAAAGTAACAGTCTTTCTTTAAGGAATTTCACACCCACATATATAAAATCCTTTACTCGTAACTACATGTTTTATTCAATAAACAAAGAGGAATTATCCGTTGGGACAAATCATAGTAATAATCTTGTTTTTTTATTTGTTTATGCATTAGAAGTGTAATAGACTGTTGTAACTCATTTCTTATATTTATTATGGAATGAGAATATATGATATTTTTAGTGTGTTAAAAAGGGCAAATATAGTATTATGGAGTTTGTGCTGTGTATATGAAATTCTGAACTTTTAGAAGGATCTATTTATACTAGGGTATAACCTCGTGTATTACACTGGGTGAATAAGAAAAATACTAAATATTTATTAATGAATAGTTAGAAACTATAAAATGTTATTTTGATATAAGATATAACTAAAATTACGTATGAGTAATTACTTTGATTAATTGATAAAACATCTCTATTATTTTTAAAACTTTTGTTTTAAAAAATTATTGCTTTGATAAAAATTCAATTTTTTTTTTAATATTTTGTTGTTTAAAAACACCAGGTTTGTTTTGTAAATTAATTTTAAATAGAACTTTTATTTTATAAAAAGAATGATTTTAAAATAATTTCATAATTTAAAAAAGTTTTGTTGTTTTAGAAAAAAAAAAGCATAGTTTTAGAAAATTTTATTTTTGAAAAAATTTATTTTTGAAAAAAATTATTTTTTAATCAAAATACTTAGGTTTTATTTGATGCAAAATGTTTTTTTTAATATTATTGATTCAATAATAAATTAGACTTACAATATAGAGAGAAAGAGAAATATTTGAAAATTAGTTATTTGATTGTTTTAAATGGAATAAATAGTTTAGCAGGGAAAATAAATATAAAAGTGAATGTGGGAATTAAAAAAAATGTAAAGAATTATTTGCATAGACATGAGATTAATTTTTTTATTATGTTTACAGGCACAACCAAATGAAGCCACCTTACATGCTTCAAATGAGTCAAAGCCCGAGCAGATCCTTTTTCAAAATCAGCTTCTAAAATAGTAGAAACAACAAAATCTATTGATATTACACCAAAATCTACTCAACCACCAAAAGAGAGTTTTTTTTCTAAAAATGTGTAGTTAGAAAAATTATTTACTAAACTAGTGTAGTTTGAAAATTATTTATCAAAATAGTGTATTTTTTAAATGTTTTGTTTCTCTCTCATATTCTCATTGGATTTGTATCATTAGATATTTTTTAATGTTATTTTAATTTATTAAATACAATATCTTAACAGATTTAGAAATGATTTCAAATATGACAATTTTAGCCGTGCGTCTAGATATATGTTTTAATTTCTTTCGAATTCTTTTTTATAAGAACAGTTTTTGAAAATGCTTAGTTGTGGTATTAAAATAGAAGAAGTCTTTTATTTCGTAGCAGGTTTTGAAAAAAAAATTGCTTTTATTTCTGTAACTTATTTTAATATGTTTAATCTTGGTGCCCCTTCTTTTACGAAACAAATATTTTATTTTGTTTTTCTGTTTGGATTTAATTTAATTATTTTTTCTAATAATTTATAATAGTAATTTTCTATCTAAAATATATTTAAATATATAACTTTCGGTTATTTTTCTTTGTATTCGAATAATCTTTTCGTTTAAATCCAAGTTTTACTAAGCTTTTCATTGCAATTGCTCATTACAAAAAGAATACACATTTTAACTACAAAGCATATATGAATTATAAAAAAGAACAACTAATTGTCTCTTTATATATATATACAAAGAACGTAAAACTCATTTTTCTTTGTTGTGATAAATATAATTAAAACATTTAAGAATCAGAATAGTCAAATGGATTTATCAACGTGAAAAAGATAGTTAACCTCTTTATAAATTATAACCCATAACCTTTCAAGTCAATTGGATTTATCAACTTGAAAAAGCTAAAGATGCTATCATTTCCATTTAAAACAAGTTAAAGAAATCAAGAATAGTTATATTCTAATAGAACGATTAAACATTTTAAATATATTTTGAAAGAAATAAAAAACATTTCAGAAAAACTATATAAAAGTTCCATATGAAGAACATTTCTAAAACTTTAAGAAATCATTAAAAAACATTAAAGGAAATCATTTGTAGAATATTGAATAATAATAAGAAAGAGAAACAAAAATGTATAAAAAACAGTATTTTGGTAAATAGTTTTTAAACTACACTATTTCGGTAAATAAGTTTTTCATTTACACCTCTTTGGTAAAAAAAAACTCCACCAAAAGGTATAAACTTTCTTTCACATGAGAAGTTACCACTAGAATCTCACGAGGTCAAGAGAATTACTGAACCCCCACTGGTGATTCGAGGTTCCAAAGAAATCACCAGAAGGCCCTCTATAATTCAAGATTCGAATGAAATTACCAAAACAGCCTGATAAGATCAAACAAAGAAGCAGGCAACAAAATTGCAAAGGCCCAATTCGAGAAGGGTAAGATCTCCAAATTACAAACAAACTATTACTAATTTTCTGGACAAGAAAACAAATAAAACACAAAGCCTGCTGTTAAACAAAGTGGTAAGTGGTAACTAGTAACTGCTCCTAGCCCCTAGGAACGTGGTCAACTGTTCTCGCTTCCCACCACAACCTCGTTGTTGTGTTGACAGTTGACCGAGTGGATCAAACCAAAGCCCAAATAGAGCATTAAAATGCTCCGGCCCAACAAAATCATTTGGCCCAACTTGTTTTGCCCCTTTCTTCCTTCTTCTCGAATACACCTGCTGGATCTCGTCCTCAAGGCGAAAAGAAGGGAACTGGTTGGCTAAAAAATCGTAAAGAAATTATGATACGAATGAAAAGAGAAAACAGAGAAGAGGAGGTTTTTCAAACAATCAAGCCATTGTATTCTACTCGTTTAATCGTATTTATACTATTACAATCAACCTCTAACTAACGGTAGTTAGAGTTAGTTGGTAGTTACAACTAACAAAACAATTACAAGTAAACCCCTTGACTACTATTTATTACAATCCACACCCTCAAGCTATTGTATGCGTAACAATACTTCCCCCGGTGAAGAGGTTCTTGTCCTCAAGAACAAAAGTCAGGAAAGCGGAGCTGAAAATCAGCCCAATCTTCCCAAGTGGCTTCAGTCGCCGGAAGAGAGTGCCAATGAACCAATACCTGAACAGCCACCCAATTACGCTTCTTCACCATACGTCGATCTAAAATTGCCCGAGGTTGCAATCGAAAGCGAGGTTCCGCGGGAAGAGGGATGATGGGAGAGTGCGGCCCATGAGCACGTTTCAGTAAAGAAACGTGAAATGTAGGATGGATTTGAGTTGGACTGGTAAATCCAACCGATAAGCAACTTGACCCACTTTTTCGACAATCATGAAAGGCCCAAAATAACGAGGGCCTAATTTCATATGTCGATGATGTTTCAGGGAATGCTGGGCGTATGGCTGCAATTTGACATAAACCCGATTACCCACATCAAATTGCCTGTCAGTGCGGTGCAAATCGGCGTGTTGTTTCATCCTATTGCGGGCGGTTGCTAAGGATGACTTCAAATTGGCCAATTTTAATTCTCGAGCTCTGCATAATTCCTTAACCGAAGCTACCAAGGAGTCATTTGGAATAAATGGAATGTGCAGTGGAGGCTTGAGTCCATAAAGAGCTTCAAATGGTGACATACCAATGGCTGAATGCCATGTAGTATTATACCACCATTTAGCTAAAGTGAGCCATTTAGACCATAACAGTGGTGTATCCATTACCATGGCCCGCAAGTAAGATTCCAAGCAACGAGTAAACACTTCTGTTTGACCATCGGATTGGGGGTGGTAAGCTGTTGAATAGGCCAAAGAAATACCTTGTAGCTTCATAAAATCTTTCCAGAATTGACTTAAAAATAAAGAATCACGATCTGAAACAATGGTGCTGGGACATCCATGTAGTTTGAACACATTATCAAAGACAGCTTGAGCTACATGAGAGGCAGAATAAGGATGAGTAAGGCCAATGAAATGGCCATACTTGGTCAAGCGATCAACGACCACCAGAATTGCATCTTTTCCGTGGGACTTGGGTAAACCATTAATAAAGTCCATAGAAATATCAGAGAACATGGACTTAGGAATAGGTAGATGCTGCAAGAGCCCCGGTGATGCAATACACTCATACTTGCTTCGTTGACACACCGCACACTCCCGTATAAAATGGCGAATGTGTTGAGCAACTTTTTTCCAATAGAATAGTTCCCGAAGACGCTGCGTGGTGGCAGTGATTCCTGAGTGCCCCCTATTGGTGAAGCGTGACAAATTGTAAGAATATCGTGTTGGAGTTGGGCGTCATTGCCCACAACAAGTTTCCCTTTTCTTGTAAGTAAAGTACCATTCCATGAGTAATGATGAACCAACTGGCCGCGCTTCAAAGCATCCAGAAGGAGCCGTAGCTTAGGATCATCAGACCAGCTTTGTTGAATGCAAGACCATAGCAAGGGATCCAACGAACTCAAACTTAGCTGGAACAAGGAAGAACTGTCCACACGAGAGAGTGCGTCAGCAGCTTGATTAGTAATGCCTTGTTTGTAGATTATCTCATAATCATATCCCAGCATTTTGGCTAACCATGTTTGTTGAAGTAGCGTGTGAACTCTCTGTTCAAAGAGGAATTTTAGGCTCTTTTGATCAGTTTTGATGATGAAATGACCTGTTATTAAGTAATGGTGCCACTGTTTAACCGCCATTAAAATAGCTAGCAACTCTCGTTCGTAAACTGACTGAGCCTGTTGTCTAGATGACAAACTCTTACTCAAGAAGGCTCAAGGGTGTCCTTCCTGCATAAGGACTTCCCCCAATCTTGTACCCGAAGCATTAGTTTCAAGAACAAAAGGTTTAGTTCAGTTGGGTAAAGCTAGTACGGGAGATGTAGATAGAGCCAATTTCAGTTGTTCGAAGGCTTGTTGAGCAGCTGAATTCCATTTAAATGAGTCCTTCTTAAGAAGATCGGTAAGTGGGCGTGCCTTGGATCCAAAGGATTTGATGAACCTCCGGTAATAACCGGTAAGTCCCAAGAAACCCCGTAATTGTTTGATAGTGGAAGGAGTTGGCCATTCCTTGATGGCTTGAATTTTAGTAGGATCTGTGGATATGCCTTTCCCCGTTATTACATGCCCTAAATATTCTACTTTGAAACCAGCAAAAGAGCATTTAGATTGTTTGGCTACCAATGAATGATCTCTGAGTAATTGTAAAACGGCACCAAGATCTTTAATATGTTGCTCTAAACTCTTGCTGTATACTAGAATGTCATCGAAGAAGACTAGTACACAAGTGCAAAGGAGAGGCTTAAAGGTGTTAATCATTAAAGCTTGAAAAGTTGCGGGAGCATTAGTGAGACCAAAAGGTAACACCAGGAATTCATAATGGCCTTGATGAGTTCGAAATGCGGTTTTATGAATGTCAGCTGGATGCATGCGTATTTGATGGTAACCCGAGCATAAGTCTAGCTTAGAAAAGATAGTGAAACCTCCAAGCTCATCAAGTAACTCTTCAATCAGAGGAATAGGGAAACTGTTCTTGATAATGGCTTCATTCAACCGCCTATAATCTATGCACATACGCTAAGTCCCATCTTTTTTCTTTACTAGAACCACTGGGGCTGCAAACGAGCTAGTACTCTCCCGTATAATTCCCATATCTAATAGCTCTTGAACCATAGTTTCAATAACATTTTTCTATGCAGATTGGTATCGATATGGTTTAAGAGCAATGGGATTAGTACCTTCTTTAAGAATGATTTGATGATCACAATGTCTAGAAGGAGGTAATGCAATTGGAGTTTGAAACACATCATCATACTTTTGTAATAAGGCTTCTATTGTAGGAGGCAACTCTTGTTCGATGACCTTAGGTGTGTGTTGAGAGTCTCCCACTTATTGAGAGTGAACACTAAACAACTATGCTTGAGTCACCATCGAATCCTGATTCAGTAAGAGTTGTATTTTTTCTGTCGAACATAAGGTTATTGGAGTGGAATTAGATCCCTTGAGAGTAATTGTGATCTCATGAACCTTGAACTTCATGATAAGATCCTTGAAGTTCCAAGTAATATCATTCAATCCTTGTAACCATTAAACCCCAAGAACCATGTCATAATTGGTCAATGAAATAAGAAATACATCGGTCTTAAACCAATGTCCTTGCATTGACCATTGGAAATCACTGCACATTCTATTGCAAGTCATCATGTTCCCATCAGCCACAGTGATTTTAATTGGTGGTATTGCTTTGACTTTGAATTTAAATATTTCAGCCATCCCCTCATGTAAAAAGTTATGAGTAGAACCTGAATCAATTAAGATATGTAGTTGTTTAGTGTTTACTGCCCCCACGACCTTCATGGTAGAGAAAGAGTGCACCCCTGTGATGGCATTAAGGGATATTTGAGGATCATGTGCCTCAGTGAGACCACCCCCATCATGGTTAGATTGTTCCTCTCCCATGCTATCCTCATCATCTTCAATTATTTCCACCGAGAAGAATTGCTTATTCTTGCATACATGGCCCGGTGTGTACCTTTCATTACACCCAAAGCATTCGCCCTTTAGACGTTTCTCATCAATTTCTTTAGGGGATAGTCTTCTAGAATTAAGGATTTTGGGTTTATTGGAAGGGTTTGGTAATAAAGGAATGTTGGCAGTATGTGTAGGTGTTAAGGGTTTAAAAGAAGTGAATGATTAAGGGGTTCGATATGTTTTGGAAGTATTAGTGGTTGCATGCATTGTCTTAAGGTTCTCATCTTGTATCCTTGCCAACATATAAGCCTCAGGTAGATTTTTGGTCTTAGTAACCTCAATGGATTACCAATTTTGGGTTTCACTACTCTTAAGAACAGGCTAATGGTATATTCATCACAAATGGTTACTTTGGTTAATGCTAAATCGAATTCTTGGCATAGTTCTTGTAAGGTACCTGTATGCCTGATGGTAGCTAATGCTCCCATGGCATCCGATCCCACCACAACTGCAAATCTGGTGGAGATAAATTCTTTGTATTCTTTCCATGACATACCTTCAATCGATCCTCCCCTAGATTGAACAAACGATTGATGCCATAGTAAAGCTATATCTTCTAAATGTACAATAGCATATCTCACCTTCGTGTTTTCTGGGGTACCATCAATTGTGAAGAAATGCTCTACTTTGCAAAGCCATCCATCTACGTTCGAGCCATTAAACCTTGGGAACTCCATTTTTGTCAGCCGATTACGACTGCTATGGTAAACACTAGCATCACTTTCTTCTTTGCTATTCGATCCTGATGGAATCGAAGGACTTTTACTGATCAATTGCAGATTCTTGATAATCTCTACCAATTGATTTGAATTTTCCACCATCTGAGCCTTCATCGCTTGTAATTCTACCGAGTTTTTCATTGCCGCTGCTCGAATAGACTCCAATTTCGTAAGATTAAGACCTGTGGTTGTCTCCAATCGAAGTAGAATGGCATCGTGCTCCTGTACTTTCTGTTCCAATGATTGATTCCGAGTTGCTGCCATTGTTTATTGATTGATCAAGAGTATCCGAGGATCGAATGCTCTGATACCACTTGATACGAATGAAAAGAGAAAACAGAGAAGAGAAGGTTTTTCAAACAATCAAGCCATCGTATTCTACTCGTTTCATCGTATTTATACTATTACAATCAACCTCTAACTAACAGTAGTTAGAGTTAGTTGGTAGTTACAACTAACAAAACAATTACAAGTAAACCCCTTGACTACTATTTATTACAATCCACACCCTCAAGCTATTATGTGCGCAACAAATTAGCAATTCCAGAATTTGTTGGCCTGCTTCAGAAACCCAATGGTGTGCAAGAGCTGAGGTGGGTTGTAGTTCAATCTGTCAATCTTTGGTAGTAGGTAAAGAAGCAATCTGATCGGGAGAAAAGGACCCATGAGCTGGTTTCAATATGGAGACTGATAACACGTTTGACGCGATAGGGGCCAAAGAAACGCGGTGAGAGTTTCTCCTAACATCGTTTGGCCAAACTGTGTTGTCGGGATGGCTTGATTTTCAGAAAAACATAGTCACCCACTGCAAATGATAACTCACGACGTTTAGAATTGGCTTGTGCGCGCATGCGGTCTTGAGCTTTAGAAAGATTGGCATGAAGTAGTTTGAGCATGTCATCTCGGGTATTTAATTGTTGCTCCAAATCGTCATTGTTTGGGGATGGTAACTGGTACTGAGCTGTAAATTGGTCTTGCTCTATCGGAATAGCTCTTGCCAAAAATGACTAAGAAAAATCACATCGTGCTCAGAGACGATGGATAAGCGGACTATTTCGCTGCAAAATACTGAAGCTACACCCTTTACAGTAAATAGATGGGACAAACACAAGAAATGGGCATACTTACTTAATCGATCTACCACCACCAACATCGTATTGATGCGATCACAAGGAGGTAAACCCATGATGAAGTCCACAGAAATATCCTCCTAGATTCGGGTCGGAATTGGATTGGGTTGCAATAGCCCAACAAGTGATAAAGTTTGATACTTGAGTATAATGGTCGGTGCGGATAAGAAAATACCATCCCAACAAATAGTGATTCCATTTTGCACCGCAAGGATTGACGCCAAAAGATTTCTATCATAAGTGACTTCATTCAGTTTGAGGGTGAAAAACCCCTGCTAAAATAGGTGATCAGATGTTCCAATGTTGTAAAAATCGGACTAGTCGACCGATTAATCGACGACTAGTTGGGAATCGGTGCCTCACTATTGGACTTTCCCTAATCGGAGCCAAAAATCGCTAGTCGGTCAACTTGGTCAAAATCGAGAAAAAATCGGCCCTAATCGGACCTAGACGGCTGTTGGTCGGCCCCTAATCCGCATTTTTGTTGAATCCGGCGGAATTCCGGTGAACTTCAAAAATTCCGGCAAAAATTCCAAAATTCCGGCCAGATTTTTTATATATATATTAAACTAAACATATTTATAAAAATTACATATAAAAATATGTGTGTGTATATATAAAAATGAAAAATATATATAAATATTCCAAACCGATTAATCTCGATTACTCCCGATTAATCGCTAGTCGGTATCCCACCGCCCGACTAGCGCCTAGTGATTTTTACAACACTGGGATGTTCTTCTTGAGACAAAATTGCTCATACCCCATCAAACGATACATCACACTCTACATCAAAATCTTGGGGAAATCTTGTATACGAAGGACTGGAGTTGACATTAGCCCTTGTTTCAGGTTGTTAAAAGCAACCAATGGGTCGTCGGTCCAATGAAACCCATCCTTTTTAGTAGGCAGGTAAGTGGTCGGGCAATTATACCATAATTCCTCACAAATTGCCTATAGTAACCGGTTAGTCCCAAAAACCCACGTACTTGTTTGACATTCTTGGGGATCGGCCAAGATTGAACTACAACTATCTTCTCTTTTTCGACATGGACTCCTTCAGTGGTAACTACATGACCCAAAAAAACCACTTTGGTCTGCCTAAAGCAACATTTGGATAGGTTAGCAAAAAAGCAGTTGTCATGCAAGAATTTAAGCGCTTGTTCCAAATGAGACACATGTTGTTCCATTCCCTGGCTGTAAATTAATATATCATCAAAGAAAATGAGGATGAACCATCATAAAAAGGGATGAAATAAGTCATTCATAGTAGCCTAAAAAGTGGAAGGGGCGTTTGTGAGACCGAAGGGCATAACCTTAAATTTAGAGTGTCCAGAATGCGTTCAGAAGGTTGTCTTGTGAACATCTTGGTCCGCCACCATGATTTGATAGTAACCCAACCGTAAGTCGAGCTTGGAGAAAACTGTAGCACCATAAAGTTCATCCAACAACTCATTGTAGTTAGGTATGGGGTACTTATCCGCGATCGTTATTTTGTTAAGAGCCCTGTAATCAACGCACATCCTCCACGAATTATCTTTTTTGTTCACCAACAACACCGGGTTCAAAAATGGGCTGGAACTAGGTTGAATGAACTGACAGCGAGTAATTGCTCAACCTGCACTTTAATTTCGTTTTTACTGTGAGTGGGGGTAACGGTAAGGCCGGATATTAGGTGTTTTGAGTGAGGGGTCAATGGGATCGAATGGATGTGGGAACGATTTGGGGGAAGGTATTTAGGTTCCTTGAAGATAGTGGGACAAGTTTCAACAAGGAGTTGTAATAGGGGTGGTATATAGGGTGTAGTAGTCGAGTCGACAGCTAAATGTTGAAAACTAGAGGATTTCTGTGGTCCGAATGGAACACCCTGCAATTTGTAAACACCATGAACATATATTTCCAATTCGATTGTATTGTGTTTAAAGTGGTAAGCCACTGGATTCCTAACTCCAAATCAGCCCCACCCAAGAAAATGGGTAGAAATCTTGAGTAATCTTTAGATCATCCACCTGTAAACAAATGTCTTTACAGACTCTTCCACATCATATGATGTCCCCATTCCCGATTTGGATCCTAAAGGGAGGTACCAATTGGGTAATTAGTTTCATCTTATGAACCAAAACATCGGAGATAAAGTTATGTGTCAAGCCCCCATCAACTAAAATCAAAACAACAGTAGTATTCAACGTATCGTGTACTTTCATTGTAGTGGGATGAGATTTCCCCAAATAGCATGTAAGCTAATTTCGAGCGCATCCTCTTGGATGTCATCAGGGGAAGTAGTGTAGGCTGCATTTTGGTCCTTGTCGCACTCTTCAGCCTCCAACACCTTAAGAGTTCCCGTCTTGAACCTATGGCCCGGTCCGTATTTATCTCCGCACCGAAAACACTGTCCCTTAAGGAAGCGTTGTTGCTTTTCTACATCAGATAAACGCGGGTAGGGTTTTGCTTCGGGTTTAAGGGTGGTTGAGGATGATGATGAATAGGTTGCAGGTAAGAATGGTTTGGAATCGGCTTTGAGTTGTGAGATCCAATTGGTTTTCTTTTTGGGTTTGGAATGACTAAGTTTGGCTTCGAATTCTAGAGCAAGGCTTACCGCCTTGTAAACGGTGCGGGGTTTATGGATTTTCAACTCTTCTTTGAGCTCATTAAGGAACACCCCTAATAGACAATGATGCGGTTTGTTTCACGCTGCATAGGTACTCGTCTGGGTTTTGAGACTCCGGTGGCCCAAAGTGTTTCTTCAATGCGCTGATCAACTCCTCCAAATAGGTAATTTCTTATGGTAAGGGCGACGTCTGAAATGGGAATAGTTATTCTCCCCATAGTCGAATTTTGATCCTCTGTCGCTTCAATTCGGCAATGTCCTCCTTCATGAATTCCACTGCTTCAAGTTTTGATGTTATGGTTGCAAATTGGGCAACGATAGGATCTGTGGAGTTGCATCCGGTTTCTGAACTGCCGCGGGTCTGAACCATTGTGCGATTTCCTGGCAGTGGAACCAATTCGAGAAGGGCAAGATGTTCAAATTACAAACAAACTATTACTAACTTTCTGGACAAGAAAACACGAAGCCTGCAGCTATTAGACAAAGTGGTAACTAGTAACTGCTCCTGGTCAACTGTTCCCGCTTCCTGCCATTCCACAACCTGGTTGTTGTGTTGACCGAGTGAATCGAACCAAAGCTTGATGGGTAACCCGTAGAGTGGGTTAATCTCCAAGAACAAGAGAGAAGAACACTTAGAATTTTTGGAACAATTTTCTGCATAACCCTTTTATTTCATCATCCAACTTAAATACTTAATTCAAGAAAACAAATTGAAGGAATTAAAGAAAACTAAAATTAACTAAACATGTAAATAATAGAACATAAAAATGGAATCATGTGATCGTGGCCTTCTGCTTCAAACCATAAGGTAGTGGATGACTTAGTCAAGTAATCTAGTTGACCTTTGCAACACGTTTGGGTCTGACTTGATGGGCTAGTTGACCTTTGCAACACGTTTGGGTCTGACTTGATGGGCTCTTGTAGTGGATTGATTATCAACAATGGACTGGGCTGGTTATTGGGTTGCATCAATACCTACCTCCTGAAATTTAACATTGTCCTCAATGTTGGTAAAGCATGGAAACCTTTGCTGTAAATCAATAAAATCTTCCCATGTAGCATCTTCAATTGGCTGAGTTTCCCACTTTACTAATATTTCTTGTTTCCTATCTTCTCTAAACCTTGAGTCAATAATTAATTCTGGCAAGTATTCCAACTGAGATTGATCTCCAAAACCTTTAAGATCAGCATCCGAAACCTTTGTAGCACCAAAGCATTTCTTTAAAAGTGAAACATGGAAAACCGGGTGAATTTTCGATCCTGCCGGCAAAGCTAACCTGTAGGCGACCTTGCCTATCTTTTCAAGAACTTTATAAGGCCCAAAGAATCGACGTGAGAGCTTGTTGTTTTTCCTTTGCGCGACTGACTTTTGACGATAATCTTGCAACCGAAGATAAACGAGTTCACCTACTTCAAATTGTTTTTCTAGACGATGCTTGTTTGCTTGCTTCACCATACGAGTTTTTGATCTTTCAATGGAGTCTTTTAGTGTTTGAAGAATCTTCTGATGCTCAGTTAATGACGAATCAACAGAAACATTTTTCCTTTAACCCGAAAAATAATCATGAATAGAAGTGGCATCCCGACCATAAACTACTTTAAATAGAGTCATGTTTATGGATGAATGGAAGTTAGTGTTGTATGAAAACTCAGCAAGATACAAGTAATGCTCCCAGGTAGCCGGTGCATCAAAAACAAAGGCTCTAAGATAGTTTTCCAAACATCGATTAACAACCTCCGTTTTTCCATCCGTTTGCGGATGATATGCATTTGATTGTAACAATTTAGTTCCCAATTGCTTGAACAGTTCTTTCCAAAATCGACTAACAAAAATTGGATCATGATCCGAAGTAATAGTTTTAGGAAGGCCATGCAAACGGTAAATCTCACGAAGGAAAAGGCTAGCTAAAGAAGCAGCCGTATAATGGGTAGCTAAAGACAAGAAATGTGCAAACTTGGAAAGGCGGTCTACTATTACCCAAATACTTGTTTTACCTCGAGAAGTCGGAAGATTCATGATGAAGTCCATCGAGATGTCAAGCCATGGCGCTTCGAGAGTGGGCAATGGTTGAAGAAGACCATATGGTTTGTGATTAGGTGGCTTGATTTCTTGACATACATCATAATTTTTGATAAAGCTAGT
Organism: Flaveria sonorensis; assembly: GCA_025506505.1. Classification (NCBI taxonomy): domain Eukaryota; kingdom Viridiplantae; phylum Streptophyta; class Magnoliopsida; order Asterales; family Asteraceae; genus Flaveria; species Flaveria sonorensis. The sequence continues at coordinate 50,340,489 of CM046426.1, forward strand.
CATGTCCTTTTTTAATACAAACCATGAGAATGCATTGGAGATTCTTTTTGTTGTACCATGTATTCCAGCATGACCTCCAAGGTAGGACGAGTGAAATTCAGCAAGTAACTTGCTCCTCAAATTTTGAATTGGTGGTACTAGGAGCTTGCCATTCACATAGACCAGACCTTCCTTGAGTTTATGGTGAGGAAACGACAATGAGTCGGTCATTATTTGGTGCACCAACTATTGTCCTGTTTCTGTTCGAGCCCAATAATCACGAATCTCTTTCAACCAAGGGGCTGTGGGGTAAGACATAGCAAAAACAGCTGGGATGTCTACCCGACTTAAAGCATCAGCAACGACATTATCACTTCCCGGTTTATAGATTACCTCAAAATCATAGCCTAACAATTTAGTCGCCCACTTTTGTTGTTCAGGAGTTTGAATTGTTTGAGATAACAAGTGTTTAAGGCTATGATGGTCCGTGAAGATCCTAAATCTACGACCCAAGAGATATTGACGCCACTTCTTAATAGCCTCGGTGATGGCGTATAACTCTTTAGTATAAGTGGACTGCCCCTACATTGTAGAGCAAAGTTTCTTACTGAAAAACAAAATCGGCCAATTCTCTTGTGATAAAACCGCACCGATAGCTACCCCTGAAGCATCTGTAGTTACTTCAAAAACCTTTGTGAAATCCGGAAGAGCCAAAGTAACCAATTTTCCATATGAGATTTTAGTGTAAGAAAAGCCTGTCTTGCTTTAGTGCTCCAAGTGAATGACTTTTGCTTAAGAATATCAGTTAAAGGTGCTGCAATTTTGGCATAATGTGGAACGAACTGACGATAGTAACCGGTAAGGCCTAAAAATTCATGGAGTGTTGTGAATGAAATAGGTTCTGGCCATTGTTGAATAGACACGATCTTGTCCGGTTTGGGGGCGACTCCATTGGCTGAAATTCGATGGCCTAAAAAGGAGATTTCTTGGACTGCAAAAACACATTTGGAGGGTTTGCATGGAAATTGTTATGCAACAAGGCCTCAAACACAAACCTCAAATGAGAATAGTGCTGCTCTCGTGTTTCACTGTATATCAATATGTCGTCAAAAAAACAAGAACAAAGCATCTGAATACCGACCTGAATAGATCATTCATGGTAGATTGGAAAGTTGATGGAGCATTGGTAAGGCCAAATGTCATAACCACGAATTCATAATGACCGTCGGTGGTACGAAACGCGGTTTTGTGAATATCTTTTTCAGCCACCCTAATTTGATGGTACCCGGAGCGTAAGTCGATTTTTGAAAAAATAGTCGCACGGTGTAGTTCATCCAATAATTCGTCAATTGTTGGAATTGGAAATCGATCTTTGACCGTGATTGCATTAAGTGCACTGTAGTCGACACAAAATCGCCATGTTCCATCTTTCTTTTTCACCAAAAGAACCGGCGATGAGAAAAGGCTTTGACTCGGCCTAATAACACCATCCTGAAGCATCTCTGATATTAATCCTGTCATGATTTGTTTTTGGAACTGTGGGTAGCGATACGGTTTAACATTAGCCGGTGGTGATTCGGGAAAGAGGGGAATGTGGTGGTCATGGGGACGGTTTGGGGGGAGGGTTTTTGGTGGGTCAAATAGGCATTTGAATTGGTGTAAAAGTGAAGTTATTTGAGAGTCTGAATGGGTTAGGAGGTTGGTCTCATTGGGTATGTGTTGTGGAGGATTAGAAAAAGAGATGGTGTGAAGTGATGAGATGGAGCCGTGCTTCATGAGGGTGGATAAGGAGCTGGGTGATACAACTGTGCTTAAAGGTTCCCCTTTCAAGGTGCAAGTCTGACCATCTTTGGTAAAAGAGAGTTCGGGAATAGAAAAATCGGCTGTTAGATGACCAAGTGTGCCTAACCAAGCCGCGCCCAATATGACATCAGCTCCTTCGACAGGAATTACAAAAAACAGGATTTCAAAAAGAGCTTTCTGTAATTGAAGTTTAACAGCGGGGAAAAAATCCTTACATGAGATGTGTTGTCCATTACCAACCATCACAAAGAATTGTTGAATTGGTTTAGTGGGCAAGTTCAGAGTTGAAGCAATATGGGGTTGGATGATATTATGGGTACTTCCATAATCAACAAGAATGGTGACGGGTTTGCCTTTGATGTGACCTGTAACTCGAAGGGTCTGGGTAGAAGACATCCCAAAGAAGGCTGCATGAGACAACGAGAGGAATTGTGGAGGGTGAGAAACGTCTAGATTTGGGGTGGTGTCGTCCGGCAATACATCGTCGCCGTCGTCGTTATCGACAATCAATAAGAACTTTGGCGGTGAGCACTTGTGGCCAGGGAAGTATTTCTCTGGGCACTTGAAACAAAGCCCGTCTTTTCGGCGTTGTTGCAAAGCTTCAGCGGAGAGTTTGGTGAATGGAATGTTTTGAATTGGTTTGGGTGGTGTTGGCAAGAGTGGGGACGATGAGGTAGGGCTAAAGGTGTGGTTGGGTGATGATGAATTTGAAAGGGAAGAGGATGTCTAGGAAGTGGCAGTGGGCTTAGAGTAGTTAGTGGACTTGGGCTTAGGAGTTTGTTGCAATTTTTCCTCCACTAAACGAGCTAAAGCATAGGCTTGGTGTAAAGTGGTTGGTTTCAAGATGGCAAGTTCATTTTGAATATCCACACGAAAGCCTGAAGTAAAACAATTTCGGAGTGCTTGTTGTGATAGGCCGATAACCCGATTGCTAACTTGCTTGAATTCAGTTTGATAGGCCGCAACCGTGGAGGTTTGACGAAGTATGAATAGTGTAGCCTCGTGGTTCTTGTAGGTCGACGTTCCAAACCGTAGTTCAAGTTCGCGTTTGAACACCTGCCACGTACCGAGCAAATCGTTATTGGCGAGATGTTTGTACCATGAAAGAGCATCACCGATGAAATAAAAAACCGTGAGTTCAACAAGTTCTGCCATCGGTGTTTGGTAATATGAAAAAAAAAAAATTCAGCTTGGAAGATTCAATCTAAAACATTGGAACCATCGAAAAATGGAAGAGTAATTTTTGGCTGATGGGGGTTTTGGTGACGGTTTGTTTGTCGCTGCGGTGGTGGGGAGTGGCGACGAGGTGGGGTTTTGCCGCTGGAGCTTTCCGAAGTGACGTGGTTGGAAAGGGTGCCAAGTTTGTTAAGGAGTTCTGTGAGCATGGGTTTGTTTTCTTTGGTGGCTTCGGTGGTAACAACGATCAACTGGTTTAACAATTGCTCGGTGGTGGGGGGTGGGGGGTCGTCGGTGGTGGATTGGTCTTTACGTGGTGGCATGATTGAGGTTGAGAATGGGAATGAAAGCACCAATTGATGGGTAACCCGTAGAGTGGGTTAATCTCCAAAAACAAGAGAGAAGAACACTTAGAATTTTTGGAACAATTTTCTGCATAACCCTTTTATTTCATCATCCAGCTTAAATACTTAATTCAAGAAAACAAATTGAAAGAATTAAAGAAAACTAAAATTAACTAAACATAGAAATCATGGAACATAAAAATGGAATCATGTGATCGTGGTCTTCTGCTTCAAACCATGAGGTAGTGGGTGACTTAGTCAAGTAATCTAGTTGGAACTTTTGCAACATGTTTGGGCCTGACTTGATGGGCTCCTGTAGTGGATTGATTATCAACAATGGACTGGGCTGGTTGTTGGGCTGCATCAAAAGCCCTGCAGTTCAAGATTCCAAAGAAATTACCAAAGTGCCGCCTGTAGTTCCACTTGGAATAAACTTTCTGTCGTGGTAAAAATACTGGTTCCGACTATTTAAATGGTGGATTTTCTTTCAAGATTAGCAATGGAATGGAAAAGTCCAAGTTGAGCGATCTGGAAGGTGGGGGTTTAAAGTCCAATTCCATGGTGAATGTGGTTAATGAAGTCAAAGTTGACTTTTCAACAGATAGACCTTCATGTCAAGTACCTCACAGAAAGCGCTTCACTCAACTTTAGCTTTTGCATCCAAAGTTTGACCATCACGAGTTTCATCTATGGGCCTAACAGTAACTTCCACCATCAAGAATTCTAACTATAGCAATCGTGAAATGGGATCATTGCTCAAAAATTGCTATCAATTTTGGGTTAGTATATTATTGAACTGTAAGTTACATATCATATATTATCTCAACATGCTTATGGAAATTTTAATAATATCATCATGTAACATACCATCATCTCTTTGCAGAATTAACCTTACTTTTCAGATTCTGTGATTTTCCTTTTGAGACTTGGGCCATGGAGTAGAGGGGCAGGAACATACAATCTGTTTGCTGGAAACAAGTAAATTTTGAATTTTTATATTTACCAAAAATAGTCTGTTGAAATAAGTAACTTCAAACTGGCAGATAAGTTTATAAGCACAGAAAATCAAGGAAGTGACCATTTTTCTATTCATGTTATACCATTATAGCGATATCAAAAGACAATTTCACACGTATAGCCATACTTCTACTCGGCATAAATCCTAAATATTTTTATTCTATTTCACACGTATAGCGATATGCTAATATTAATACAAGCTGAATCCATATGCAAAATAGTGTCATGTATCACATGAATTGTAGCTTGGTTTAAATAATAGCGCCTAAGGCGTGAGGCGCTCAAGGTGATCATTAAACTTTTGTAGGGCCTTGGGGCGATGCCACATGCACTTCTGTCAAAATTGGTCAATATTGGTTGAGATTCGGATCTGTGGGAGCAGTGTTGTAGAAGTCGCTAGTCGGGTGGTGGAGTACCGACTAGCGGTTAATCAGAATTAATTGGATTGAAATTTTTATGTGTAATTTTTAGTCTAATACTCGCACACATTTTTTGATGTAGTTTTATATGTATACACAACACATTTGGCTGAAACTCCAAGGTTTGACTAGAAACTACAGGGATTGTGAAAGTCATCGATTTTTTACCAATCAAGACCACCGAGGTCTGATTTTGACCCCCTTTGATCATTGACCGATTAAATAGATCGATTTGTTGAAATCAAATAGGTGCGTGGCTTATTAAACTTAGTTGGTGCTAGGTGTTGATTTTTGTAACACTGTGTAAGAGGGTGATACGTAAAAACAACCAGAGGGATGAAGACATCATAAATTATTTACATGATAAAAAGGACTGATATATTAAAAAGAGAAGACAAATGCAACATTTGGTTGCTTGTATATAGAGCAATGTCGTTGGGCGTGAGGCCTAAACGCCTTGGGGTGTCTCATGCCTCACGCCATTCCACTTTTGAGGCCTAAACGCCTTGGAGCCCCTAATGCTTTTTTAGAGCTAAGAATTTAAGAATTTAAGCTATTGATAATATGTGCGTACAAGCAGATGCTTTGTTTGAAATAATGATACAGAAGTAATTTAGAGGTTGGCTTTCTCAAAAGTGTCATTGTGGGATTACTACAGTTAATTAGTTACTCAGATTTGGGTTCTGACTTCTGAATGCTCCAATCAATTTCCCAATCATAGGTACAGGTACGGCAAGCCTTGTGGAGCTGCACTTTATATTGTACAACTAAATTAGTCAGCGTAGACATCTGTTAGTTCCTTTCAGTTATCAAATATAAAGATTTCTTTGGTGTGGGTATAAGTGATATGATTGAATCTGTAGGTTTATAATTAATTACTTACCACTCCAAGTCCCCTCTACATTGCTTGTATATTCTTTGGATATGGTACATGGGATTTCTGGCTCAAACAACCCACAAAGTCCATTGCAACAGGGCCCAATTTTTGGCCGTCATAGTCGGCCAATCGAACCAGACCTCACTGGATTGGTTATCTATGGTCCGTTCTCATTGACATGAAAATGGTTCATTTAGCATTTAGGGGTGCACAGAACTGATTTCTGGGGCCAACTGGATCGGCTTAGAAACCGGTTCGGTTCAAGCCAATGCTTGTCAAAATCAGATTTCCGGATTGAATAGCACTTCCCTAGAAGTCTCGCTATTACTCGAATCCAAAATAGGTGACCCTCTTAAATCTTTATCTCCATAACTATCTCATGATTTTACAAAAATCAAAAAGCTTTATGGAAATATCTACTTTGTTATCAACACGAGGAACATATTTATGTGAAGAAAGGCAGGAAGATGCTCTAGTTATCAACATGAGGAGCATGCTTATGTGAAGCAAGAGGTTGGTTCGTTGGAAGACGTTGATATTGGTACAAACGCTACACGTATAAACATCAATTTGTAAGGTTTCATACCGATAGACTTGTTGGTTGTAATATTCATGTTGATACATATATGGGTTTGTCATCGTAGTCGAGGCAAAAGGTGGCAAAATGGCGGGTCAAAACTAGTTCTGGCTTTTAAACACCTCCTAATTCCATTCAATATTTTAATACTTATTAAACATAGTTTTTCTTGATTTCTGTTTTATGGAAAGCTGGAAACACATGTATAGGAATCATGAAAATTAAGGTTTCAACGCTCCAACCCACCTTAAAATTGATTCTAACAAGAGTCAAACACCATAATGATAAACAAAATTAAACAGGATCATCAACAAACAAGAACCAATAAAGATCAAACCTTTCTCATTATTTCACAATTCCAAACTTAAACCAACCTCAAGAACATCATAAAAGACAGAAATCATGCATAAAGATTATCAAAAACCAAGATCCATCATGGATTTAGTATATGGGTCATGATCTTAAACCATAAACCATCTGCGTATACTTATCTTTAATCCATCTAAAGCTCTTTTTAATTGACCCTTTGACTTTGCCTTCCACTGTATAAGCCTTGTAGCTAGCAACCCTTTTCTTCCTCTGCAATTCAGGGTCATTAAAACTCCAATTTTTTGACATTGACCCATTGGTTGACCTGCTGCTGTATTTCTTGAACTTTGGTTCACTCTGATCCATTTGGGATTGGGAAGATGATGCATGAGAGGTGCTGTAACATCTGAAATCTTGAAGATTTGTGTTGTTGTAAGGCAGTATTTGCATTCCATTTGCATTGTAGGATTTGGATCTGAAGTCTTCCATTTGGTTGTGGAAGATTCTTGATTTCTTTCAACTTTCTCTCTCTAAAAGCTTGATATTCTCTCTCTAAAAGTAAGCATACTTACATACAGAACATGGGTTTCATTCAACTGTGGTGGGGATTTTACAGAGCAATTTGATGAGATCCTGTGAGAATATAAAACTGTTTTGCTTGCGTCGGTGGAAATTGGGAATTTGTTCTCGACTTTATTTAAATAATAATAATATCTTTATTTGGATGCTCCTTCTCGAACGCATGGTCTACTTTTTTAACAAAAATCATGGGACTAGTGCTTTTATCATGTGATATATACACACTCATGTTGGTAATTTAAAGAGATTAATGTTGTGTGATGATGGTAATTTATTAACTTTAATTAGTTTTTTTAACAGTTTAACTTTTATTAATTAGTGTATCCTACTTTAGTAAATAAAAAGCATGCCTAAGCTTTAATTTTGTGCGAGTCTATTATTACATATCATGTATTGCGGTAGTAATTAACAATTGACAACAAGTTTTCTTTTCTTTCTCAACAATCAACCAAAACATCTAAACCGCTGCTTAAGCAATGCTACAATACTTTTTGTTGATGGTAAACATCAAAACAAGTGGCTAATTCTAACAACGATTCTAGAGCGTTTTTAGCAGTGTGCATGAGTGGGGGTAGGTATTGCCAAAGGGACAGAGGGCGAAGTATATTCTTTTAGGTGCGAACTTGATTAATATAAAAAAAAACTACCGGGCCACAAATTAACGTTACTGTCTGAAAAATAGTGGGGGCACTTGGGGTAGGGTAGCACGGTAATATAGTCGAGCTAAAAATTGAGATTACTGGTAATTGGGACTGTAGATAAAAGTAACTGGGCTTGTTAGGTTTGTAAGTGAAGAATAAAAAAACAATAAACCAATTTAAGAAGAAACTGAGCCCATCCCACTAGTTAGTTAACAACTATGTCCGCCATCATATTTGATTTTTCTACTGATCATTTATAGATGTCACCATAAATAAGGACTATGAGTCACTCGAGTTTTCGTTATATACTTGATGTGCGTTTGTGATTCTACGGTGTCACATCACTCTTCAAAGCCTTATTAGGTATGCCCTTATATTTAGCTATTTACGATAACAAGATTGTTAGCATATAAGAGATGGCATCTACTCAAAGCATGACCATTATTTGACTATGTTAATTTACTGCTTAAGAATTAATGCTTTTGAAGAAGTCAACTACTGAAGACACGGTCAAACTGTGTATGGCCTATGTGCTTCCGAAAGAGTGTGTGTTTTCATACTTTTGCCTTTATGCATTGCATTGTAATCTGCATTATTGAGTGAAATATACAAAGAACTTAAAGTATTTTCTTTGTTATTGTTTTATTGCTTTTTTACCATTTGTGAGAGTTACTAGTCTTGATTAACAGAGATTCTACAACCTTTAAAGGTGCAATCTTGTTATTAAGATATTAATGATCCAACAAAGATCAATAGTCTTTTTATCATTGGATTATAAGGTTGATAACCGAGTGGTATTGTACCACACAATCAACTTACCAAAAGTTTCATTAATTTTATTGGTCTCTTTTTTTTAAACTCTTTCATTTGTGGCTAATACCATTATATTATATTGTATATAAATTTAAAAGTTGCGAGAAGGAATAGCAAAAATTTATGGTCTGTTTTCAAGTAATACAAATTTTACATCATTGCCCATGAATTTTCTTTTTTCCCATTTCAGTTCTACATATAACATGTAATGTTTCTCTCTTTTTTTCGTCATTTTTCAGTTTCAACGCTCATAATATATACTAGATTTTTCCCGTGCGCGTTGCGCGGGGTCTTCTAGCATGACCGCAAACATTAAAACATGAATGTCAAAAATGTTGCAACAACTGTCATTTCAACATAAAACCTAAGAAGATATAGTTTTGAGAACTAATCTTAGCCATTGATTAATATAGTTTTGTTTTTATTTTAATTTATACATAAAGGGTATTAAGGTCATATTATGTTTAGGATTTAATTTTTTTTTCCTTTTCTTACTCCTTTTAATTAGGGTATGTTCCTATTTCTAATTTTGACCGGAATTGCAATCATCCCAAAATATGGTCCACCTTTATCGTATCATCATCTTCAAGAATAAAATCCCCCATTGAATCCTCACATTCAAAGTCAAAAAATATGGTGAAATCAATTAAATATTATCATAATTAAAGCCAATTCCAGGCCTTTGAATTAAAGATCTTTTCATTCGACTAACAATCCTAGCAGAATTTCGCTTGAAATAAATTGCAGGTCATTCACTTATAAATCGGATATTGTAGCAGGTTAGTATATCTTTCTCTTTAGTTACATATCATGTTTTGCAATTAATACGATTCATTTTACGGTGAAATGCCTTCCCCTAAAAATATTGATACGACGGTTAACTGGTTAGTGATTCTATCCAAAATTGTATAGAGCAAATGGCTGCTGAAGTTGTTGTTGATGACGAAGTTGCTGTGAAAATGATTGTATATTGAATAAGATAATGATGACCGCATAAAGGGTTTCGGTTTTAATCCTTTTGATGATGACGATGAAGATGATGTCGTTCATGAAGTTGTTTCTTTGATAATTCTAAAAAAGGTTTGTTCTTCATGTAAAATTTAGGTTTACATTACGTATAAACTTTTGAAAATTGTGATGTTTTACCACTACTTATATGTATACAAACTTACGTGTACGTAAACGTATGTGTAAACCTATTTATGTATACCTAATGCCAATTTCAATTTTTGATTATGTATATGTAAATCATGGTTATATCAATGAAATTTTGGTTATTTTTTTAGTTTGGTTGTGTAAATTTGATTACGTATACATAAATTCGATTACATATATGTAAATTTGATATAATAACTCACATACATGTAACCAACATACTATTAACAAATATCTTTCAAATTACACTTACTTATATATATGTTAATTGCTTGAATTCGTAAAATTTATACAAAACTAACATATATCTAACCTGTTATTTATATACACTATGCTGATCTGATGCAAAAAAAAACTATGAATTCACCATGTTGCTTTTAATGATGATGTTGGTACTATAAATTGTAAATATACTAATATACATATATGTAATCTACAATTGTTAACATATATATTACTAACAACACTAATTTACACATATGTAAATCACTTGGTTTTTTTTTTTTTTTTTGATACTGTAAATCAATGATCTTAGAAAGACGAGATATTGAATAATATTTATGATTTTTTCAAATTTTTACATTTTGTAGAGATGAGAGATAGAAGATGGGATATGGAAGATATGAGAACAGAGATGGGAGAGAAAAGATGAGAGAGGACAAAGAAAAATTATAAGAAAAAAGTAGTTAATTAACTTAATAATTAGCTGGAGTGAGAAATATTTTTACAGTTATGCCCTTTTCCTAATTTAGATTCATTTAATTAAATAAATATTTACATATTTTATTATTTTTAATCACAACCATTAATCAAATTAATCAATGATTATTATTGGTTCTGCTGCAACTGAAAATAAATCGAGTTCTGCAAAGAACCTAACCTATATATATATATAAGGTCGCACCGACTTTCACTCCATATAAAAGCTTTTAAATGTACTTTGTTGTAAAGATTACATAACCATTTCGTTGACCCAGAATATAATACGAAAACAAAACAAATCACAAAATGCAAAAAACAAAAGTTACAAAACTAAACTCTAACAAACCGAAGATTAAATCTTATATAATCATGTTTACAAAACCATAACAAACCAAAGATTCAATATTATATAATCATGTTCACAAAACCAAGTTACTGAAAAAAGAAAAATAGTAAACCAAAAAAAAAAGAATGAAAAAAGAAAAATAACTAAACCAAAAAAGAGAAGGAAAGAAAGAGCCAACCAGTTTTGAACCTATGACATATGGTTTGCAAGCAAGCCTCTTTACAATGGAGCAAATGGCTTTTAGTTAATTATATCTACCATAATGGTATTTATTTGTTAAAAAGGTTTGAGATTTTATAAAAAAAAACCAATGGCCAGCTGCCACGTGCCAGCTGGCACTATTCCCCACTTCTATTTTAAAGTATAGTAATAGTAGTTTTTAACCCGTTTAATTTGTTAATAATTATAATTTTTTGTAATAAATTTAGTTCGTTAATTTTCTATAAAATAAAATGCGTTATAATTTTTTTATTTGTATTCAAAATTGAGTAGATATAAATTTATTGAGATCTATTTAAAAATTAAGTATCTTTTAATATCATAGCTATAGCGAATGTTGTTGTTTCTATTTCATGAAAAACCAAACCACGTTTTAATATCTAGAATCATTATGGGATCCATAGCGCAACACGCGACCATGAAAAGCCTAATTATATATGTATATATATATATATGTGTGGTGTGTGTGTGTATATATATATATATATATATATATATATATATATATATATATATATATATATATATATATATATATATATAGGGGATCCATTGGAAAATTCATTTTATTAGAAAACCACTAATCCACCCTTGATTTTTATAATCTATGGCTGAGATCATACAATGACAAAATTGTACTTAAATGATGTTTGAAACATTTAATTATATTGTTATATGGGCATAATAAGCAAAACACATATTTATAATATGGAAACTTTGATATTAGTTAATCAATCCCTAAAATCACACACACTCTCTCTCCTATCTTTCAAAATTATTAATTTTAAAATTTAAAAAGTCCCATTTACATTTAGATCGTTAATATAAGAAATGAAAAGAGGATTGATCTATATAAAATTAAAGAAAATGATAAAGAATATGCAAATGATGTAACATGAGAGTTACATATATGTAACAATAGTATTACGTAGTATATGTAACTGTTACGTATATGTAACAATTTATGTGCAATCAAGACAAGATGTGTTACATATATGTAAACCAATTTCAATGGGTTTCATGTCAAAATGTTACGTATATGTAACATTGTACTATGTAAGATACATGAAACGATAAATCTTGAATAATAAAATTATGTAAATGAAAAAGAAATAAAAGTTCTAGAATCTCAATAAAACAAATATTAACTTATTTATACATGTTTATGTGTATTTAAACAAATAAGAAAAAAGTAATACAAATGCTTGAACAAGACAAAGTTACAATCTATTGAATTTGTACATTGTGTGATACGTATATGTAATCAAGGAAATAGGAAAAGAAAATACGTAAAAGCAAAAGTTACTCACTGGTAACAGAAGTGTTACGTATATGTAACACTAGTGTTCATCTATTAAATGTGTTCTTTATCGTCATCTTCGATGATCTTCATAACCTTCTTTGATGCTTACTCATCTTTGACCCATAATCAACATCATTCATGAATATGAGGAATGATGAAGACCATCACCATCTTCGTCGTTGCTTGGCTGAAATATCCATCATCATCTTATTCATTGTGTTTTTCCTTGTGATTTAATTTTGTAAGAATCAAATTATGTTTTAGGAGAATCAAGCACCACCACCATTTATGATTATATTAATTCAAAAGCCTAACCACCATTTGATTTTGGATGATGATTAAATCATGTACATTGGATCTTCACGGCTAAGAAAATGAAAAATATGAATGCCAAATAAGAAAAGATATAAGATGAATAAGATCTTATAAATTAAATAGAAAATCAAATAAATTTAGTCAACAAATCAACTAAATTAGGAGACAAATCAGTAATTATAAAAACTACCAAAATTAAAGGGTGTTAAAATTATCATACTAACCTTTCTACATAACAAAGAGAAAAAAATAAAAGAAAAAATTTTCATTGGTTGAGAGTGGTTTTCATTGTTTTTAATTATAGAGATGGATTTCATTTGATCCCTTCTCTCTCTCTCTCTACACACACACACACACACACACACACACACATATATATATATATATATATATATATATATATACACATACATACATACATACATACATACATACATATGAGGGATCAAATGAAAACCACTCTTATAATTGAAAACCATGAAAATCAGTTTCAACCAATCATATTTTTTTATTTTAAATTACTCATATTTTAATTATAAGGTTATTTAGGTAATTTTGATAAATTTTTATTTTAGTAATATTTTAAGATACTAATTTCTCTCCTTAAATAACTTATCTAAACCTTATTTATCTCAAATTTAATTACAACATATGTGAAGAAACCTGTGAACATCAGACAAATCCGATTGAAGTTATCGCATATACCGCCATCTACTGTATTGTCACCGTCATACACCACAATGACATCGCACGTACAAGAACACCCTTAGAAGCTTCAATATTGTGGTTTAGCAAATAAGGATCTGGGTTTCAAGAATTGATGTAGAAATAAAATCTGGGTTTGATTTTGAAAGTTTTGAATTATTAAGGACAATGATTTGAGGAAGAAAACAATTTGAATTCGTATACATACCTAGCATCAATTTTCCACTGCTGCTCCTTCTAGTTCATTTGAAGAAAATGACATTGATTTGAAGACATATATGTAACTTGAATTTGAGTAAGTATATGTAACTGGGTCATATAGTTTTTCTAGATTTGGGGTTTGTAATTAATGTTACATATATGTAAGTGGCCATCGGAGGAAAGAACAATAACGCAACAGGAAGATGTAAAATGATGGGTGACGTATACATAAGCTATAGTTACATATGTAAGGTACGGGTTACGTAAATGCAACTAGTATGTGTTACATATATGTAACTTAAAAATGTTTTTGACAATTATATTATCTACTATATGTGTTCACACACACACACATATACACACACACACACACACACACACACACACATATATATATATATATATATATATATATATATATATATATATATATATATATATATATATATAAGTACTAAATGTACAGAAACAAACTATGGTTAGCATAAAAATACGACTTACATACACATAATCATTTGTTATATTCAGTAGGAACACATACGTAAATATGACTTACTTACATATATATATATATATATATATATATATATATATATATATATATATATATATATATATATATATATATGTGTGTGTGTGTGTGTGTGTGTGTGTGTGTAATAAGCTTAGTTTTTCAATTTTAAACATTTGTCAAGAGGAAAAAAGTTCAACTTTCATATAAGTAGAAGTGTATTTAAGTTTTTGTAGGGATGAAGGATAAAAACGATTTGGTCGATTTTTGTATTGTGGTAGGTATATGTAACTTCTATACATGTACGTAAGTTTGGATCATAATGATTTCATTTTGATTATCTTTTCTTTAAATAAGCGACATCCAAAAAGAGAAGAAATTATGGATTTTGATTTTTTTATATCCAGATTATCATGACTAAGATAGGAGAGAGAAGAGATATTTTATAATTAAGAATTAATTACAAATCTTTCATCTTTAATTCTGACCATTGATTAACATAATCAATGGTTGAAAAATAGTTTTTTTTTTATTTTTTTGTTATAACTTGGTTTTCATTGTAACTTTCCTCTATATATATATATATATACATATATATATAAGGTAAGGTTAAAATAAAAACCAACCCTGTTTATGAGAACTCTTTAACTTTTTCTTAACCATAGATAACATTCTACAAACTTTAATCTAATGGTTCCAAATAAATATCAATATTTTAATACTTTCAATACTTATATTTGAACATAGAAGGGTATTAAAGTATTTTATTATCTCAATTAGTACTTTACCTTTTACTTTTTGAGATCTTCAGCAACCATCAAATCACAATAATTCTCCATCTTCTCAACAAATTTTTTCAAATCATAATAATTCTCCATCTTCTCAAACCAATATTTCGGTTTTTGGGTTATTAAAATCATTTGATTTCTTTTTATTTTTTTTTCTTTTAGTTTTTTATTTTCATTTCGGTTTTGATTTTGATTTGGGTTGTTTCGTGTAAAGCCCCGTTTCCGGGAAGCCTCACAGCTGGTCAATCATAGCATAAAATCACTTTACAAAAAAAAAACATTGTAGTAGAATTAAATAAACATTCATTTAAACTTCATGATCATAGAGTAAAATAACATTTGTCTTCCAACTTAACAAAACATAAATATTGTATTTTTCAATTCAAACATATTATCAAATCATGGATGCCAGTCTTGGATTGCCAAGTAGCTCCCATCCTTATGCAATCCTCAGCATCTACCTTTACCTGCCAACTATTACGCATAAAAAGTTAGCTTTGCTGAGCGAGTCCTAGTTTTATATAATATAGAAAAAAATATACTTTCATTTCTTTTTATACACATTTCATAAACATAGCATTTATTGTTTGTCATTACATCATTTATTGTGTTCTTTATCATCATTTCTTTCATTATCTTTCCTCTTACATAAACTGGGTTTGCACAAAGCAAGAGCCCAAAACATCTGATTGAAAATAAATGCCAATCCATACCGGTACATATTTATGGTGGTAGCTAACCCCTGACAGTTGACTCACACTACAAGGCATAAAGCCTACTCATGAATATAGGTCCATCATCATCATGGTCAATCACGAGGATTAGAACCTCAATGTGCATCCTTATGGGCTATCAAAGCCGTACACAGTTGATCTAACAACCCATTGGTTATGAACCTCCATACATGTTGCTTGCAAGACTTTTGCATTATCATTCGGGTCCGGGTAACATTCATTAAGTTCTACTTTTCATTAACACTATATTTCACTTTAATATATAATACTTTACTTATCACGTACATAGCATACCAAGTACAGTTCACCATAAAACATTTCTATCATAAGGGGAAATTTTAGTTTAGGCATCATAAGGCGTCATAAGTCATCACAAGGCATTTACTAAAAGTTTACTATGCATAATAGCCCCAAAACATGGAAAAACTTGTAAAAGAGGGGCTAGAACTCACCCGGTCTCAGTAAGTAGCTTCACGTTTAGGTTACCTAGGCTATGATCACAGTACACGGTCTGCATATAAGTTAACTCACAAAAATGTCATTTCTACATAGTTTCTGATGTAGTTTCGCATGCAGTTTCTCATGCAGTTTCACATGCAGATTCTCATGCGGTTTCTCATGCAGTTTCGCTCAACTTTCGTTGGAATTTCCTAGGTTCGCTGTCACACCCTCAAAATCCACGTGCGGAGTTTTACCGCGAGGCATGTGAACAAACCAGGATCACATTCAATACTTACTCAGAACGACACTATATGCCACATTTAAAATAAAACCAACCAAAGTTCAAACTTTAAAACCATGCGGAAGCGTTTTGTAAATAAGACAAACCCAAAATATAAAAATGCATATTTGGCAAAACATGCGCCAACCCAAACATTTAAACACTCATTAATAGATACCAACAAACATGTCTTTAAAATAGAGTCTTAGAATGCATGCTGGACCCGTGTGGTGCTCCTAATGGCAAGCAGAGTTAACAACCTGAGAATAGCATACTAAAATGTCAACACAATGGTTGGTGAGTTCAAGAGTTTGCGTTTATCATAAAAAATAACATTTGCATAACATAAGAAGTGCATTGAAATAGATAGCTAGTCTATATTCACAAGTAATAACCATAGTGATTTAGCGATCGAAGCTGACTGTGTTGCGTTTGTTGCCTCCCGTCAAGACTTACCAGGTCGTGACGATATTTGTGTCTAGGACAATATTGCACCCGTTTGACCTCGAGTCGCACAGGTGGAGCTCGTCAGACCCAGTAGTACTACCTAAGATTTCCCGCTAGTTACCATTATTAACGATCCGAAAGTGTGAGGACTTTCAAGGTATTAAGCACTATGTTAAAACATACACAACTTATAATAATAAAATAGCTTTTGAGTACCAGTATGCTACCTCCCCCAAGAAGAAGGTTTATAAAAATAGAGGGGCATGAACTCACCTGGTGTGTAAAGATAATGACTAAAGAGAATTGGTGATAGGTGCAAAGACAACCCTTCAAAGGTTACCTAGAACATGAGAGTACATAAGTACGTGTACACAGAATCATATTGAAACCCTAAGTGCTTTACAAACCAAAGAACTCAAAGTTTTAGAAGACAAGACACATTTGACCCAGTTGACCCGTTTGACCCGTTGGTGACATTATAGATGAAATTCCATTCAAACAAGCATAACAGTCTATCACACATGATTAACATACAAACTGATTACATATAACACTTCATTAACCACATGTACTACCTAGATCATCATACAACTAGATATCATACAAGTCATGCGAATCTCAACTATTATCATGCTCAGTATAACTATAACATAACTAATACATCATACAAGGATCAAATCACGCATCACATGCCATGTGAAGCCACTCACGACTTCACACCCTAAACCCTGCCAATCCTACTAAGTAGGGGCCTCAGATTCGCACGCGTGTATGATGATCATTAACATACCAATTTCCATAGCTCATATCATCCAAAATGTTCATTCTTAATCAAACATCAATCAACAAAAGTCCTAGCTTACCTATATGACTCATGCCATGATTTTTCCACAAACAGGCCATAACAGGTAACAAACCAAATCAACATTCATATAACCTAAACAACACATTTAATCACCTTAGAAACCATCCATGAACACACTAGCATGGTCCTAATGTCTCAAACATGCTCAAATCATCCAATTCAAGGATTTGCACAATTAAAGTTTCCCTTTTGGGAAAGTACATCCCAAATTCATCAAACTCACATTACATTCATGAATTTACCAATTGCATACCAATTCAAGCTCATGACAATAACTAAACATGATCAACAACATCTAACCATCATGTTACATCAACTTTCATACCCAAAACTTTCCACTTTTGGAAAGGTATGAACTACAACATTCAATCCAAGGTTTCTAACATTCATATCAACCATCTAGCATCTAATCATCATCATAAGCATATACATAACATCAATTCATCATCCAATCATCAATTCATGCAAAATAAAGTTGCTATTCTTAGTAACCTATGAACAATCCATCAAAATCCAAACTTTCTTGCATAATCAACGTTAACTAGCATATATACAATCCAACTAACATATTAACATCACCAAACAATCAAGAATCAACCTCCACATCATCAATTTCGAATTAGGGTTTTGGCTAACATCAATAATGCATGAAAACACCAAAACTAACCTTTAATTCATGAAAGGAAACAAGAATCGATGTTCCAATGTGTTGTGGAGCTTGAACTCGACCCAAAACCGATGCTTTGTGGGTGTTCTTGGCTGAAATCGCAAGGGAGAGGGACAGAGAAAGGGGTCGCGGCCGAGGGTGGGGGTTTAGGGTTGGGATTTTGATTTTTGTTTAATTAATTTGTGTTATTTACCCTTTAACCCTCATAATTTGTATTTTATAAAAACTAGACTTTTAAATACTTTCTAAAAGGTTTTAACTTAATACTACAAACATTATTAACCAACAATAATAATCATATGTATTATCCTTACTAGATACAAAACATACGAATTAAACACACACGTTTCCACGTTACGCGATAAAATTCACAACTAGCATTTAAATCACGTAAACACATAAGCACAACTTGATAATCATGTAATCAGTTAAATTATAATTAGTTTATCATTATTAATTATTATTAAGTCACCAACGTTCAATGACAACTAGTGTGTGCTCCCGACACGTGTATGCAAGACTTAACGGAACTAACGGAGTTTGGTAATGGAAAATTACCGGATGTCACATTATCCCCATGTTGAAAGAATTTTCGTCCCGAAAATTGCGTTACATGGTGAGTGTTCCATCATTGGTCTACTGCATTGGCACAAGAAAATCAAAATCGTGTGAGTTTTGGATGAGTTGTCATATCATCCCCATGTTGAAAGAAATTTTGTCCCGAAATATAATCAGTACCTTCGCCGGCTGGCATCGTCTTTTCGAATAGCTGAGGATACTTAAGCTTCATTTGGTCTTCACGTTCTCACGTGAATTCTGGTCCACGTCTTGAGTTCCGACAAACTTTGACAATGTGTATACAGTAAGGAGAGTAAGCGATAAGTAACTAACAACTGTGCGGTTATAGTCTAGTGTGTGTATGCAACCTAGTTCCCTATAACCAATGGCTCTGATATCAATCTGTCACACCCTCAAAATCCATGTGCGGAGTTTTACCGCGAGGCGTGTGAACAAACTAGGATCACAGTCAATAGTTACTCAGAACGACACTATATGCCACATTTAAAATAAAACCAACCAAAGTTCAAACTTTAAAACCATGCGGAAGCGTTTTGTAAATAAGACAAACCCAAAATATAAAAATGCATATTTGGCAAAACATGCGCCAACCCAAATATTTAAACACTCGTAAATAGATACCAACAAACATGTCTTTAAAATAGAGTCTTTGAATGCATGCTGGACCCGGGTGGTGCTCCTAATGGCAAGCAGAGTTAACAACCTGAGAATAGCATACTAAAATGTCAACACAATGGTTGGTGAGTTCAAGAGTTTGCGTTTATCATAAACAATAACATTTGCATAACATAAGAAGTGCATTGAAATAGATAGCTAGTCTATATTCACAAGTAATAACCATAGTGATTTCGCGATAGAAGCTGACTGTGTTGCGTTTGTTGCCTCCCGTCACGACTTACCAGGTCGTGACGATATTTGTGTCTAGGACAATATTGCACCCGTTTGACCTCGAGTCGCACAGGTGGGGCTCTTCAGATCCAGTAGTAGTACCCAAGATTTCCCGCTAGTTACCTTTATTAACGATCCGAAAGTGTGAGGACTTTCAAGGTATTAAGCACTATGTTAAAACATACACAGCTTATAATAATAAAATAGCTTTTGAGTACAAGTATGCTACCTCCCCCAAGAAGAAGGTTTATAAAAATAGAGGGGCATGAACTCACCTGGTGTGTAAAGATAATGACTAAAGAGAACTGGTGATAGGTGCAAAGACAACCCTTCAAAGGTTACCTAGAACACGAGAGTACATAAGTACGTGTACACAGAATCATATTGAAACCCTAAGTGCTTTACAAACCAAAGAACTCAAAGTTTTAGAAGACAAGACACATTTGACCCAGTTGACCCGTTTGACCCGTTGGTGACATTATAGATGAAATTCCATTCAAACAAACATAACAGTCTATCACACATGATTAACATACAAACTGATTACATATAACACTTCATTAACCACATGTACTACCTAGATCATCATACAACTAGATATCATACAAGTCATATGAATCTTAACTATTATCATGCTCAGTATAACTATAACATAACTAATACATCATACAAGGATCAAATCACGCATCACATGCCATGTGAAGCCACTCACGACTTCACACCCTAAACCCTGCCAATCCTACTAAGTAGGGGCCTCAGATTCGCACGCGTGTATGATGATCATTAACATACCAATTTCCATAGCTCATATCATCCAAAATGTTCTTTCTTAATCAAACATTAATCAACAAAAGTCCTAGCTTACCTATATGACTCATGCCATGATTTTTTCACAAACAGGCCAAAACAGGTAACAAACCAAATCAACATTCATATAACCTAAACAACACATTTAATCACCTTAGAAACCATCCATGAACACACTAGCATGGTCCTAATGTCTCAAACATGCTCAAATCATCCAATTCAAGGATTTGCACTATTAAAGTTTCCCTTTTGGGAAAGTACATCCCAAATTCATCAAACTCACATTACATTCATGAATTTACCAATTGCATACCAATTCAAGCTCATGACAATAACTAAACATGATCAACAACATTAGACCATCATGTTACATCAACTTTCATACCCAAAACTTTCCACTTTTGGCAAGGTATGAACTACAACATTCAATCCAAGGTTTCTAACATTCATATCAATCATCTAGCATCTAATCATCATCATAAGCATATCCATAACATCAATTCATCATCCAATCATCAATTCATGCAAAATAAAGTTGCTATTCTTAGTAACCTATGAACAATCCATCAAAATCCAAACTTTCTTGCATAATCAACGTTAACTAGCATATATACAATCCAACTAACATATTACCATCACCAAACAATCAAGAATCGACCTCCACATCATAAATTTTGAATTAGGGTTTTGGCTAACATCAATAATGCATGAAAACACCAAAACTAACCTTTAATTCGTGAAAGGAAACAAGAATCGATGTTCCAATGTGTTGTGGAGCTTGAACTCGACCCAAAACCGATGCTTTGTGGGTGTTCTTGGCTGAAATCACAAGGGAGAGGGAGAGAGAAAGGGGTCGCGGCCGAGGGTGGGGGTTTAGGGTTGGGATTTTGATTTTTGTTTAATTAATTTGTGTTATTTACCCTTTAACCCTCATAATTTGTATTTTATAAAAACTTGACTTTTAAATACTTTCTAAAAGATTTTAACTTAATACTACAAACATTATTAACCAACAATAATAATGATATGTATTATTCTTATAGATACAAAACATACGAATTAAACACACACGTTTCCACATTACACGATAAAATTCACAACTAGCATTTAAATCACGTAAACACATAAGCACAACTTGATAATCACGTAATCAGTTAATTATAATTAGTTTATCATTATTAATTATTATTAAGTCACCAACGTTCAATAACAACTAGTGTGTGCTCCCGACACGTGTATGCAAGACTTAACGGAATTAACGGAGTTTGGTAATGGAAAATTACCGGATGTCACATTATCCCCATGTTGAAAGAATTTTCGTCCCGAAAATTGCGTTACATGGTGAGTGTTCCATCATTGGTCTACTGCATTGGCACAAGAAAATCAAAATCGAGTGAGTTTTGGATGAGTTGTCACATCATCCCCATGTTGAAAGAAATTTCGTCCCGAAATTTAATCACTACCTTCGCCGGCTGGCATCGTCTTTTCGAATAGCTGAGGATACTTAAGCTTCATTTGGTCTTCATGTTCCCACGTGAATTCTGGTCCACATCTCGAGTTCCGACGAACTTTGACAATGGGTATCTTGCTTTGCTTAAGCGTTTTCACCTCACGATCCATCACTTCGACAGGTTCCTCAATGAAGCGTAACTGTTCGTCTACTTGAACTTCTTCCAGCGGTACAACCATAGTTTCATCCGTTAAACATTTCTTTAGATTTGAAACATGGAATACATCATGGATTCCACTCAATGAATGAGGTAAGGCTAGTCGATAGGCCACTGGACCAATTCTTTCCACTATCTCAAATGGTCCAACGTATCTCAGATTTAGCTTTCCTTGCTTACCAAACCGAACTACGCCTTTCCATGGTGAGACTTTCAATAAGACTTTGTCACCAACTTAAAATTCCAAAGGTTTCCGTCGCTTGTCAGAATAGCTTTTCTGTCTGTCTCGCGCTGCGGCCATGCGGTTTCTTATCTGGATAATCTTCTCAGTTGTCTCGTGTACTAACTCAAGACCCGTTAATTGACTATCACCAATTTCAGCCCAGCAAACTGGTGATCTACACTTTCTCCCATACAAAGCTTCAAAAGGTGCCGCCTTTATGCTAGTGTGATAGCTGTTGTTGTAAGAAAATTCCACCAATGGTAGGTGAACTTCCCAGTTATTCCCAAAGTCAATCACACAAGCACGTAACATGTCCTCCAAAGTCTTTATAGTATGTTTGCTTTGACCATCAGTCTGTGGATGATAAGCAGTACACATATCCAATCGCGTACCTAGAGCTTTCTGCAACGACTGCCAGAAGTGTGATGTGAAACGAGAATCACGGTCAGAAGTAATTGAGATCAGTACTCCATGCCTCGAAACAATCTCCTTCAAATAGAGTCGAGTTAATTTCTTCATCTTGTCTGTTTCCTTTATCGCTAGGAAATGAGCAGACTTTGTTAATCGGTCCACGATAACCCATATTGTGTCACATCCCGTAGAAGTACGAGGTAACTTAGTAATAAAATCCATTGATATCTTATCCCACTTCCACATAGGGATCTTGGGTTGTTGTAGTAGACCAGATGGTTTCTGATACTCCACTTTCACCTTTGAGCAGGTCAGACACTTGCTCACATAAGTAGCTACATCTGCTTTCATGTTAGGCCAACAATAGTACGCCTTCAAATCGTGGTACATCTTGTCAGATCCAGGATGTATAGAGTACTTAGACTTGTGTGCCTCACTCATGACAAAATCTCTCAGATTTCCATGTAGAGGTACCCAAAGTCTATCTATGAAATAACGAATTCCATCTGCTTTTACTTCTAGTTGCTTTTCCATTCCCCGTAACCCTTCTAAACTCCTATTTTCTACCTTCAGAGCTTCAGTTTGAGCATCACGAATTTGTTCAGGTAATTGCGTACTAATCGTCAGTTGCAGAGCTCGCACTCGTCGAGGCTTACCAGTCTCTTTTCTTCTCAGCGAGTCAGCAACTACATTTGCTTTTCCCGGATGATACTTGATAGCACAGTCATAGTCATTCAATAACTCTACCCAGCGCCTTTGCCTCATATTCAACTCCTTTTGCTCAAATATATGCTGAAGACTCTTGTGATCGGTGTAGATGGCGCATTTGGTACAGTACAAGTAATGTCTCCAGATCTTCAAGGCAAAAACTACTGCACCCAGTTCCAAGTCATGGGTGGTATAGTTCTTCTCATGAATCTTCAACTGTCTAGAGGCATAAGCTATCACCTTATCCCGCTGCATCAAGACGCATCCAAGTCCTTGAATAGACACATCGCAGTAGACTACGAAGTCATCACTACCATCTGATAATGCTAATATTGGTGCGCTACACAGCTTCTGTTTCAGCAACTGGAAAGCAGATTCCTGACTCTCACCCTATTTGTACGTCGTTCCCTTATGAGTCAAGGCTATGAGAGGTTGTGCAATCTTAGAGAATCCTTCGATGAACCGTCGATAATATCCCGCTAATCCAAGGAATTGTCGTATCTCGCTTGGTGTCTTAGGAACAGACCAATTCTTTATCGCTTCAATCTTAGCAGGATCAACATGTATTCCCTTCTCGTTGACAATATAACCCAAGAATTGTACCTCACGTATCCAAAAATCACACTTAGAAAACTTTGCATACAGTTGTTCCTTTCTAAGTAATTCCAAGATTAAACGTAAGTGCTCTCCATGTTCTTCCTCAGTCCTTGAGTATATCAGCATGTCATCAATAAAGACGATAACAAACTGATCAAGATAGGGTTTGCACACACGATTCATGAGGTCCATGAATACTGTTGGTGCATTCGTCAACCCAAATGGCATGACCAAAAATTCATAGTGACCATATCGTGTACGGAAGGCAGTCTTCGAGATGTCCTCTTCTCGAACTCTCAGCTGATGATACCCAGACCTCAGATCAATCTTAGAGTAATAGCTTGATCCTTGCAGTTGATCTAACAAATCATCGATACGAGGTAAGGGATATCTATTCTTGATAGTAACCTTGTTCAGTTCCCTATAGTCAATGCACATTCAAAATGTACCATCCTTCTTCTTCACAAATAGAACTGGCGCTCCCAGGGCGACGAACTCGGTCGGATGAACCCTTTATCCAACAACTCTTGTAGTTGGGCAGATAATTCCTGTAGTTAGTTCGGAGCTAACCTGAACGGTGCTCTCACAGTTGGAGCGGCTCCTGGAGTCAATTCAATCTGGAATTCAACTTGACGATGAGGCGGTAATCCAGGCAGGTCTTCCGGAAACACCTCGGGAAACTCGCGAACTACGGGGATTTCCTCTATCTTCTTTTCCTGGGTCTGTTTATCTGTGACGAGCGCCAATATGGCCAGTCGACCCTTTCATAACAACTTCTGTGCCTTCATGAATGAAATGATGCCTATCACCGCGCCACTCCTATCACCTCTGACCGTAAGGACTTCTTCACCAAGGGGAATCCGTATGATCTTCTCGTGGCATATGACTTCCGCTTATTTATCGGAAAGCCAATCCATGCCTACTACCACATCAAAGCTTCCTAACATAACAGGCATGAGATCTATGGTGAATGTATGACCAGCAAGTTCTATCTTGCAGTCTCTAAGAATATGCGTTACGTGAATCTGTGTACCGTCAGCTAACTCTACGGTGTATTTAGATTCTATGGCTGAGGGCATATCACTTAAAAGACTACAAAACCTAGTGGACACGAAACTTCTATCGGCTCCGGTATCAAATAATATGGTAGCAAAACGACCATTAACCGATAATTTACCAGTTACTGTTGTAGGATCGTTTAGAGCCTCACCTGAGCCAATGACGAAGGCTCTTCCTTTGGCTCCATTGTTATTATTGCCTCCATTGTTGTTGCTATTATTATTGTTGTTGTTATTGTTGTTGCCATTGTTATTGTTGCTGTTGTTTCCATTGTTGTTGTTACCATTACCATTCCTCTTAAGTTGGGGATAGTTGCGTTTGTAATGGCCTTCTTTTCCGCACTCAAAACAACCTTTCGGAGTTTCTTGTGATTGTTGTGGCTTTTTCATCAGTTCACCCCGGCAGTCTTTGGCTGCGTGACCAATCTTCCCACAACATTGGCACTTGAAGTTATCACATCGACCCACATGGTGGTAGTTACACCGGTTGCACTTCGGCTGTCTTCCACCATACCCACCGGGTCCTTGATTTGAGGGAGTCGCCTGGTTGAAGCTTCGATTGTTATCGAACTTTCGTTGCTATTGCTGACTTTGCTGCTGTTGTTGAGGTTGAGATTGGCTGCTGGATGACGATCCCTTGTTGCTTGAACCATCCCACTTGCATTTATGGTCGAGCACGCTTGCCACCGCACCCCGCTTAGGTAATCAACCTTGCTATACTGCTTGATCAGTCAGCCTGTGGGCTATTCGGATAGGTTGTTGTATGGTAGTAGGGTTAGAGGCAGTTACCATACTTTGAATTTCGGGCACCAATCCCCGTATATAATGCTCAAACCTCTTGTGCATTTCATTCACCATCCCTGGGCATAAAGTGGCTAACTCATGAGTACGGGTCGTGTAGGCTTCAATTTCTGATCCTTGCATTTTGAGTTTCCAGAACTCAATCTCCAGTTTCTGCACTTCATTTCGAGGGCAGTATTCTTCGGTCATAATCCCCTTAAACTCATCCTAAGGTAGTTCATTAGCCATGGTTTGACCCAGCATTTGCACCTGGGCATTCCACCAGGAAAGTGCTGCGCCTTCCAATGTCCCAGTAGCATACTTCACCTGATTAGCAGGCGAGCAGTTGCATTTTGCGAAGACAGACTCTGTCTTCTCAAACCACCTTACAAGCCCTACAGCTCCTTCCGTCCCGCTATAGGTATGGGGTTTAGAGTCCATGAAGGACTTGTAGGTACATGGTGGTGGTCCTGTTTTGACAACCCAAACACTAGTCAGATATCCTAGACAATTAACTAGAATAATTAGTTTAACCTCTTGTTATCATTTACCTGCTGGTTGTCCCAGTTGGGCACCAGCCACTGCCGCCTGAACATGTTCGTTAATTAATGCCGCCAATTCCGCAGGCGTCATGTTTATGGCTCCGGCACCACGGCCTCCGGCGCCACGTCCACGACCATGCCCACGTCCTCTTCCTCGTGCGTCCATATTTCACTTTACAATTCATAATTACAATAATGAGTAACATCCAACACATTAATCTCATCAAGGTACAGTAAACAATAAGAAATAATGCATTCACCACAACCACAACATTTATAACAGAAATAAAAACCAAAGATAAATAAATTGCAATTGAGTCACAAAATATTCCATCAATGTCAAAATTTAAGTTTGTCAGTTGGGTGGGAAACAACCCTTCCCACATAGGTTTCAAAGAAAAGAAACACTACATAGTCTAAGTCATTTAAAAGTGGAATCAGTCCAGTACGTCAGAGCCGTCACTGTCCTCATCCATCTCTGCTGGTTCTAATTCGGGGGCTTCCTCGGGTTCCTCTTCTGGGTCTTCCTCATCAGGATCCACCAAAGGTGCAGGGGCTTCAACAACCTGAAGTGCTGCTAGCTGTGCCTCTAAATCAGCAAACCTATCATCGATCACTATGTTATGGTGATCTTGTGCGTCCATGCGCCCATTAAGTGCTACAACGTTGCCTGCCAGAGTATGATGTCCACCGATGGCCATCGAGAGTCGCTCCTGAAGCGTCTCTACCTGGAAACGCAACTGACGCATCTCAGATAGTAATGCAGAGTTCTCATCAGTGAGTCCCCTAATCTGCTGTCGCTCCGTGTCTAGAGTGGCTACCAAAGCTACAAACGCCTGCTCGAGAGGGATGCTCAAGGTAGGAAGAGTAGGCAATGCACAGGCGGTCGATGACCTAGTTCTAGGTCGTGTAGGAGCTACTGGTGGTACGCGCTCTCTATAAGCCATACGGTTTATGTAAGTGGAGTAGAAATCCCAGTTTCGCGGAGGATCGAGCTCAGGAGGTATGAAAGGCTGATCCCAGTCTATCTCGCTAGGAGGATAAGGATCTCGAGGCCAATTAAATCCCCTATCCGATATGGGAGACGTAGGAGGTAACTCAGATCGTGCAGGTCTCTTGCCTAAATTTCTGGATGACGATGCCATGCTGCGAAGTACGTGATGCGTATGCCAATGAGTATACAGTAAGGAGAGTAAGCGATAAGTAACTAACAACTGTGCGGTTATAGTCTAGTGTGTGTATGCAACCTAGTTCCCTATAATCAATGGCTCTGATATCAATCTGTCACACCCTCAAAATCCACGTGCGGAGTTTTACCGCGAGGCGTGTGAACAAACCAGGATCACAGTCAATAGTTACTCAGAACGATACTATATGCCACATTTAAAATAAAACCAACCAAAGTTCAAACTTTAAAACCATGCGGAAGCGTTTTGTAAATAAGACAAACCCAAAATATAAAAATGCATATTTGGCAAAACATGCGCCAACCCAAACATTTAAACACTCGTAAATAGATACCAACAAACATGTCTTTAAAATAGAGTCTTAGAATGCATGCTGGACCCGTGTGGTGCTCCTAATGGCAAGCAGAGTTAACAACCTGAGAATAGCATACTAAAATGTGAACACAATGGTTGGTGAGTTTAAGAGTTTGCGTTTATCATAAACAATAACATTTGCATAACATAAGAAGTGCATTAAAATAGATAGCTAATCTATATTCACAAGTAATAACCATAGTGATTTCGCGATAGAAGCTGACTGTGTTGCGTTTGTTGCCTCCCGTCACGACTTACCAAGTCGTGATGATATTTGTGTCTAGGACAATATTGCACCCGTTTGACCTCGAGTAGCACAGCTGGGGCTCGTCAGATCCAGTAGTACTACCCAAGATTTCCCGCTAGTTACCTTTATTAACGATCCGAAAGTGTGAGGACTTTCAAGGTATTAAGCACTATGTTAAAACATACACAGCTTATAATAATAAAATAGCTTTTGAGTACAAGTATGCTACCTCCCCCAAGAAGAAGGTTTATAAAAATAGAGGGGCATGAACTCACCTGGTGTGTAAAGATAATGACTAAAGAGAACTGGTGATAGGTGCAAAGACAACCCTTCAAAGGTTACCTAGAACACGAGAGTACATAAGTACGTGTACACAGAATCATATTGAAACCCTAAGTGCTTTACAAACCAAAGAACTCAAAGTTTTAGAAGACAAGACACATTTGACCCAGTTGACCCGTTTGACCCGTTGGTGACATTATAGATGAAATTCCATTCAAACAAACATAACAGTCTACCACACATGATTAACATACAAACTGATTACATATAACACTTCATTAACCACATGTACTACCTAGATCATCATACAACTAGATATCATACAAGTCATGCGAATCTCAACTATTATCATGCTTAGTATAAATATAACATAACTAATACATCATACAAGGATCAAATCACGCATCACATGCCATGTGAAGCCACTCACGACTTCACACCCTAAACCCTGCCAATCCTACTAAGTAGGGGCCCCAGATTCGCACGTGTGTATGATGATCATTAACATACCAATTTCCATATCTCATATCATCCAAAATGTTCATTCTTAATCAAACATCAATCAACAAAAATCCTAGCTTACCTATATGACTCATGCCATGATTTTTCCACAAACAGGCCAAAACAGGTAACAAACCAAATCAACATTCATATAACCTAAACAACACATTTATTCACCTTAGAAACCATCCATGAACACACTAGCATGGTCCTAATGTTTCAAACATGCTCAAATCATCCAATTCAAGGATTTGCACAATTAAAGTTTCCCTTTTGGGAAAGTACATCCCAAATTTATCAAACTCACATTACATTCATGAATTTACCAAATGCATACCAATTCAAGCTCATGACAATAACTAAACATGATCAACAACATCTAACCATCATGTTACATCAACTTTCATACCCAAAAGTTTCCACTTTTGGCAAGGTATGAACTACAACATTCAATCCAAGGTTTCTAACATTCATATCAACTATCTAGCATCTAATCATCATCATAATCATATCCATAACACCAATTCATCATCCAATCATCAATTCATGCAAAATAAAGTTACTATTCTTAGTAACCTATGAACAATCCATCAAAATCCAAACTTTCTTGCATAATCAACGTTAACTAGCATATATACAATCCAACTAACATATTAACATCACCAAACAATCAAGAATCGACCTCCACATCATCAATTTCGAATTAGGGTTTCGGCTAACATCAATAATGCATGAAAACACCAAAACTAACCTTTAATTCGCGAAAGGAAACAAGAATCGATGTTCCAATGTGTTATGGAGCTTGAACTCGACCCAAAACCGATGCTTTGTGGGTGTTCTTGGCTGAAATCGCAAGGGAGAGGGAGAGAGAAAGGGGTCGCGGCCGAGGGTAGGGGTTTAGGGTTGGGATTTTGATTTTTGTTTAATTAATTTGTGTTATTTACCCTTTAACCCTCATAATTTGTATTTTATAAAAACTAGACTTTTAAATACTTTCTAAAAGGTTTTAACTTAATATTACAAATATTATTAACCAACAATAATAATCATATGTATTATCCTTACTAGATACAAAACATACGAATTAAACACACACGTTTCCACGTTACGCGATAAAATTCACAACTAGCATTTAAATCACGTAAACACATAAGCACAACTTGATAATCATGTAATCAGTTAAATTATAATTAGTTTATCATTATTAATTATTATTAAGTCACCAACATTCAATGACAACTAGTGTGTGCTCCCGACACGTGTATGCAAGACTTAACGGAACTAACGGAGTTTGGTAATGGAAAATTACCGGATGTCACATTCGCTAAATCTACCCCTCTACCTATGCACTTGCAAAACTACCAGCGAAACTATAGTTTCGCATGAAGGAGATTGCCTTAGTTTCAAAGGATGAATCCACACTTTCGCATAAAGAATTGACAGTTTCTAAGAATGCTTAAAAATGACGTTGCCGTTTTTAACCCAAAATCTCAACTTTTTACGTCCAAATCCTTAGTTTTTCATCCATGAAACTATATCTAAGCTTTTTACATGATTTCATACGTAAAAATATGAAATTTATGTGATTCTTTGCAACTTTTCAAAACCAAAACCCTAGAATTCGGATCTGATCTAAATAGTTTTTTAGATAATCATTCTTACCTAGATTTCTTGTTCTATCCTTGTTGTTTGATGCACCAACACTCAGATCTTCAATCCTTTAGTCAATGCAACTTCAAATATTTGATTTTCCCCACTTTCTCTCTCTATTCTCTTTCTAGAATGTTGGTGGCTTGGGTTGCAAATGGGGAAGAATAGGGCTGATTAGGGTTGTTCAATGGCTGGTTATGGGCCCTTAAGCATCTCAACCCCTTAACCCATAAGGTTAATTTGGCCCATAATCCATTTTTTCTCTTATTTATATTAAATAACTCTTAACTAAGCCCATTATTATTAAATTACTCGCTTTGACTTTCGGGGCATTACAAGTCTCCCCTACTTATTTAGGTTTCGTCTTTGAAACCTGTCAGTCATCAAACAATTGAGGATAATGCTGTCTCATATCCTCCTCGGTTTCCCACGTAGATTCCGATCCCTTTCTGTGTCTCCACTGTACTCGTACAAGCGGGACTAGTTTATTCCTTAAGTGCTTCTCCTTCCGATCAAGGATGGCCATCAGCTACTCTACATAATTCAACCGTTCGTCCACTTCAATGTCTTCAAGCGATACGACCACGTCCTCATCTGCCAAGATGAGATACATGGAACGTAGGATGAATTCCACTCAACTCATCAGGTAGTTCCAACATGTAGGCCACTTCCCCTACTCTTAAGACTACACGGAATGGCCCTATGTACCTCGGGCTCAACTTCCCCTACTTCCAAAACCTGATGATCCCTTTCTAGGGAGATACCTTGAGCATAACCTTATCACCGACCTCGAATTCTATCGGCTTACGCTTCTTATCAGCGTAAGACTTCTGGCAATCCTTTGCGGCTTTCATGAATGCCTTAATCTTATCTAACTTCTTGGTCGTGACCTCAATCACTTCAAGACTTCCCAACTCCTTTTGCCCGATATCACCCCAACACACGGGTGTCCTACATTTCCTACCGTACAACATCTTATAAGGTGGCATACCAATGTTGTTATAATAATTGTTATTATATGAGAATTATCCCAACTTCCTCCAAAGTCAATTACGCACTCTCGCAGCAGTCTTCCAATGTTTGAATTGTTCTTTCCATCTGACCATCCGTCTGCGGGTGGTAAGCCGTACTAATATACAGTCTAGTCCCCATTGCATCGTGAAACCTCTTCCAGAACTTGGACGTAAACCGCATGTCTCTATCAGAAATTATAGACACCAGTACACCATGACGAGTCACTATCTCCTTGATAAATAGCTCCGCCAACCGCTCAGAGGAATACGCCTCACGAATTGGCAGGAAATGAGTGCTCTTCGTTAAATGGTCTACAATCACCCCAATCACGTCACTCCCCCTCACCGTGAGAGGTAACTTCGTGATGAAGTCCATCGTGATGTGCTCCCATTTCCATTCTAGAATGTCCAAAGGCTGGATCTTCCAGTATGGCTTTTGATGCTCTGCCTTTACTTGCAAAAAAGTCAGGCACTTGCTCACGTATTCAGCCATGTCACTCTTCATTCCCGGCCACCACTAATCTTTCTTCAAATCCTGATACACCTTTGTGGCACCAGAGTGGATGGAATATCAAGTCTTGTGGGTCTCATCCATGATCTTCCCCCTTAGATCCCTATAGAGATGGATCCATATTCGCCCAGATCGGGTTCTAACACCAAGGGTGTTTTCTCCCAAATTTGAAACTTGTCCTTTCATCCTTTCAGAGTTGACTCGGCCACCTTTCAACGCTTCATCTTGGAACTCTCTCACTTGCTTCATAACATCGGGTGTCATGATCAACTGATAAGCCTTCACCCAAATTGGTTCAGGCCGTCCATTCGGGCTAAGGGCATCAGCAACCACATTTGCTTTACCCGGATGATAATGAATTTCATAGTCATAATCCTTGATTAGTTCCAACAATCTCCTTTGCCTCATGTTAAGATCTTTTTGTTCAAATAAATACTTCAAACTCTTATGATCAGTGAAGATGGTGCACTTCACCCCATATAGGTAATGCCTCCAAATCTTCAATGCAAACACCACAGCAGCCAACTCCAAATCATGGGTAGGATAACTGGCTTTGTGGACCTTTAATTGCTTGGAAGAATAGGCTATCACCTTCCTCCGTTGCATCAACACGCAGCCTAATTCTGTATAGGACCAGATCCTCATTCCTTTCAGGTAACGTCAAGACAAGAGCTTGAGTTAACCTCGTCTTTAGTTCTACGAAGGTATTCTACTGGTCTTGGCTCCATTCATACTTCACGTCCTTTACGGGTCAACTTAGTCAAAGGGGAAGCTATCTTGGAGAAATCCTGAATAAATCTCAGGTAGTAACCTGCCAAACCTAAGAAACTGAGGACCTCATATGGTGTCTTCGGAGATTCCCATTGCATCACTGCTTTAACCTTTGCGGGGTCCACCATGATCCCCTCAGGAGTAACCACATGACCAAGAAATTGAACCTCGCATAGCCAAAAAGCGCATTTGGAGAACTTAGCATATAAATTTTCACTTTTTAGTGTCGCTAATACTTCTCGAATATGATCGGCATGCTCCACTTCACTTTTTGAATAAATCAAAAAGTCATCGATGAACACTATTACTAATTTATCCA
Organism: Flaveria sonorensis; assembly: GCA_025506505.1. Taxonomy (NCBI): domain Eukaryota; kingdom Viridiplantae; phylum Streptophyta; class Magnoliopsida; order Asterales; family Asteraceae; genus Flaveria; species Flaveria sonorensis. Next base: position 50,373,797 of record CM046426.1, read on the forward strand.
ACATCAGCCGACATACCCGATTCATAAAATCCATAAAGGCAGTCGGCATGTTGTTTAAACCAAAGGACATAATGAGGAATTTGTAGTGCCCATAACGCAATCGGAAAGCAATCTTAGGAATATCTTGTTCTTTCACTTTTAGTTGATGGTAACCAGATCGCAGGTCAATCCTCAAAAACCAACTGGCACCCTGGAGCTGATCGAACAAGTTGTCGATTCTCGGCAACTAATATCGATTCTTTACGGTTAGCTTATTAAGCTCGTGATAATCAATGCACATCCGCATTCTGCCGTCCTTCTTCTTGACGAATAAAACCGGAGCACCCCATGGAGAGATGCTCAGTCGAATGAAGCCTTTATCCAATAAATCTTGCAACTGAGCCATCAACTCTACCATCTCTAAAGGAGCTAGGCGATACGATGCTTTAGCAACGGGTTGTGCTCCCGGTAGTAAATCAATCTAGAATTCAATTTCGCAGTATGGTGGCACACCGATCAGGTCTTCAGGAAAAACATCCGGGAAATCTTGCACTACCGATACATCAGATAATTGTGTCTCTGGTGCCTCCATATCCCTTGCATAGGCCAAGTAAGCGCTGCACCCACGCCTAAAGTACTTCTCATCCGTGATCATCGACACCACCTTCGGTACACAACACACTCTATCTCTACAAACCGTAACGGAACTACCATCAGGCGCGGTTAGACGAATTCTCTTCTTACTACATACTATATTCGCTTCATAGTTAGCCAACCAATCCATGCCTAACACCACATCAAAACCTCCTAAGGCCATAACATGCAACCTAGCCAGGGACTTACAACCTTCTAACTCTATCAGACAATCCTCAACCACCTCAATCACCTCGGTGGACTTACCAATGGGTGTTTCTACATAAAAAGGCTCGTCTATCTTCCTACTCTTATCATGCAGCAAACGACAAAAGGTAGCAGACACAAAACTCCTACTAGCACCAGAATCTAAGAGCACAAAAGCATATTCATGGTCCACCAAAAACATAACTGAGACTACTTCTGGATCTGCTCGGGCCTACTCGCGAGTCATGTTGAATGCCCTTGCTTTTGTCTTTTGCTCATCCCCTTTTCCTTTCTCCCCAGATTTCGATACCCCTGAACCTTCTGCTCTATTCCTCCTACAATCTTTTCCCAAATGTCCCATCTCGCCACAAAGGTAACACCTTATCGCCCGGCACTCACTAGCGTAGTGACCTTCCTTACCACACTTGAAAAATACATTCGTTCCTAGCCGACATTCACCCCAGTGTCTCTTCCCACACTTCTTACATCTGTCCTCCTCAGTGACCTTCTCTTGTCCCCTCTGTCGATCGTCAAACTTAATCCTCTTCTCCCCGACCCTAGAACCATCATCTCTAAGACTCTTTCTATTCCTATTTTTGTTCCCATTCCATTTTTCAACCCTAATATGCACGATCATCAGCTCCCTCTCATCATATAACCTCCCAGCTAAATCTACCGCAGACCTGAATATGCCTAGTCTGGCTGCAATCATGTTCCTCCAGATATCCACCGGTAAACCTTGCATGTACCGCTTGATCTTCCTAGATTCTGGTGTCACCATGCACAAGCCTTGCTAGTTCATTGAACTTAGTTGTGTACTACTGGTGGGTCATGTTCCAAGCTTCCAAATACATAAACTCTTTCTCGATCTTGTCCAACTCCCGACGAGGACAGTACTCCTCCAGCACCAATTTCTTCAACTCAAACCACCTCATATTGGCTATCGCTCGCCGACCCTCGGCTTGGACATTGTTGTCCCACCAACACAACGCCGATTCAATGAATGAATGAGTGGAGAACTTCTTCTTCTATTCTTCCCAAAATTCACTAATGTCCAGGACAGCCTCCATTTCCTCGACCCATCGATGGGCGGCTGTAGCATTACCGTTTCCCTCGAAGGTCGAGGGCTTGCATCTCTAGAATGCCCCATAATTGCACCCCTTAGCAGTCTCCTTCATAGATTTGTCATCACTTTCATCACTATTGACCACCAGCCTAGGAGAGGAGGGTCCCTTTCTAGAGGCTTCAGTTGATTTCTCAGCTTCTTTATCAGCCCTCTTCCCCTTCTCTTCAGTCTTCTCTCCCTCTTTCACCACCTTGATCACCTCTATCACCACGGAGTGCAATAAATTCTACATCACGTTGTAGACCTCATCAGCAATGGCTTCCTTCACTATGGATTTGTGGGTAGCTGCCTCACCCTCATGGTGGCTATGCATCTCTGACTCCTCATGTGCGACCTCGGAAGCTTTAACTTTGCTCCTAGTGACACGTGGCATAGTAGTACGACCACCACGAGCACCTCCACGCGTAGATTTTCCAGATTTCCTACCTGTCATATCTAATTCCTTTAAGATTCAAACACCAAAATGGTCATTCAAGATAATTGCTCAGATACGGTAAGTCCTTAATTTCAGTGGCCAAGTGTGATTAACTACTTACCTTACCCTCCTAGCCTAAGCAATCACTATCCTAATACAGATCAGTATTCAAATCTACAAGCACATAAAACAAATAGCACACGCACGTAGTACTCGTCTACTTGAAAACTTTTACCAGATGGCACGTAGCTACATGGGCTGGCATCCTTCCTTCGGTCCTATTTTCAGTTTAAGTTTAGGTTTTGAAAATATTTTACCCAATTCTCTTAAACTTTGGCTCTAATACCAACTTGTAATACCCCATTCCCGGGAAGCCTTATAGTTGGTCAATCATAGCATTAAATCACTTTACAAACAAAACATTGTAGTTGAATTAAATAAACATTCATTTAAAATTCATCATCATAGAGTAAAATAACATTTGTTTTCCAACTTAACAAAACATAAATATTATATTTTTCAATTCAAACATATTATCAAATCGTGGATGCCAGTCTTGGATTGCGAAGTAGCTCCCATCCTTATGCCATTCTCAGCATATACCTTTACCCGCCAATTATAATGCATAAAAATTCAGCTTTGCTGAGTGAGTCCTAGTTTTATATAATATAGAAAAAAATACACTCTCGTTTCTTTTAACGAACACACATTTCATAAGCATAGCATTCATTGTTCGTCATTACATCATTTATCGTGTTCATTATCATCATTTCTTTTATTATCTTTCCTCTTTCATAAAGTGGGTTTGCACAAAACAAGAGCTCAAAACATCTAATTGACAACAAATGTCAATCCCTGCCAGTAAACATTTATCGTGGTAGCTAACCCCTGACAGTTGACCCACACTGCAAGGCATAAATCCTTCTCATGAATATAGGACCATCATCATCATGGTCAATCATGAGGATTAGACCCCTAATGTACATCCTCATGGGCTATCAAAGCCGCACACAATTGAGCTAACAATCCGTTGGTTGTGAACCTCCAAACATGTTGCTTGCAAGACTTTTCATCATCATACGGGCCCAGGTATCATTCATTAAGTTCCACTTTTCAATAACATTATATTTCACTTCAATATATAATACTTTACTTATCACGTACATAGCATACCAAGTACAGTTCACCATAAAACATTTCTATCATAAGGGAAAAATTTAGTTTGGGCATCATAAGGCGTCATAAGTCATCACAAGGCATTTACTAAAAGTTTACTATGCATAATAGCCCTAAAACATGGAAAAACTTGTAAAAGAGGGGCTAGACCTCACCTGGTCTCAGCAAGTAGCTTCACGTTTAGGTTACCTATGCTATGATCCCAGTACATGGTCTGCATATAAGTTAACACACAAAAATGTCATTTCTACACAGTTTCTCATGCAGTTTCTCATGTAGTTTCGCATGCAATTTCTCATTCAGTTTCTCATGCGGTTTCGCATGCGGTTTCTCATGCAGTTTCGCCCAACTTTCATTGGAATTTATTAGGTTCGCTAAATCTACCCCTCTACCTATGCACTTTCGAAACTACCTGCAAAACTATAGTTTCGTAGGAAGGAGATTGCCTTAGTTTCGTAGGATGAATCCACAGTTTTGCATGAAAAACTGACAGTTTCTCAATGAGGCATAAAAGTGACGTTCCAGCTCGTTTTTAACCTAAAATCTTAAATTTTTATGTCCAAATCCTTAGGTTTACATCCATGAAACAATATCTAAGCTTTTTACATGATTTCATACGTAAAAATGTGACCTTTATATGATTCTTTGCAACTTTTCGAAACCCAAACCCTAGAATCCGGATCCGATCTAAATAGGTGTTTAGATAATGAATCTTACTTGGATTTCTTGCTCTTTCCTGGTTGTTTGATGCACCAACACTCAGATCTTCAATCCTTTAATCAATGCAACTTCAAATCTTTGATATTCTCCACTTTCTCTCTCTCTCTCTATTCTCTCTCTAGAATGTTGGTGGCTTGGGTTGCAAATGGGGAAGAATAGGGTTGATTAGGGTTGTTTAATGGCTTATTATATGCCCTTAAACATCTCAATTCCTTAACCCATAAGGTTAATTTGGCCCATAATTTATTTTTCCTCTTATTTATATTAAATTACCCTTAACTAGGCCCATTACTATTAAATTGCTCGTTTCGACTTTCGGGGTGTTACATTTCAGTTTCACGTTATGGACTTGAATAAATTACAATCCATAAAATATAATGGCAAACAATTAAATAAAACTACTTAATCTACCAATTGAAATAAAACTGTTTTGGTTTTGCACACCCCTACTATTTAGTGATTATTATCATTTTCCTAATTTAATGTAAGATTATAATTTTAACGTAATATACTAGAAAGTAGTAAAATAATATATTATAGTTATCACACATGTATGGCATTGTAATGTGATGTAGAATACTGTAATGTGATGTTACTGTGCATATCATATTTTCATTAACTCTAAAATAATGTAATGTTAATGACTAGCATTGTAACACTAAGATTAGTTAACAACAATCATATCATAAATGTTGCATGGCTTACATTAAGTCACAAAAAATTAAAATCTAATATAAAATATAATTTATTATAATGTAATACGATAACATTTAATGTATGTAAATGTCATGAATGTCGTTGTAATGCAATTTAAGATGTAATGTAATGTAATTACCTAATGTAACTAAAATCATGTTAGTATCGCAACTTATGTTATTTGTTAATCTAACAAATACGTGACTGTAGTTACATTACATTACTCAAAATATTCTCATGTTGTAATTAGTAGTCAATACTAATGTATTATTCTTTGTAATGTTAGTGACTAGCTATGTAATGTACATTATGTAATGTGATGTACATCATATGATCTTATTGTAATGTGATGTAAATAACTATTATATTAATGAAACTAACATGGACAATGAAAGAATCAAAAAATAAAAGCATATAATCTTTCACAACACATAGAAAAAAAATTGACATATTACATTAAGTAAGTATGGTGGGAAATGAAAGTCTCAAAAAAATAAAAGAATACTACCATTTAAACACAACAAAACAAGGTTACATTAAAGTAAAGGAAACCTTACAAATACAATGGGTTATAGCATTTGTGTCTTGTAAATTATAAAATATAAAAAGTGACGTATAGTAAAAGGCCACAAATGGATTAGTGAAAAGAGCTATCGAAAAATATGAAAAAAAAAATTATACAAAACCAAACATCAAAAAATAAAATGTTGCTTGAGTATCAAAAATTAAAAAACACATTCTTTAATGGGTTGTTGTAAAAAAAGGGAAATCAATTTATACTATCATTGTAGTACAAAAAAATAACTCAAACATTAATTCAGGTATGGTATAATTAATACTTTCTACATAATATGAAAAAGAATATTACCAAAAGAAAAGTAAATTCTTGTTAGTCAAATAAGAGAATAGGTGTTGTTGTCGATAAATAAAAAAGTAAATAATGAAATCATAATACAACCAAAAAGTAAAAATATGTCAGTAAGAATGTTACAAGAAAAAGAAAGCATGAAAGCATTAAATGAAAAGTATGACATATGACAATTATGCCCTTTAAGATACTTTTCATATATGCTAAGCTGGTGTAATTCTATTGGTTAGTTTGAGTTAACCACTTCTCACAAGTTACAAAGGTTAACACATGATCTAAACCCTAATATATATATATATATATATATATATATATATATATATATATATATATATATATATATGGTTTTTCTCTTTTTTGTGAGAAGTCTATAAATTAATATGAGCCACACATTTTTTATCACATACAAGTCATATCCCATTTCGACCTTTTTTTAAAAACGTTCATAACTTTTTTTCACTATATTATTTTTTTATAAAATTTCACTATTAATTTTAGTATTTTTATCTTTTCAATGCCTACCGTATTAATATACTTTTTTTAAAAATCATCCACCTATTATTTCCATATGTGTAAATTTGGTTATACACATGTGTAATACCGGATTTACACATGTGTAAATCCGATATTACATATGTGAAAAAGGAATTTCGTAAAAAAAAGAATTTTTTTTTTATTTTTTTATGAAAGATGGAAACGAGGGAAACATTTTTGTGTTTTGATTTTTTATTATTTTATGTTATTTTTTGTTTTATAATTTTTTTGTTATGTTTTTTGTTAATTACTATTTTGCCATTAAAAACTAGTGAATCACATTGGTTTATATATATATATAGGAGAGTGATCAAATAAGAACTCACTTTTTTTTGTGAGAACTCTAGGAACCAATGTGATTCACTAGTTTTTAATGGTAAAATGGTAATTAGAAAATATATAATAAAAAAATTATTAAACGAAAAATAACATAAAAATAGAAAAAGATAAAAACACAAATATTTCCCTAGTTTCCCCCTTTCAAAAAAAAATAAAAAACTTATAAAAAATAAAAAATTTCTCTTTTTTTTAACGAAATTCATTTTACACATGTGTGATACTGGATTTACACACGTGTAAATCCGTTATTACACATGTGTATAACCAGATTTACACATATATAAATAATGGGTGGATGGATTTTTTTTTTTAAAAGTATATAGTATGTTAGGCGTTGGAAAAATAAAAAATACTTAAATTAATTGTGAATTTTTTGAGAAAATTGTAACGTGAAAAAAAGCTATGAACTTTTTGAAAAAATGTGAAAATGGCATGTGAGTTGCATGTGATAAGAAATGTGTGGCTCGTATTGGTTACTAGAATTCTTATAGAAAATAGTTGTTCTCAAGATAACCATATATATATATATATATATATATATATATATATATATATATATATATATATATATATATATATATATATATATATATATACTATATAAAGCATATGAGGGGTATTTTAAGATATCATAAAATAAAAAATAATTATTTTACTTAATGCATAAAATACAACCATTTTTTAGGGTAAAATATTATTTTTAACATTATTTACAGGTTACCCTTTATAATTAATTACATAATAAACTTATACTTATTGTAACTTATATAAAATTTTACATTATCTACCTATAAACCAAAAAAAAACTTAATTTATTTTAAGATTTTAGTTATATCTTTTAATCTATCATGTTTAAAAATTTTTTTAAGACTACAATTGTAACCTGTGTATTTTTTAAATGTTTTAGTGTAAATTTTTTACTGAACCGATCTGTATTTTGTGAGGTACAATAAGCTAATGCGTAAATATACATGTCGTCATGTAAAACCCATTTATTGGTGTTTTAAATTTTAGCTTAGAAAAAATATAATAGACTTTTGTAAAATTACTACAAGAATAACAAAAACTAGAAACACGTGTCGGATGTAAAATGTTGCTCCGCCGCATTACGCGGGTACCCTTCTTGTGTGTGTGTGTGTGTGTATATTTATATATGTATATATACATGTATATAAATATATATGTATATATATATATATTGTAGGACCATTTAAAGGGATGGTCAATACAATCAGTCTCACAATGAGGAGAGTGTTAGAACACTTAACAGATCAAATAGGGATTATGTAAATGATGTTAAGAACACAAGTAAACAATGAGACAGAACTAAGAATAATAATAGACTAATATGGTTTTCAAGGATGTTGTATATTGCTCTCAAGTTCTTTTACAAGTGTTACAACGCATAAAAAGAAATACAGAGACCTGAGATACTTTATACTACATCCAACAACCGGCCATACATTGAAGGCCAGCTGGAAACAGTAATCTAGACAACAAGATCAATGTAAAGTCAAAAGGCAGATTGCCTTTTGACTAGTGACTATGACATGCCATAGCTCACATCCTAATATATTATAAAAAGAATAAAAGGTACAAAGTAGGAAGTTACAGACTCAAGACCATAATCTATAGTTTACTAAAGCATGGACCTTTTCACCAACTTGTATAAGTTGGTGAGTCTTCAGAGTTGCAGCAGAAAATAAGTCAGCTTTATGGAAAAGTATATTAGAGAAAGCATGTCCTCTCTGTCTTCGGAAGAAATCAGTCTTCACTTTATTGGCTTTTGAAGACTTTGTCTTTGAAGCTTCAGAAGACTTAATCTTTGGCTTTGGACGATTTGGTCTTTAGCTTCGGAAGATTTTACAATTAAAATATTTTTTTTTGATGAGTGTAAAACTTCTAAAGTAATTTCTACCTTGTACATCAATGTATGCATGCAGGAAGCTCCTTGGTTGTTTTAGCTTCTTTGGTTGCATCAGCCTTATAATATAACCTTACAAACTCCCCCTAGGCTTTTGCTACCAAAACAGAGAAGTTATTCACATGTTGATAGTCCTCATTAGGATCAAGACCATACCTTTCTTCATCATCTGGTCAGGATCTCTCAGACTCTCATAATACCTTCTCATGTCATGGAGATCATATAGAGGAAGATCAAGCATGTCTTGCCATAAATAGACATCTTGACCTCCTTGCTCTCTGATGACATACCATCTGTCTGGATTAGCAACAAAAGTCTAGGACAAGATGAGTCTTCCTATTGCAAGAGGCTCTATTTGAGTTGGAGTTGGTTGAGCAGCCTCTTCTTGCATTACCTCAGGATGCTCTTCAGCACCAGGTTGTTCTACTGTGTCTCTCTCAGTTGAGTTCTCTTCTCTTACAGGTTCAGAAGGAGATGAAGAGGACCCTGCTCTGGATCAGAAGATGTAGTTGGCTGAGATGCAGCTCTAGGACTACGTTGTGTTGTCTCAGGGGGTTCAACCTTGACCTTAACTTTAGGTTGAGCTGGACTTGGTGGAGAATGCAAGTCAACAAGCTCTCCATCTTTTAATCTTCTGCTTGATCACCCTGATGTGCTCATCCATAGTGGATAGAGACATTGGACCAAGCCTCCTTCCAGAGAATCCATACACCTTCAAGAAGCTCATTATCCTTTGTCTGTCAGCAGACTTTTTTTGGCTCTTTTGGATGATGACTCTTGACTTTGCAGCTTCTTCCCTTAGTTTTCTCTTAGCAGCCTTTTGTCCCTTGATGACTTGTTGCTCCAGCTGCTTGAGATACTCAAGTTCAACTTACTCATATGATAAAGGAAGAAGTGCAGATGCCTGATAGAGTCCTGTGGCACTCAGGTAGTTGATCATGTTCAGTCTATCAACTTCCTTCTTTACCTGAGGTTGTGTAGTTACCACAGCCTCTGTCTCAGGACTTTCTTGAACTAGGGAGAGGGTAGGAGCATGCTTTTAGAGACTTTTCTATCTTTTTTCTTCTATGTATTTGAGGAGCATTATTGCATCATCTGTCTCCTTCCTCTCCTTGGACATTTACTTGTCAGCCAGTTCATTTAGTTCATCTCAGGGAAGAGAGAGTAGTTCATCCACATTATAGTTTCTAGTCCCCCAAGTAGTTTATCCTGGCTGCCCTCAACTCATCATCCTGAGTATTTATCCTAGGGGCAGCCCTAATGGAAGCTTCTATAAAGCCTGGAGACCCTCTTGAACTTTCTCCCTTTAGCTTCCTCTTCCTCTCTCTTTCCTCCTCCTCAATCTCCTCAGAAGTCAGTTTCCTTTTCCCTTTGTCACTCACAAGCCTTGGTGACTCAGGGTGGAAAGAGCTTTGGCCTTCATTGCTTGATTCAACAGTCAAGCTCTGATTCAAAGAGAGGTTGTGAAGCACCTTCACCAGCTGGTGCCTCACTAAGGGTAATGGGTGATAAAGAAGTTCTTATCTCAAGGTTCACAGGTTCAACTTCTAGGCCTTCAGTCAAGGCTTCCCCTTCGAAGCTAATCATAGGGTCCACCTCAACATCCAGTTGACCAAAAATCTCACCTGCTAGCCTCTGTCTATATAGTCTTGACCTCAGCCTGAATTCTTCTAGCACCCTTTCTTGAATCCTATCTGCTAATCTTGCAGCTTGTCTGCTTTGACTTAGGTTGATAAGTGGAAGATCAATCAGATAGATGCTCTCATAGAAGCCCATGTTGGAAAAGTTGAAGATTTCTTGTTGACCCCGAGATCTAGAGATGACAAGAGCTCTTCTATCAGTATCATACCTCCATCCTATGATTAGGTCGTCAGAGTAAGGAGATGGGGTAGGGATATCTCTAAGAATACCCTCCTCAAAAAAAACTTTGTATGAGTAAGTACACATCGATGTAGACTTGAGGTGGTTGTTGAGTATGGACAATTGCAAGTGAGGGTGGTGAATCCTCAAAGTCCATAGTCTATGAAGAACTCCCAGGTTCTGTGATTGTTTGGACTTACTCCCCCTTTTTGGTAGCATTATTTTTTTTCATAGGTGAGCTTGGGGTTGGGTCTATCATATCCACAGGTTCCTGTGAACCTGTTTGAGTTCTCCTGAGTGGTCTCTCAGCTAACTTGCCCTTGAGATCGGTGATCTCAAGTTGCTGGTCATTAACCCTCCTTTGTAAGACAGTCACCTGAGATTCTAGGTGACTTATCTTTGAGACTAAATAGGTGCATGTTTTTGTCAGTTTTTGCACCTTTAGTTTTAGACTCTTCTCATCTTTATCAAAAGAATCATCAGGGGATGAGAGAATAGGACCAAGGTCTTATTCCTCATCACCAGCACTTTGTTCTTGGCTGCTGGATTTCCCCTGCATCATGATAGCTTCAAGTGAAGTGTTAATGGGATGGGTTGCTATGGTTAAGGTCTTAATGATGTAGTCACATGCTGAAGTGAGAGCCTCTTCCATATAAACCTCCTGAGCAGACTCAGGAAGATCCACCTCAGTAGTAGGTGGATGATATGGGCTAGACATAGGAGAAACCAGAGTACTCATCTCTCCTTGAGCAGGGGTGGAGAAGAGAGACTCATGATACTCACCGAAGCCCATGTCTTCATCATCATAAAATTCAAGGTTTGGGATTGGTTGGTTTAGATCAAGAGGCTGAGGATGGTAACTGTTCCCTGAAGGTTGTTCACTAGAATTTTAAGACTCTGAGTGAAGCCTTAAGCCTATGGGTTTGTGAGCTCATCAGGCTGAGCATAAGGAACCTCAGCACTAATCATTTATGAGATGGGAGTGGTTTGCTCCTCGGGAGAAGTGGCAGCTCCAGTGTCCACTTCCTCCTGTATGGGTGATGATATAGGGGCCTGCACAAACTGAGTAACATGTACAGGGGTTTGTTTGGATTTTCTTTGGTAGGTGATGGTTATTTTTGGTTGTATTGGTGGTTGAGAAGTAGAAGGTGTGGGTTCAACACTAGCTGGTGCTGCTAGGTTGTCACATTGAGTAATAAGCTCTAACATTTTTAGGACATGGGCTGCTTCTACCCCTGAGAAGCCAACAGTTGGCTTCCTCATAGTCTTGAAGATGTCGGGCTTCATCTGTGCCAATTGGAAAGCCAAGCCTCATTGGTCTTGGGCTTATCAAAGTGATTTAAAGACAATGTAATCGTAAGTGATCATATGTTCAAGCTTTGAAGATTATTAGCTGTTGTTGATGATAAACTTTCAGTCACTTGGTCTTCCTTCATCTTCCACACCACTTTGAAAGATTATACTTGACCTTGAATACCTCGGAATTTTTAACAACTTCGGAAGTTTTGGAGACTGGACCTTCGGAAGATCTTACTTTCACTGTAGCAGGCTTTAGTACTTCGGAAGAATTCCTTTCTTCCGAGACCAATTTTTCTTTCGAATGCAAGTTTTCACTTGTCTTGTTTTTCACCTTGGAGCTTCCGAAGGGAAAATATTTTCCTTCCAAAGCTAGTTTTTCTTTCTTCTTCCAAGAAGTTTTTCTTTTTGATCATGTGAATAGTACTTTTAGGATTGTAGAAGCAATCCTTAGCAAGATGAGAAGTACTACCACACATGATGCAATCTATTTGCTTCCTTCTAAGAGTCTTCTTTTGAGAAAAAGACTGAACTTGATCCCTTTCCACCACCATCTTTATCTTCACAGATGATGAAGCAAGCTTCTTAGGGTGAGGCTTGCTCTTGGAACTGTATGGTTCAGGATTTATAGCAGTGGTGCACAGCTGATCAGCCTTCTTCTCTTTGCTGGAATAAGTTGGACATGAAATAGAAATCCTGGTACTAGAGTTTATAGTTGATTCTTCAGCCTTCACCACTTCAAATCCTGTAGAGATGAACACTTGTTTCTGCTTAGAGTTGAAAGTGGCTTTGATCTCTTGAGCCTTCTTTGATTTCCTCTTGGCTTTCCAGATTAAGTTCTTCCTCTTAGACTTTGTCATCCCAGATTCTTTTCTCTTCTTAGGAGAAAAGTGACCCTTCTTAGGATGATCTTCTTCACTCTTCTCAAAATCATCCTTCACTATCTCCTCTTCCTTCTCTTCATCAATGGGGTCTATGTGGGAAAGCTCATCTTCACAAGTTTCACACCTCGAAGATCTTACAGACAATAGAGTGTGTGGAGGAGCTATCTCAGTGGATCCCAGTCCCTGCTTATTCTGATAACAAACTTTTACATGCAAGGATGAGGATATCATGTTCTTAAAGGTCTCTTCTTCAAGAACACACTTTTCTGCCCTGGCTTTGCTGATTACAAGCTCAGCCTGGCATTCAGTTAACTTAGTGATGAGATCTTTTATCTGGGTCTTGTAGTTGGTATTTTCATGCTTAAGAGTTGAAATAGTTTTCTCTAAATCTTTTGAGACTTAATTGCTTTTGGAAGAAAACTGTCCTTCAAATACATGTAAGTACTTAGAAGCATATTTAAGTTTCGGAAGATATCTCGTAATTTCTTCCAAAGGTAAATGTCTTATAAGTAGTTATTTGACTTGAAGACATAATGTTCTTCCGAAGACAACTTGAAATCTTCTATTTTAAATTTGTAATCATTTTCAATTTTTTTGAAATCAGCTTCTAAAATTTTTAAGGACTCAAGATCAGATCTCATTTTTAAGTTATAAGACCTATATCTATTAACTTTAGCAATACATTCAGGTATACAAAGATGTTTCAATACCTAGGCTTCTTTATGATCTGCCATCAGTGCTTGGTTTGGAGATGCATTCTCAACCTGAAAGCTCCAGTCAAAGCCTCCTTCCTCAACAGCAACTGCATCTTACTGCTTGGGCTTCTCATTCAGGGGAGCTCCATTAGTGTAGTTTGGTCTAGTTTGTGCTTGGAAACCACTTGTTCTTGGTGTATTACACTCTCTAGCAATGTGTCCCATTTGGTTACAGTTGTAACACTTCACTCTGCTTTTGTCCAGCCCAAACTTTTCACTAGTTGCATTGCTAGAAAACTTCCTCCCTGTCCTCTTGTAAAACTTCTTGGTTGTGTGAGTGATAAGAGCCATCTGTTTGACTATTTCCATGTACTCTAGATCATCTGGATGGATACAGTCCAGGTCTTCAAGGGTAAAGAAAAAGTAGCCTGTGCTTTCATCAGTAGACACAAAGGCTTGTGAAGAGCTTGTCTCTTGGAATGGGCTTCCATGGATGTATTATGAGTTGTCAGGGTAGCAGATAAGATGATGTTGTGGTTCTCTGCAATCCCTTTTAACCACATGAAGGGCTAAACTCTGCTGATTGTTGGAGTTACCAGATGGATTTTGCATGTTCATCTCCATCTGGTAGCCACTGAGAATACCATACAACTCAGTGAGAGTAAGGGTCTTGAGGTTCTCAGTCATCTTTATAAACACACAGCAGTGTGTCCATTGTCTGGGAAAAGAGGACATGAACTTTCTCATAATGTCCCTGTTCTCAACAGTTACTCCAACATCCATTAGAGTATCCACAATCTCAACATACCAACAACAGTAACAACTAAAGAGGTGGATGGTACATGAGGTCCATAGACAACAGATCCCCATATCCTGGAGTCTTAAGACTTGATGAAGCCTTGCATTCTTTGGCACCAAGTATCAACATCTTCAGAAGTGATTAGTGGAGACTTTGTCATAGTACCTGTTTCCATATCAGCCTTTGTGATAACTGCCATTTGAGTTGTTAAGTGTTTTGTGAAACTGAAGGGATTTAAGATGGTGAGATCTTACAATCAAGAGCCTGGAACAGCTCTAATACCAATTGCAGGACCGTTTAACAGATCAAATGGGGAACCAGGTTTATGTAAATGATGCTAAGAACACAAGTAAACAATGAGTCAGAACTAAGAACAAGAATAAACTAATATGGTTTTCAAGGATGCTGTATATTTCTCTCAAGTTCTTTTACAAGTGTTACAAAGCATAAAAATAAATAAAAGGACCTGAGATACTTTATACTATATCCTACAGCCGTTTGTAGGCCAGCTGGAAACACTAATCTAGACAACAAGAACAATGTAAAGTTAAAAGGCAGATTACCTTTTGACTAGTGACTATGACATGTCATAGCTCACATCCTAATATATTATAAAAAGGATAAAAGGTACAAAGTAGGAAGTTACAGACTCAAGACCATAATCTACAGTTTACTAAAGCATGGACCTTTTTACCAACTTGTATAAGTAGGTAAGTCTTCAGAGTTGCAGTTGAAAGTAAGTCAGCTTTATGGAAAAGTAGATCAGAGAAAGCATGCCCTCTCTGTCTTCAGAAGAAATTAGTCATCACTTCCTTGGCTTCGGAAGACTTTGTCTTTGAAGTTTCAAAAGACTTCATCTTTGGCTTCGGAAGATTTGGTCTTTAGCTTTGAAAGATTTTACACTTAGAATACTTTCTGTGATGAGTCTTCACTTCATTGGCTTCGGAAGACTTTGTCTTTGAAGCTTCGGAAGACTTCATCTTTGGCTTCGGAAGATTTGGTTTTTAGCTTTGAAAGATTTTACACTTAGAATACTTTCTGTGATGAGTGTAAAACTTCTGAAGTAACTTCTACCTTGTACATTAATGCATGCATGCAAGAAGCTCCTTGGTTGTTTTAGCTTCTTTGGTTGCATCAGCCTTCTAATATAACCTTACATATATATATATATATATATATATATATATATATATATATATATATATATATATATATATATATATATATATATATATATATATGGGGTTGGTTCCTAAGAAAACCATAATTTACTAGAAAACTATGAAAACGAAATCTAAACCATTGATCTATTTGATCACTGGTTGATATATATAATGGTATTTTAGTAAATAATATAAAATTTAAGTAAATTATATTAATGATATAAGGGCAAATCGAACAATATTTTTTTAGTTTTGGAAACAATCATCAAAATCCTTACATTCACTATTATCTCTCCTATCTCGTAAATTACATATTTATAAAAAACATCCAAGAGTTGAATTCATTTTTATTATCTTCATATGCATCAACAATTGACTTTGTGTCCGTTGTCTTTTAAATAATTCTACAATGACATGATGCAGCCATATGTTAACCTGCTTACGTATACGTAAACACATAAGTAGTTTGCTTAATCAAATCTAAGCGCAAATCTTTGGACAAAGTAAATCATGTTGATACATCTTGTTACATAGAGAAAATTATCAGTTAGGTACATCTAACTATAATACATAACTAGTATAAAACAATATATGTAGACATGGTTCCGTATAAGTAACCTACTGTAATTTATGAAACCAAAATACATATGTAGACGTGGCTCCATATATGTAACCTAATGTCATTTACATAATTATAACACATATGTAGACATTGTTTATGACAACCCTAATAAAATAATAATAAATAATAATAATAACAGTAATAATAATATATAAATAATAGATTATATTTTCACTCATCATTTTTTTTAAATGTATTAAGTTATTAAATTTTAGATATAATCTTTAATCATTCGTCATAAGTTTACCCGTTAATTCAACGTATGCATAGGGTTCACAAGTTAAACTAATAAGCTTTGGTAAAAACCTAAAACAATACTATTTTAACCTAAGAACTCCTATAAAACCTACTTCTAACACCTTATAAACTAACCCGAACCTATAACCAACTCTTGCTAATCAACATCAACTAAACTAAAACTAGTTCACATACTAATATTATCTAAACTACTAGGCTAAATTAACTACCTAAACTTACCTAAATTCCTACCCTAAACCTATTCAATTAAAGTAAAGACAAAGGAATAGAAATAAGTGCATGAAGATGAAACAAGATAAGATTGCATGCCATAAATCGGACACCACATCACCCCAAAACCCAAAGCATTCTTCTTGAATTCCACCTCACTAAACCAGAATGATTACCACCGCCCAACCGCCCTTATCCCTATCGTCGTTACCCACCACCACCATCCAACGAAACCCCTGCATACATACATCACATTCACACATATGACATACCTCTCTATTTTACTAACAACTGAAGCATCATCTTGTTTACATTCTTTCTTTTCTGTGATGACTCTAGCACCCACACACATAAACATCCTTCGGCCACCCTTAAACCCCACAAACCTCACCACCTCAAACCACATATGTAAGGTTATATTATAAGGCTAATGCAACCAAAGAAGCCAAAACAACCAAGGAGCTTCCTGCATGCATGCACTGATGTACAAGGTAGAAGTTACTTCAGAAGTTTTACACTCATCACTGAAATTATTCTAAGTGTAAAATCTTCCGAAAGCCAAAGTCCAAATCTTTTGAAGCCAAAGATGAAGTCTTCCGAAGCTTCAAACACAAAGTCTTCCGAAGCTTCAAAGACAAAGTCTTCCGAAGCCAATAAAGTGAAGACTGATTTCTTCTGAAGACAGAGAGGACATGCTTTCTCTGATCTACTTTTTTGTAAAGCTGACTTACTTTCTGCTGCAACTCTGAAGACTCACCAACTTGCATGAGTTGGTGAAAAGGTCCATGCTTTAGTAAACTATAGATTATGGTCTTGGGTCCGTAACTTCCTACTTTGTACCTTTTATCCTTTTTGGAATATATTAGGATGTGAGCTATGGCATGTCATAGTCACTAGTCAAAAGAAAATCTACCTTTTGACTCTACATTGATCTTGTTGTCTAGATTAGTGTTTCCAGCTGCCTTTCAAAGTAAGGCTGGCTGTAGGATGTAGTATAAAGTATCTCAGGTCCTTGTCTTTCTTTCTATGCTTTGTAACACTTGTAAAACAACTTGAGAGCAATATACAGCATTGTTGAAAACCATATTACTCTGTTGTTGTTCTTAGTTCTGTCTCATTGTTTACTTGTGTTCTTAGCGTCATTTATCTAAACCCTGTTTCCATTTGATCTGTTAAGTGTTCTAACACTCTCCTCATTATGAGACTGATTCTATTGACCACCCTTTAAATGGTCCTACAATTGGTATTAGAGCTTTTAATGCTCTTGATTATAAGATCTCACCATCTTAAATCCCTTCAGTTTCACAAAACACTTAACAACTCAAATGGTGCTATCACAAAAGCTGATATGGAAACCGGTACTATGACAAAGTCTCCACTGATCACTCCTGATGACTTTGATACTTGGTGCCAAAGAATGGAAGGCTTCATCAAGTTTCAAGACTTCAAGAAGTGGGGATATATTGTCTCTAGACCTCATATACCATCCACCTCTTCAGCTACTGCTGGTGGTGGTATGATACTAAAGGAAGTGGCTGACTATTCTGAAGAAGACTGGAAGAAGATTGACATAGATCAGAAGGCCATGACCGCCCTCCAAACTGCTTTTACAAACTCTATCTACAGAGGCTTCAAGAAGTGCAAGACTGCCAAGCAACTATGGGATGTACTGAAGCTGATGTATGAGGGGTCAAATGAAGCAAAAGAGAACAAGAATGACCTCTTGAAGAAGCAGTTTGAGAATTTCACCTTCAAGGTAGGTGAAACCATGACTTAATAATACTTCAGGTATGTTGAGATTGTGGATACTCTAATGGATGTTGGAGTAACTCTTGAGAACAGGGACATTATGAGGAAGTTCATGTCCTATCTTCCCAGACAATGGACACACTATTGTGTGGTCATTAAGAGGACTGAGAACCTCAAGACCCTTACTCTCACTGAGTTGTATGGTATCCTCAGTGGCTACTAGATGGAGATAAACATGCAAAATCCATCTGGTAACTCGAACAATCAGCAGAGTTCAGCCCTTCATGTAGTTGAAAGGGATTGCAGAGAACCATAGTATCATCTCATCTGCTATCCTGACAACTCAAAAAAGGGTCATTTCATCACCTTCCCAGAGACACCAAGAGAGAGCTACATCCAAGGAAGCCTATTCCAAGAGACAAGCTCTTCACAAGCCTTTATGTCTACTGATGAAAGCACAGGAAACTTTCTCTTTACCTTTGAAGACCTGGACTACATCCATCCAGATGATCTGGAGTACATGGAAATAGTCTAGCAGATGGCTCTTCTCACTCATAGAGCCATGAAGTTTTACAACAGAACAGGGAGGAAGTTTCCTAGCAATACAACCAGTAAAAAGCTTGGGCTGGATAAAAGCAAAGTGAAGTGTTACAACTGTAACCAAATGGGACACTTTGCTAGAGAGTGCAAGGCACCAAGAACAAGTGGTGACCAAGCACAAACTAGACCAAACTACACTAATAGAGCTCCCCAGAATGAGAAGCCCAAGCAACAAGCTACAGTTGTTGTTGAGAAAGGAGGCTTTGATTGGAGCTTTCAGGTTGAGGATGCATCTCCAAACCAAGCACTGATGGCAGATCATGAAGAAGCCAAGATATTGGAACATCTTTGTACACCTGAATGTATTGCCAAAGTTATCTGATATAGGTCCTATAACTTAGAGATGAGAACTGATCTTGAGTCCTTAAATATTTTAAAAGTTGATTTCAAAAGGGCTGAAAATGATATTCCTTGAACTTTTTGTAAACTTTTTTTCAAAACATATTTTCTTTCGGAAGATTTCAAGTTGCCTTCAGAAGAAATTCTGAAATATCTTCCGAAACTTAAATATGCTTCTAAGTACTAGTATTTGAAGGACAATTTTCTTCCGAAAGCAACTAAGTCTTGGAAGATTTAAAGAAAACCATTTCAACTCTTAAGTATGAACTACCAACTACAGGACTCAGATAAAAGATCTCATCACTAAGTTAACTGAATGTCATGCTGAGCTTGTGATCAGCAAAGCCAGGGCAGAAAAACATGTTCTTAAAGAAGAGACCTTCAAGAACAAGATATCCTCATTCTTGCATGCAAAAGTTTATTATCAGAATAAGCAGGGACTGGGATCTATTGGGATAGCTCCTTCACACACTCTATTGTCTGTAAGATCTCCAAGGTATGGAACTTATGAAGATGAGCTTCCCTTCATAGACCCTATTGATTAAGAGGATGAAGAGAAAATAATGAAGGATGATTCTGAGAGGAGTGAAGAAGATCATCCTAAGAAGGGTCATTATTCTTCTAAGGCGAGAAAAGAATCTGGGATGACCAAGTCTAAGAGGAAGAACTTGATCAAAAAAGCCAAGAGAAAATCAAAAAAGGCTCAAGAGATCAAGGCCACTTTCAACTCTAAGCAGAAACAAGTGTTTATCTCTGTAGGATTTGAAGTGGTGAAGGCTGAAGCCTCAACTATAAACTCTAGTACCAGGAGTTCAAGTTCATGTCCAACTTATTCTAGCAAAGAGAAGAAGGATGATCAGCTGTGTACCACTGCTACACAGCCTGAACCATCCAGTTCCAAGATCAAGCCTCACCTTAAGAAGCTTAGTGCATCATCTGTGAAGATGATGATGGAGGTGGAAAGTGATCAAGTTCAGTCTTTTTCTCAAAAGATGACTCTCAGAAGGAAGCAAATGGATTGCATCATTTGTGGTAGTACTTCTCATCTTGCTAAAGGTTGCATCTATAATCCTAAAAGTACTATTCACATGATCAAAGAGAAAACTTTTGAGAAGAAGAAAGAAAAACTAGCTTCGAAAGGAAAATCTTTTCCTTTCGGAAGCTCCAAGAAAACAAGTGCAAACTTGCCTTCAGAAGAAAATTTGGTCTCGGAAGAAATTAATGCTTCCGAAGTACTAAAGCTTGCTGCAGTGAAAGCAAGATCTTCCAAAGGTCTAGTCTCCAAAAACTTTCGAAGTTGTCAAACCTTTTGAAGTATTAAAGGTCAAGTTTAATATTCTAAAGATGGTGTGGAAGATGAAGGAAGACCATGTGATTGAAAGTTCTTCATCAACAACAGCTAATGATCCTCAAAGCTTAAACATAGGATCAATTAACATTACATTGTCTTCAAATCACTTTTCAAGGGGTCAAGTTCAGGTATTCATAATTTTTCTATACTAATTTACTTCAAACTTAGACTCCTTAGAATATTACATGTTCCCTAGATATGTCCAGCACATTCTTAACTGTGAACTGGGGTCACAGTTGAGGGGAACAGGAAATGTTTTAAAATTGGGACAGATGAAGCCTAGCATCTTCAAAACTATGAGGAAGCCAACTGCTTGCTTCTTAGGGGTAGAAATAGCCCTTGTCCTAAAAATATCAGAGCTCATTGCTCAAGGTGATAACCTAGCAGCACCAGCTAGTGTTGAACCCACACCATCTACTTCCCAACCACCAATATAGCCAAAAATAAACATCACCTACCAAAGAAAATCCAAAGGAACCCCTGCACATGCTACTCAGTTTGTGCAGGCCCCTATATCATCACCCATACAGGAGGAAGTGGACACTAGAGCTCCCATTTCTCCTGAGGAGCAAACCACTCCCATATCACAAATGATTAGTGCCGAGGTTCCTCATGCTCAGCCTGATGAGCTCATAACCCCCACAACCTTAAGCCTTCACTTAGAGTCTCAAAACTCTTGTAAACAACCTTCAGGGGACAGTTACCATCCCCAGCCTCTTGATCTAAACCAACCAATCCCAAACCTTGAATTCTATGATGATGAAGACATGGATTTCAGTGAGTATCATGAGTCTCTCTTCTCCACCCCTGCTCAAGGAGAGATAAGTCCTCCTGTTTCTCCCATGTCTAGCCCACATCATCCACCTACTACTAAGGTGGATCTCCTTGAACCTGTTCAAGAGATCCATATGGAAGAGGCTCTCACTTCAGTAAGTGATTACATCATTAAGACCTCAACCATGGCAACCCAGCCTCTTAACATTTCACTTGAAGTTGTCATGATGCAGGGGAAATCCAGCAGCCAAGAACGAAGTGCTGGTGATGAGGAAAAAGACCTTGCTCCTATTCTCTCATCCCCCCGTGTTTCTTCTAGTGAAGATGAGGGGAGTTTGAAACTAAATGTGCAATAACTAACAAACACATGCACCTATTTAGTCTCAAAGATAAGTCACCTGGAATCTCAGGTGACTGTCTTACAAAGAAGGGTCAATGACCAGCAACTTGAGATCACCGATCTTAAGGGAAAGTTAGCTGAGAGACCACTCAGAAGTACTCAACCAGGTCCACAAGAACCTGTGGATATGACAAACCTAACCCCAAGCTCACTTATGCAAGAAGGTGATGCTAACAAAAAGAGGGAGAAAGTCCAAACAATCACAGAACCCGGGAGTTCTTCATAGAGTATAGACTTTAAGGATTCACCACCCTCACTTGTAATTGTCCATACTCAGCAACCTCCTCAAGTATACATTTATGTGGACTTACTCATACAAAGTTTGTTTGAGAAGGGTGTTCCAAGGGCTATGTCATCCCCATCTTATCACTCTGAGAACCCAATCATGGGATGGAGGTATGATGCTGATAGAAGAGCCCTGGTACTACATAGATTTTAGGGGCAAGCAAGAGGTCTTCAAATTTCAGACCTTGAACTACTATGATAGTCTTCCTCTAGTCCATATGTCACTTGCCAACCCAATTCAACATAGGCAAGCTGACAGACTGGCTGAGAGAATTCAAGACAGGATTGTTGAAGAGTTCAGATATAGAAGAAGACAAAGTCAACCAGGCAATGTCATTGGTCAACTGGATGTTAAGGTAGACCCTCAGATTAGCTTTGAAGGGGAAGCCTTGACTGAAGGCCTAGTGATAGAATCTGTGAACCTTATAACAGGAATTACTTCAACATCCTCTACCCTCAGTGAGGCACTAGATGGTGAAGGTGCTTCACAACCTCTTTCTGGCCGGAGTTTGACTGCTTCACAACCAAGGCCCGTGAGTGAAAAAGGGAAAAGAAAACTAACTTCTGAGGAGATTGAGGAGGAAGAAAGAGAGAGAAAGAGGAAGATAAGTGGAGAAAGTTCAAAAGAGTCTTCAGGCTTCATGGAAGCTGCCATCAGGGCTACCCCTAGGTGAAACACTCAAGATGATGAGTTGAGAGCAGCCAGGATAAACTACTTGGGGACCAAAACTACAATATGGATGAACTACTATCTTTCCTCTTACATGAAGTAAATGAACTGGCTGACAAGGAATTGTCCAAATACATGGAAGAAAGGAGACAGAAAAGGCTCTACAAGCATGCTCCTACCCTCTCCCCAGTTCAAGAAAGTCTTAAGACAGAGGCTGTGGCAACTGCACAACCTCAGAAAGCTGATAGACTGAACATGGTCAACTACCTGAGTGCCACAGGACTCTATCAAGCATCTACAAAGTCAAGAGCCATCATCCAAAAGAGTCAAAAGAAGTATGCTGACAAACAAAGGATGATGAGCTTCTTGAAGCTGTATGGATTCTCCGGAAGAAGGCTTGGTCCAATGTTTCTATCCCTTATAGATAAGCATATTAGAGTGATCAAGCATAAGATTAAGAAGGGAGAGCTTGTTGATTTGCATTCTCCACCAAGTCCAGCTTAACCTAGGTAAAGGTTGAACCCCCTAAGATAACATAACCTAGACCTAGAACTGAATCTCAGCCAACTTCATCTTCTGATCCATAATAGGGTCCTTTTCACTCTCCTTCTGAACATGTAAGAGAAGAGAACCCAACTGAGAGAGACACAGTAGAACAACCTGGTGCTAAAGACCAGTCCTCTCAGTTAAAGACTTCAAAGAGAAGGAAAATGATACCCATGAAGAGTATTCCCAAGAAGAATTCAACGGCATCCACCTCCAAACCTCAGGAAGAGTTAGAGCACCCTGAGGTAGTGCATGAAGAGGCTGCTCAACCAACTCCAACTCAAGTAGAACCTCTTGCAACTGGAAGACCCATCTTGTCCTGGAGCTTTGCTGCTAATCCAGACAGATGGTATGTCATCAGAGATCAAGGAGATCAAGATGTATTTTTCTGCCAGGACATGCTTGATCTTCCTTTACATGATCTCTATGACATGAGAAGGTATTATGAGAGTCTGAGGGATCCTGACCACATGATGAAGAAAGGTATGGTCTTGATGCTAATGAGGACTGTCAATATCTGAATAACTTCTCTGTTTTGGTAGCATCAGCCTAGGGGGAGTTTGTAAGGTTATATTATAAGGATGATGCAACCAAAGAAGCTAAAACAACCAAAGATCTTCCTACATGCATGCACTGATGTACAAGATAGAAGTTACTTCGGAAGTTTTACACTCATCACAAAAATTATTCTAAGTGTAAAATCTTCCAAAGCCAAAGTCCAAATCTTCCGAAGCCAAAGATGAAGTCTTCCGAAGCCAATAAAGTGAAGACTGATTTCTTCTAAAGACAGAGAGGACATGCTTTCTCCGATCTACTTTTTCTTAAAGCTAACTTACTTTCCGCTACAACTCTGAAAACTCGCCAACTTGCATGAGTTGGTGAAAAGGTCTATGCTTTAGTAAACTGTAGATTATGGTCTTGGGCCTGTAACTTTCTACTTTGTACCTTTTATCCTTTTTGAAATATATTAGGATGTGAGCTATGGCATGTCATAGTCACTAGTCAAAAGACAATCTGCCTTTTGACTCTACATTGACCTTGTTGTCTAGATTAGTGTTTCCAGCTGGCCTTCAAAGTATGGCTGGCTGTAGGATGTAGTATAAAGTATCTCAAGTCCTTGTCTTTCTTTCTATGCTTTGTAACACTTGTAAAAGAACTTGAGACCAATATACAGCATTCTAGAAAACCATATTACTCTATTATTGTTCTTAGTTCTATCTTATTGTTTACTTGTATTCTTAGCATCATTTATCTAAACCCGGTTCCCCATTTGATCTGTTAAGTGTTCTAACACTCTCCTCATTGTGAGACTGATTGTATTGACCACCCTTTAAACGGTCCTACAACATATATATACATACATAAACATCATCCCATGCAAGCATACCACCTTTCTTCCCTGCCTTCAACAGCCACCATAACACCACCATCGAGGCACCATAACACCACCACCCCAACACCACTGTACCACTACCCAAATGACCCACCCCTCAGCTCCCTCTCACTCTACACAATCACACACATACAACTCTCTCTCTCTCTCTCTCTCTAAAGTTTAACCAAACCACCCGAAATACCGTTAACTACCACCTTCCAACCCTTCCCTTGCCTTCTACAGCCAACCATCGTGGTACCATTCCGATCCACCGTTACACCATCGTTTTGTCATACGAAATCTCCGCCAACTTTTCTCTCTCTAGAACCAACACTTTCTTTCTCTAAATATTGGTTACGTAACACTCAGGGAAAGGGTATTGAATATTACTACACATTCTTAAAGAATCGAAGGTAGTATAATAACTTATCAAATTTTATATTTGTTTTTACGTTTATTTTAATTTTTATTTAAATATCATGTTTTATAAATTTATTTAACGACATTAATAAAATATGAACATAAATTAAAACAAGTTCTCATGATAAAGTACGGTATTAACATAAGTAAACTCAATTTTTGTTTGTTTACATGAATGTTATTTAGATTTATAATAAAAGTTGATTATTGGATCTAGATATTAAAATACTTTCAAAATTAAATTCTTATGATGTAAGGATAATATATATATATATATATATATATATATATATATATATATATATATATATATATAGAGAGAGAGAGAGAGAGAGAGAGAGAAGTTACGGTACAAAAGGTTTTTTCGTGCGAAGCGTACGAAGTTATCATGCAAAAATAAAGGTTACAGATGAAATTATAACGCAAGTGTAAGAATTAATCACGCAGTGATGAAATTATCACGCAAAGGTGGAATTCTTACAAAAGAAGGTATTGGTGTTTCTACCTCATCCCCATCTCGATGGCTATAATCTAGCTGAGAGCCTTTACTATATATAGATAGAGACTTTCACTATCGGCACTGGGTTATAGAGCCGTAAGCTCGGTGGTTGGGGGTGATAAAGGATGTGCTCTTTTCTACTACTAATGTAATGTCTACTCATTGGGTCTTTATTGGGTACCTGGCAAATATTTTAACTACTGGTTGGAATTTTTTTTTTTTTGTTGTGCTAATCGTACGAATTTATCACGCAAGAATGAATATTACGGGTGGAATTATAACGCAAGTGTAAGAATTAATCACGCAGAGATTAAATTATCATGTAAAGGTGGAATTATTACGCAAGAAGGTATTCTTGCGTGATAATTTCTTGCGTGATAATTCCATCTCTGCGTGATAATTCCACGCGAGTGTAAATCGCCTTGCGTAATTATTAATGTTCTTGCGTGATAATTCAACCCCAAAACTTCGTACGCTTCGCACGAAAAAATCACTTTGTATAGTAACCGCTCCCTATATATATATATATATATATATATATATATATATATATATATATATATATATATATATTATAACAAAGTAAAATAAAATAAGATAAACTGTATAGTATCTTTTAAAAAATTAATTTACTAATTAGATTTATTTAGTTCTAATTTTAAAGTAATAATTAAAATAATTAAAAACAAGCAAACATCATATAAACTTTAATTTAGGTTGAAAATAGTAAAAATAGTTTATTTTGAAACTTTTAGATTTTTTTCTTTTTTTAGAATTTTATTTATTAATTTAAAATTTCCAAACTTAAATAAGTTATAAATAATAATTCATTGGAACCGAGTTCTAGAAGCCCAGACTACAAAGCATTTAAGAACATAATCGATGTAATAAAGCTTTTATTATTCTCTTGTAAATAATATTGTTCTTGATATTTAGTCTAGTCGCATTCCCGTTGCTTCCGCTGTGTGCTGAAAGTGGGGGTGTGACATCGTTACCTATATGTAACTTGATTACATATACGTAAAAATCATAAAAAAGAATCCAGAACTTAAGTTTTAAAAAAAAATACTGAGTTATATATATGTAAACATAAGTTGAGCTTCCCTAGGTATGTAAACATAACTTAATTACATATACGTAACATTCTATAAACTTTTACACAATCATTCGATAATTTTCAAACAACCCTAACTTAAATTGATGAATTTCGATTGAAATCGTCTTAAATCTGGATGCAATCAAACAACACTATTGATCATCTGATGCCAACCGGCTTGAATTTATTGATAGTTTCTTGTCGTGAAATCATTCCTGGTTGATGTCATGAGTCTTCCACCTGGTTTTCGAGCTCAGGGGTAGAAAGAAATAAGGACGGGATGACTTCTTGTCAATCTTATCTATGGTTTCCAATGTCGATTCATCTCATTTTGATAGCCCACCTCCATCCATCATCGTCGGTTGATGCTTTATGAGAAAACTCGATCACCTCCATACAAATAATGGAATAGATAAAAATATTCCAGAATTTATTATGTAGAAAGAATTGTATTATTGAATCAGGAAGAAAGATGGTTGGAAAATCAAATTGATGAAGATTAAAAAGATGGATGCCTTTGTTTGAATTAGTCTAATTTGTTCAACAATGGAGTAAAATAAGGGATTCTAGTCAACAATGATTTTTAACTAAAAATAAGTTACATAGACAATTACTAAAACACCCTTTGAAAAAAATAAATATAAATTAATAATAAAAAATTTTGATTGACTAGAATTAGTTTTCTTGGTTTTCTTAAAATTATATGATTTTCTTAGGATCCCATTCATATATATATGGAGAAAGTGAATATGGTGTTGTTAGACGTGTAACCTTAAATGAGAAACCCCTCAAAACAACGTCGTTTTGATTAAAACCCTTAAAAATTACAACTAAATGACTAAATCTTACTTTTTCTACTTCTATGATTCGTTCTTCTACCATATTCATTCTTTTTCATTGAATTCAAAAATACATACAACAAGCATATATTTTTATCTAATTCACAAGTTAACCGTGGTAATTTTGGTTCACAACAATAGTCTCTGTCCAGGTTTTTAAATCGATCTGTCAATTTACAAAGCATATCCAAACCGATGTTTCATCTTCTACAATTCTAATTACAAGGTTCTTTAGTTGTTTAGTTGTGTGAATAAAACAGGAAATAGTTGAAAATATAATTTGTGTTAATTTTTTTGATATGAATGTTTTCCAATTATGTAAATGAATAAAAACGGGAATGTGGTGTATGATAATTATGTTTTCCAATTTGTGGTTAATTCATAAAGAAATAAAGAATTGCAAAAGTAAGTAGCAATATTGATGGCAAATTTGAAATGCAAGTGACGAAATTGATGGAGTGGATATCCATATATAGAGATAAGATGTCATAATAAATAGATTTAATTAGTTTTAATCAAAATGACGTAGTTATGAGGGTTTCACATCTAAAGTTACACGCCTAACAGCATCATATTCACTTTCTCATATATATATATATATATATATATATATATATATATATATATATATATATATATATATATATATATATATATATGATAGATTATTTTCAGAACTTCTCTTAAAATGAGAACTCACGGAATTTTTATTGACCATTGATTATACTAATCAATGGTTGAGATTAATAAGGATAATAATGTAAATTAATATATCAATTAATTTGTGTAACCTAAGCATAAAGGGTATGTTAGTAAATTGAAATTATTTACTTTTTTGAAAACTCTTTACATATATGAAAGATCTTAATTTACTTTCTCTCTGGCTTTGATTCTTAAAATAATTACTAAAATAAATTAAAATCATCTTATTCATTTTTTACATCCTAACAAACTAGATAATTGATTTTGTTAGTTACAAAGTAAGAAATTGATAATTTATAATTTTAACATGTGTATTTATCCTTTAAAGATCTTTAATATTATTTCAAAAAGAATCCAAAAGTAATATTATTTACCTGACCAACTAAACATCACCACCTCCAAGTTACAAATGTCCTATGTTTTTTTCTCTTGGTGAATATTTTAAAATGTGTAACTAACTTAACTAGAAAAAGTGAATAAAGGAAATCAATTGCTAAAATGAGTTCCTACAGTTCTCGTAATTTTTAAGAGTACTGAAAAAATCCTGATCATATATATATATATATATATATATATATATATATATATATATATATATATATATATAGGGGAGATCAAATGAAAACCACTTTTATAATTGAAAACCATGAAATTTCCTCCTAACCGATCAAATTTTTTTATTTTAAATTTAATAATTTTTATTTAAAAGGTTAAGAAGGTCATTTTGATACTCTTTTAATTTTAGTAACTTTTAAACCCCTAATTCCTCTCCTTTTTTAGCTTAACTTTTTATTAATTATCTCATCTTTCACCATCTATCTAACAAGAAAAAAGATCATAGCTCAAATCAGCAAAAGAACGTTCTCACGTGCTTCCAGACATGCTGAGCTCCACATATTCTTGTACAATCAAAAGGGGATCGATTCCGTAAAATATTGGATCAGTAAATGTAAATTCACTAAAAAAAATCTTTGTGAGATCGTCAATATTGTACCAAGGGCGTCTTTAGAGTATACCGAATTAGTATAGCTATCCTTCTTCTGACACAGCAATGCACTTGCAATCAGTATTGGAAAGAGCTGCTAAAAATTTTTTTTCTTCCTTTACTTGATGTGACATCTGGTAGTTTCCCCTTACCAAACTCCATTAGTTCCATTAGGTTTTGCATACACGTGTCGTGAGCACACACTAGTTTTCGTTGAACGTTGGTGACCTAATAATAATTAACAAGGGTTATTAGATAATAATTTAATTAATGATGTGGATTATTAATTTGTAGTTATGTGATTTGTGAATTTTAAATATTATTGTGGATTTTGCCTTGTAACGTGTCAACATGTTATATTTATTCCATGTATTTTGTAGCTAGTGGAGATTATGCATGATTATTATTGTTGGTTAAAAATACTTGTATTTTGTAGTTAAAGATTGTTAAAAAATGCTAAAAAGATTAATTTGTATAAAAGGTGATTCAAGGGGGGTTTAAAAGGTAATTATAATTAAGTCAAGTGATCAAAACCCAACCCTATCCCCCTCCCCTCACTTCGACCGTAAACCTCACACACGCACTCCACATTTTGCGATTTTGATCAAATAACAACAAGGTTCCATCGATTTCTAGTGTCATTCAAACATTACAAGTGATTAGCAAGTGTTAATCATCATCTTTGCACACTTAAAGGTTAGATTTTATTGAGTTTTTATGGTTTTTGATTATGGTAGAACCCTAGTTCGAATTTCATGAAAAAAAGTCAAAATTGATGATGGTTTGATGATGATATGATGTTAGTTATGTTGTATAAATGTTAATCTATGTAGATTATGCAAGAAATCCATGGTTTTGTCATCTAGTTCATACATTGCCAAAATTGGAAACTTTTCTTCATGAGAATTTATGTTTTGATGAATTGTTGATGTTAGATGGACGATTATGATTGCTATGAACTAGCTAGGGTATGTTATTGATGAATTTGGGTTGAAATTGATGAAAGGATAGATTTTGGGATGTCACTTTCCTAAAATGGAAACTTTATTTGTATGAAACGTGTGATTTTGTGTTCTGATCATATTTAGGATGTTAGGAGCATGCTAGAGTGATCATTGATGATGTCTAATGTG
Organism: Flaveria sonorensis; assembly: GCA_025506505.1. Classification (NCBI taxonomy): domain Eukaryota; kingdom Viridiplantae; phylum Streptophyta; class Magnoliopsida; order Asterales; family Asteraceae; genus Flaveria; species Flaveria sonorensis. The sequence goes on from CM046426.1 coordinate 50,403,964, forward strand.
TTAGATTATGTTAATAGGTTCATATGGTTAATTGTTGAATCTATGGGAAAATATAGGTGTTCTTGAAAAATATGCAAGTGTGGTAGTATATACAAGTTTATGGGTTGTGATGCAATATGGTAATTGGATATCATTATGTTGACTACTGGCTTGTATGAATTGCATTTGAGTATGTGATGATGGGTATCATACACGCGTGCAAATCTGAGGCCCCTACTTTGTAGGATTGGCAGGGTTTAGGGTGTATAGCCATGAGTGGCTTCACATGGCACGTTGTGAGTGACTAAATCCAATGTGTATTGGATAGGAATCTAATTGTGAACATGCTTTGTATGATGAATTGGTTTGCATGTGTTGTATGATAACCTAAGTTAGCATAAAGAGCATGATAAGACTTAAGTGTTGCAATGTGGCTTATAAGAATAACTTGCATAGTAGTCTCTGATGGTATGATGAATTATGAATTGCTATACTTGGTCAAACAAGAATCTAACTTGACATGTCACCAACGGTCAAATGGGTCAACTAGGTCAAATGAGTCTTGTTTTTCCAAAACCCTGGGTCAATGTGTTTATTGAGCACTTATAGTTGTTAAGCTTTCTATGTACACGTGCTTATGTACTTGCGTGTTCTAGATAATCTTTGAAGGGTTGTCTTTCCACTGCTTTTGTTATCATTCGTTTGCGCATCAGGTGAGTTCATGTCTCACTTTTACTCACTCTTTTTTTTTTGGGAGAAAGCATACTCAATTTTAAAACGCTTTACTACTATAACATATGCTTAGTAAGACATAGTGTGATATACCAATGAAAGCCCTCACACTTTCGGATCGTTAATTAAGGAATCTAGCTGGAAATCTTGGGTAGTACTACTGGGTCTGACAAGCCCCACCCGTACCACTGGAGGTCAAGCGGGTGCAATATTGTCCTAAACGACTAACAGCGTCACGACTTGGTATGTCGTGACGGGAGGCAAACAGACAAACATAGTCAGCTTCAATCGCGAAATCACTATTGTTGTTACTAATGAAATTAAACTAGCTATCTATTTCAATGCACTTGTTTATGTTTTACTAACGCAACTGCTTATGATTGATTACAAACTCTTGAACTCACCAACCGTCGTGTTGACACTTTAGTAGGCTTTTCTCAGGCAGATACTAGCAGCTTGCCGTAGGAGCATGCACGAGTCATGCATTCCTTGAACAAACATCATTCTGTTTTGCCTTACCGGATACTTTTAGACTTTGATTGGGGCGCTTGTTTTGCGCAGTTTCCATTTGTTATCATATGTTTGAAATTTTTTTTTACAAAACGCTTCTGCAAATGTTTTAAAGTTTCAAACTCTGAATTATTTTAATTGTTGCATATAGTATCGTTCTGAGTAACTAATGACTGAGATCCTGTTTTGTTCACACGCCTCGCGGTAAAACCCGCACGTGGAATTTGAGGGTGTGACACTTGTTGTTTGTCAATGTAAAAGAATGTCCCATTCAATAGAAAATTTTTGAATTTAAAATAATCTATTTCTCGCCATTATGAGTTTAAGGCTTTAAACTAAGGATCAAGTAAAATGCGAATGTGATAAGTTAGTTTCTAATAATTCATGAAATTGATACGAATATTACTCTCATTGTAAGTAGAATTGAGATCTATAAATCTTTCTTATTCATAGTTGTATAAGCGCTTTTTGTTGGAATCTTTTTTTATCTTTTAAAGAATTGGTTAGACGTCCAGTAACAAGCAAGAATATGAGATTTTATTCGATAAACGAAAAAGAACAACGAATGAAATAATTGGAATCACTAATGCATGTATTGTTGGATTGGATCGAAATCTGAAGGTTCTTTCTGTTGTTGAAATCAAGATTACAGATCCAGCTTGGTAAGATGGCTCATGCATTAATTTTGAAAATGATGTTTAAATCAAGAATATGATTTTCGCATGTGTGGATCCAGATTAAAAACAATAAAAATTATTATAATTTCTACAATATTTGAATGGGTTTCTTAACAAAGTTCATGTGTAATATTTATGCACATGGATTGATGCCTTTATCAAAATAGTTGATTTAATATTACCATTTCTTCTATTATAATAAGTTTATTATGTTTTTGTTTTTCTTCTGTTTTATATGTTAAATTTGGTAAATGAAGCATGTTTAAGAATAGACTTCAAATTTGTTGATTGGTGTTATGTACAAATGACCTAAATATTTTTTTAAATAATCAAACTTAAACATGCAAGTGTTATCTTTTTGAAATGATTTGCTAGGATGTTTAAATCAGCCTTGATTCTTTTTCTAAAAATATAAAACATTGACTATTTATTCATCTTTTTTGCAGTGAGTTGAAAGTGAAATATGATGAACTCGAAGGTGATGACGGTGATGAATCGAAGAAGATAATGTATCAAAGATGGTGATGGGTCGAGCGATTATCAAAGTGTTTGGTTTTGACTACAAAGAACACAATGAACAAGACAGAGACGGTTGTTACATATACGTAACACTGTCAATACGTATATGTAACACTGTCCGTACGTACATGTAACATTGTCCGTACGTATACGTAACACTGTCTGTACGTATACGTAACACTGTTGTTACACTTACGTAATAGTATTTGTTAATTTAATATCTGCTTATGTTTAGTGAATTTACTTATATTTGCATCAATCGGAGCATGACCTTATGCTATGCTTCTAAGAAATTACTATTTCATGTCATGTATTTCTTTGATATTCCATATATATTTTTTGTTGATTAATGAGTCACGCATATGTAATGTTATACGTTACATGTATGTAACTTAGTACTTTCTTTGCAAAAATTTAAACTATGGTGTATTTTAATTGTTACATATAGCTAACTTATACAAAACACATTTGATGTTTAACGTGGATACATGTATGTAAATAGGCTGGTGTTTCATCTTAATAATACAATTAACTTGATTTGATTAAAAATGGTTGATTACCATGTTTCATCCACAGAAAATAATTTATATGATTTTATGTTTTATTTTGTAAAAAAAATAGTAAAAAAATAGGAGAGAGAATGAGTGATTTTAGTAAACCAATTAATAATTTTAGGAGTTTAAAAAAAACTAGAAAAATATCTACCTATTATACCGCTAACCTCTTTAATTATAACCACTAACTTAAATATATTTACCAAATTGGCATTAGTTAATCTCAACCATTGATGAAACAAATCAATGGTGAAATAATTGTTTTAATAGTAAAGTTTCAAAACTTCCAACTTTGGCAACAAAAATTTGATATCTTACAAAGTTCTCATAAAAGTTAAATTGGTTAGCTTTTTTAATTTCATTCCACTCACTTTAAACATGTATCATTTTCTAATAATTCTGTTTGTGTAATAACTTTCATTCGTAATCTTATTATAAGATAGGGAATACGTGTGTTTGTTTACTTCTTTGGTCAACGCTTCGGATATAATTTTCTTTTAAATATGGAGTTGTATTAAAAATCAAGTTATTTTGGTATCGAATGTTATAACTAGTGCAGTTGTCGTTGGAGTATCATGACGAATCAGACTGATTATGAACGAAAAACTTTGTTGCAGGTATTAGTATTATTAGAACCAGCTTTAATATTCACTTTTATGGTTATCGACGAATCTAGGTGACAATGACCTAACTCCCATTGTGTAGCACAGCGGAAAAACGACTAGAATCCCATTGCATAGCGCCGGGATGTAAGTTTGTTCGTTAACTTTTTTAAAATCGAAATGAGGGATTGTCTTTAGTTTTCACTTGTCAACGTTCCGATATGATTTTTTTCCGAAAACGAGGCTATATTCAAAATCAAGTATTATTTGGTATCCTAGGCTATAGCGAATGCAGTAATCATTATGTCACATCTACAAACCTAACCAACTATAAGAGAATATTATCGTTTCCAGTGTTGATATTACCGAAACCGGTATTAAAAAATATTAAACTCAAGTTGCACATAGTGAAAAAAAAAACTAATTGAAAATTATAAGTTAAGATTACGAAGGATTTGTGGGATCCGATGCCGTGCGGACCATGGCATCACTAGAGGAATTATTACAAATAATAAAAAACAAAAACTCAACGGAAGGGTGAACATCAACGAAAGCAAGCTATAACAAAATGAAAAGTGGGTATATATTTGTTAATTTTTGTTTAAATCGTAAAAAGAAATTAAAATGATTTGATAATTTAAACAAAGTGTAACCATAATGTCTGTATAAAGAATGCATTAGTTTTAGGATGAGGTTATTTTACAAAATGTATTTTTGCTAAAAAGTATAAGAAGACACAATGAGTCTAAAAAAATCACAAAAAAATTATATCTCACAATCTAAATCGAATTTCAAAAAAATATATGTCACAAAAAAAAATTATTTTTTTGAAATTCAATTTAGATTGTGAGATATAATTTTTTTTGTGATTTTTTTTTTACTCATTGTATCTTCTCACACTTTGTAGCAAAAATATACTTTGTATTTGAACATCTTTCTTAGTCTTATCTACATAAAACTTACGTAAAAAATATTAATATGCATAGGTAGCGTTTGGTACGCAAGAATAAAGGATGAAAGGAAATGAACTATTAAGAATGAATGAAAAAATACATGTTTGGTTAGTCAATGTAATAAAATAAAACACCACTCACCCACCACAACAACCACCATTGACCACCAACATCAGTCATCACCGGCTGCCAAAATCGATCGTCACCGGCCAGCACTACCAGGCACAGCCAATACCACCACCACCAACCACTGGCCACCGCCACCAACCACTGGCCATCGCCGCCGCCAACCAACGGCCACCCGCAGCACCGTCAACCACCGGCGCTACCAACCATTGGTTGCCGCCTCCGCCAACCACTGCCACCGGGAACCACCACCAACCATAACCACTTTTGCATGTTATTCTTTCACAATTTCCTACCTAATAAACAATACAAAGTAATGATTCATTTAATTTTTAAAAGATAACTAAACAGGACAATAGAATGTAATGATTTATTTTATTTTTTCATCCATTTCATTTTCTCATTCATTTTATTATTTCATACATTTCTTTACCCCATATTAAATAGACTCGTAATGTTATTATGACGAAACAGTTTTGATCAAGATGAAGAAGATATTTTGGGTGATTTTAGTTTCAAGAGCTTGCAATCTTATCTGTGAGCACATACTTAAAAATAAAAAATAAATAAATTACTAATGTCTTTTTGTAATAAAAGATTTTGTTAAATAAAATAATATTATTTAAAACCAAAGTTTCTAGTTTAATAAAGTTTTTAGACGTCTACGAAAAACTAGTTAAGAATGGATGATATTCCAAGATTGTGAAAACATATTTGCTTTTAGTTCTATCTAAGTATTGACTTTTTAGAATTTTCAGTGAACTACTAATAAGCTAGCGCATGTCTTTACTACTAAAACATGTATAATTTTGTATAATTTATTAATTTTTATAGAACTATAACATAAAACTACATTTTTTTTACTTTCTAACTTTAATTATATCATCGCTCTATATTTAAAAAAACTGGAATTTTTTATTTTAAATTTTATTGGAAGCTTTGATTATATCTATACAAGGCTTTGTGATTTTCCGAAATATATAGAAAGCAATAAACAGAAAAAGGTCTTATGTTAAAATATATATATATATATATATATATATATATATATATATATATATATATATATATATATATATATATATATATATATATATAAATGTGTCAGAAAACTTAAAAAGTTCAAAAAATTAATTTTAAGTTTAATAATTTTAGATTTTAAAGAAAAAACCTATGATAAAAAAAGTTGAATATTATTTTAAAACTATTTCAAAGCTTGAATTTTAAGTTTTATCAAAATTATTTTAAAACTACTTAATCTTTAATAATACTTAAAAACTTATTTTTGAAAAAGGTGTGTAAAAGGTCTTATTTTTAAGTTTTGAATGCATTAGTCTTACCTACATAAATTACTATAACTTTAACTTTTTAAGAAAATAAAAAATTAATATTTAAAACTTCATTTCTAAAACACTTATAACAACAACATAATATTTTAAAACTATTTCAAAGCTTGAATTTTAAGTTTTATCAAAATTATTTTAAAACTACCTAATCTTTAATAATACTTAACAACTTATTTTTGAAAAAGGTGTGTAAAAGGTCTTATTTTTAAGTTTTGAATGCATTAGTCTTACCTACATAAATTACTATAACTTTAACTTTTTAAGAAAATAAAAAAAATTATATTTAAAACTTCATTTCTAAAACACTTATAACAACAACATAAACAAAATTTAATTGTATTGAATATATTTAATAGAACTGTAAATATGAAAGTTTTAAAAGTTTAGATAAAAGTCTACACATGACCTGAGCCCGTAAGTTGGAAAGATTGGAGTCACCTTGCCCAAGACTTTTGGGTCCAAGGCTAATTTCGTTGACATGAAGGCCAAAGGTTATATTTAGGCTTCATTTGGTTAAAGAATTTAGAAGAATTAAAATTGGAATTGCAATTAATTTCATTTAAAATCATGATTGGTTGATAATAGGATGGAATTTGGGAATTCGATTTTTGTTAGTCTACAATTGAGTTAGGTCCATGATGGTTGAGGAGGCTGATTTTAGGGCCAAGATTGATAAGAAAAAAAAAAGCTAGTATTGAACCCTTAAACCAAATCAGAAGTAAATTTTAAAAGATTTCATTCCAATTCAAATTTTTACATTCCAATCTTATCCACTAATTTTAAAAGATTTCATTCCAATTCAAATTCCAATTTCAAATCATTCACAAAACATTCCATGAACCAAACACCACTTGATAGTTTTCTTTTGGTCAAGAACGTTATTTTGCTGGTTAACCCATAAACAGATCCCATAAGGTGATTGCTTGACCCTCAAGCACCAAAAAGAACCCTTAAACCAAATCAGAAATAAATTCAAAACCCAAAAAGTATCATAACAAAATTAAGAAATTAGATGAAATCTCAATGTAAATCCATAAACTTACTAACACATAATCCGACTTTGTCCACTAAAAACTAAACTTATAAACCTAACAATTAAACTTGTCTCATAAGGGACCAAAAGATGATCAATTGAACTCTCTAATAACCAACTGCAAAAAGGAAGAAAGGTTGCACTACAAAGCCTGACCTTTCTTTGTGAACAAGTTTAGATGAGATCAGCAACATTTGATGGCAGCTCCTCAACAACCACATTATAAAACTTCTGAATATCTGCAAGCATTCTCTCATCATCCAATGTCACAAAATTAATTGCAACACCTTTTCTACCAAACCGCCCACTTCGCCCAATTCGATGAAGATAATTTTCAGGCTGTGTAGGCAAATCATAATTGATAACAAGTGAAACTTGTTGTACATCAATTCCACGGGCCAAAAGATCAGTTGTGATGAGTACACGTGATGACCCTGACCGAAATTCACGCATGATGATGTCACGTGTGTTCTGGTCCATGTCACCATGTGTAGCCGACACTGTGTGATCACGGCTTCTCATTTTATCAGTCAACCAGTCAACCTTTCGCCGGGTATTCACAAAAATGACACTTTGGGTAATTGCTAAAGTTTCATAAAGGTCACAGAGGGTTTCAAGTTTCCATTCTTCTTTTTCTACATTGACATAGAATTGTTTGATTCCTTCTAAAGTGAGTTCATCACGTTTCACAAGAATCCTTACTGGTTTATTCATGAATTTTCTTGTGATCTCAAGTGCCTCAGGTGGCATTGTTGCAGAAAACACTCCAACCTGAACCTTTGATGGCAACAGCTGGAAAATATCATATATCTGAAAAAAGAAATAAAAATGTTCGCTGATCAGTAAATGATGAGATATGAGCCAAGATACCTTGTAACCCTAAGGTTGATTCAAAGATCAAATAAATGTTTTACAATCAATTTAACAAATATTCCATAAATTCGTCTACTGAAGGTCATGAACAAGTATAATGAGCAACCACAAAATATAAATGAAGATATACATAACCAATCTGTAAAAATTAAAACTAGTCATTGCCTTCTGATAGGTCACATGGATTAAAGTGTTTTGAGTCAATCTTACCAGATCAGTTTCGACACAGGCCAAAGAACTTACTCATAGTGAGCAGTTAATTCAAACCGCACCAAACCTACCCATTTTGCAACCTCTAATAAACACTACATACTAGCTTAAAAGAAAACACATCAAACGCATCAAGTCACCCAAATGTGTAGAACCTCCTAAATCATTATATTTAAAAAGTGAATTTTATTGAAACAGAGAAAAAAGATTCTAATCAAATCTCACTTTCCAAAAAAAGTGAATGGATTACATGAGCCGGGGAGCAGCCTCTTTATCCCATGGAATAGAGGTCAGGTTTGTCCTCATCGCAACCCCCTAGACCCTACTTCTAAGTGGGATTTTCCTGGGTTTGTTAAAAGAATAAACAGTAATCATATTTGACACTATAATTATGTATTTAAAAAATAGAAATTGAGACTGTTTCAGGACAACCAGCCCATTCCTAACAAATACTACATTGACTGACACATTACGCACAACCTGCCACAACATAACATCTTGCCACCTCTAATAAAAATATATATCAACATAAAAGTTTTGGTAACAGACCTGATCCTTGAAACCCCTTGAAAGCATTTCATCAGCCTCATCCAACACAAACATCTTAATGTAGTCAGAACGTAAGGACTGTCTTCGAAGCATGTCAAACACACGTCCAGGTGTACCCACAACAACATGGACCCCAGCTGAGAGTATGCGTTGGTCCTCACGAACACTGGTACCGCCAACACAAGCATGGACCTTAACACCAAGATAGTCCCCAAGGGCGCGCATAACTTTTTCAATTTGTTGTGCAAGTTCGCGAGTTGGGGCTAAAACTAAAGCCTGGCATTCCACAACATTGTAGTCAAGTTGTTGAAGAATACCAGAGCAAAAAGTTGCAGTTTTCCCAGTTCCAGACTGAGCTTGTTGAATTACGTCTAAACCCTTGGTGAAGGGAACAATTCCCCTTTGCTGAATTGCTGATGGTTTCTCAAAACCTAAAATGACAAAAATCGTGACAAAACTATATAAAGATTGGATCCAAACAAATTCCTTAGTATAATTCTTAAGGATAATGTATGTGGTGGTCACCCAAGTATTTGGTTTCATATTATCCCAGTTTAGCCCAAAAATTGTCAGATGATGAAAATGCCCTTTGAAAAAGACAAAAATAGCCACGATAAGGTGTTAATGTGTTATAGGTTATGGCCAAAACTGGTATAACAAAACCAGAAGCATATTTGGGTAGCCTATACAATATTCTTAATACAGCTTTAATGACAAAAAATAGAATACTCGGATGGTTAAAACACATATCATTCCTTATTAAGAATACCTGACGCAAAACAATCTATAAGTTCTGTAATTATTTATTGGCCACCTTGTATGGAATTAAAACAACCAAGAGACAAATGCATAAGAGGATTTTACATAAAAGCAAATAATATTTCAAAATCACACTTACCATATGCATAAATGCCCCTCAATAGGTTCTCTTTCAAACCCATGGCATCAAAAGTATCATAAACCTCATCATATGATGTAAAGAAATCATGTCCATCAGATGAAAGCCTGTATGACCAACAAAAAGTTAGAATCAGCATGTGCAGAACAAACATTCATATCTTAAACACACATTCCCTTACAACCACCACTTAAAAATAATATTTGTTAAACAAAAACGTATCCATTAAATCCCACTGTACAGCGACGCTATGGGTAGGGTCCTGGGAGGGGTGGAGTGGGAGCAAACCATTCCTCAATCCCAAAGGATAAAGAGGCCGCTCCCATTAAGACCCCCAGTTCCAAAAAAAATCTTGTTATTAAATATAATTATTTTGAACATATAATGATCCAAATACCACATACTGGAAAAAACTAAGATATATATAAAAAACAGTTTTCACAAATTAGTGTGTTTTGGTACTAAGTGCCACAAAAGCAACTGAAAAGGAAAATGGAAATGCTGTACTATTAGAGCTATGTAACTCTATAGTCTGTGTGTGAGCTCATTAAAATCCACAAATTTTTTCATCCCTAAATTACTTATCATGTTAGGCAAGATTAAATTTGATAGTTTCCCACGTCCAACCAGCATTCACTATGTAGCTTCCAACAGAGTTGTAAAAATCAGCCTAGTTGGCTGATTAATCAGTGATTAATCGCTAATCGGTTGGTGGCCTTGGAGATTTCATGTAATCGATAGTTAAAATCAATAATCAGTCATAGTCGGTCAAAATCAGACCAAATCGGTGCAAATTAGACCCTAATCAGCGGCTAGATTACGGCCAAATTCAAATCACATTTTTGCCAGATTTCGGACAAATGTTTGAAATTACGGTCAAACCTTGAATAATTTTGGTCGGATGTGTAAATTTTGGTCAAATGTGTGTGTGTATATATAATCTAAACATTTTTATAAAAAGTACATATAAAAATGAGAGTGTATATATATAAAACTAAAACTTCCTAATTTCCGACCCGATTAATCCCGAGTAACCCCGATTAATCGCTAGTCGGCACCCTACCACCCGATTAGCGCCTAGTGATTTTACAACCATGGCTTCCGACCAAATAGCTCCAACCAGATAGTTACCAAAATGAAGATAACTTACAACTCGTTCATTTTTGAATCAAACTGACCAGCATCATATCCTTCAGAAGCCATGACTGCATAGTTTAAAGAAACAGTCATTTATAAACAACAGAAAATAAGGGCAAAAAAAAAAATCAAAAAAATCTGCCAGTCTGGTTTTCAAATGTATTTGCATTCCATTGAACAACAATGAACATCTTCCCATAAAAAAACAATTATATGCTAATTGTATATTAATATATATGTCACAACTGTTGGGTTGTGAAGGCTTTTGGCCTTGGGCTCAAGTTGGCAACAAGGAGAATGAGGGCTCGAGCCCATATTTGTTTATTGTTGATAAAGTCTTTAACCCTAGTTTTATATCTATATAAAACCTGCTATGTAATTGTAATTTCGAGCACCTTGAACTAATAATAAAGAAACCCTAGTCGCAGCCCATGGACGTAGGACCGAACCATGTTATATCTTGCGTTCGTTATTTTCTCGTTTTATAATCATTTGTGCACGTGTGTTGGCTTCGCGTTAACCCTAACAACAACCTCGTTCTACCCACTAATAGCTCCTACTCTAGACTTAAACTGATATCCTCCACATCATCAACTCCTCAAAACCCTAGTTCTAATTTAGAGTTCCTCCACAAGGTTCTGTACTTTACTGACTACGTGTTAAAATAGGGTTAAAACACAAAGCTCTTAACTTCTCAGACTCCTAAGATACTAGCTTCTAGTTTCAGAAGCAGAACATCTAAGAAGCTGGGTTTGAGAAGCCCAGAATTCAACTTCCAAAAAAAATCGATCTCATATAGCATCGAGGGTTGTAAATAATATATAAATTTGTATAAAATCGAGAAAGGAGAAAGATTCTATCGTTCGTTTTGGTTAATTATGAACATCGTTCGACATACAAATTAGATAAACACAGGTAAAAGAAATAGATGGAGTGATTGAAAAGTTGAGTGATGTGAGATACACCTTGCAATTTTGAAGAGATTGATCGGAAGATTGTTAGCGGAGGCTTTTAGGGTTTTCGTGAGTAGAACAATGTGACTCTGTGTTTGCTAATGATGAAGACAGAAAGATATTAACAATAACAATATATTTATATGTGACGTGGAGGGATTGTATCATAAATGTATTTGGTTAATGAATATATTTTTAAATTAATGCTATCATTATCTCCGGTTGTTAAATTGAGATACCACATGAACTTATAAAAATTAGCAGAAGTTTTGGAGTAAAATCTCACTTGTAACAATTGGCGGAGCTTGAAGAATCCAGTAAGGGGACGGGGGCGAAATTAATTTTTTTTAAGGGGGCCGAACTCGATATTTATATAAAAATTTACACTACCGGACCAAAAATTTACACTACCAGACTAAAAATTAGCACTACCGTCGAAAAAAAGAGGGGGCCGGCGCCCCCCCCCCCCCCCTCTTCAGTGCTTCGCCAATTCTTGTAACAAACATAAACAGGAATTTCGTGTGAGCCAGGTAGTTTTCTCATCTAATATGGGTTTCATTATAATAGTGGTCTCAAGTTTCGTACTTGAATAATTAAGATGATCGGGTGGGCCAGTTGTCCATCAGTGATCTAATTAGGCATTCAAAAAAAAAATTAATCGTAAGTTAAATAAATGTATTTAATTTTTTAAACAGCTAACTTTTTACTTCAGTGAAGCCTAAACTAAAACATCCAAACAATTAGGTGTGTAAAAAGGCCAATGGCTATAATATCGTCTTAAAGCCCTTACGTGTACTCTGTTATAAAAGCAAGTATCATCTCGTCATCAAACCATAAAACTGCACTTTATCATAAAATTCACACTTTATTGTAAAAGTAACCATAAATCCATTATAAAACCATAAAGCATTCTTCGTTCTATAAGTGAGTATAAAAAATCTAAATCCAAACGAGGTCGCAACAATAAACATAAAGCTAATAAAAGAAGAAACTAAAACATAAATATTAAAAATACACTGACTTCACATATTGAATTAACAAAATTATAATAAAGCAACTTCAAGATCTTAAATATTTTTGTTAATGCTTTAAAACAAAGGCTTTCAATATTAAAGGATGAAATAAAACAAATCCAACATCTTAAACGTTTATCCTAACAAGTAAGCATATAGAACAATTCTTCAAATAGCAAGCATATTGCAGCATCCAATATACCCCACTCATAGTGATTTCACCTAACATGGCCTTTCCTCCGGATAATCTTCTACAAATGCACAACTCAACTATAAGACAGTACAGAAAACCCTTGATGAGCAGGGCAAATCAAACAAATCCGTCCTTACCACATGCTAGCATACGAATCACTCATGTCTTGAATCTAATATAACGTTTGAAAATAACAACATAATTAATCATTAGTTCATCATAGTAATACTTGCAAATATCCTTTTTCTGCTAGACCAGCCAATGTAAGTATAAGACCTGCATAATACTATCCACACAATTAAGATATGTTTACAACATAAATCCATACCTACATAAATAGGCAAACTTAAGAATAATGCTCGAACCTGATAATCCACCAATAGTTTCGGTGCATACACGTAATAGAAATATATGATCATTCTAAAATAGGAAAAGCAAGCTACTCTCGTTACAAAGTTAATATAGATTAAACTTGACTCTTTGTGACTACAACTTTACCTTGACAACTTAATCTTGTGTTCTGTACAAAGTCACTACCGTCCATGAACAGATGATGGAAGAAAAGTATTAAAAAGTCAAAGCATGTCCATAACATCAAACAACTACATAATAAACCTCTAATCACTGATCAAATACCAAAAAAATTTGACTATACATTTGAACAACTCACTTAACGGTCAAGCTTAATGTCGTTTCCCCCCTTTAATAATAGAAGCTTCATTTCATTATTCAAAAAGGTTTTTTTTTCAAAATTAACCACCAGCATAATACCAACATTAAACTATCGAAAATAAAAATTTCCCTAAAGTTAAGTTATTTAAAGAATCCCCTTCTGCAAAGGTTGCAATGATTTGAACTTATACTACCACATTATAGTGCATGTGATTGTATTGTCTGCCTTTTGCATGCATCAGAAAGTAAGGGGGTGTTTGTTTTCTCCAAAAAGGTCTGTGTGACCTCTTATGTCTGCACCAAGAAGACTACGCACAGACATAAGGCTCTGCAGTGCGTTTGTTTTTTCGAAGACGTTTCATTTAAAAACGTCTGCGCGAGGTCTTCTTGGTGCAGACATGGTCTTGTCACTTCTAACCTCTTCTCACCTCTTCTCACCCTCTCCTTACACCCAGTATCCTTCCTAATCTTCTCAATTTCCCCAATCTTCTCTCTCGAATCTTTCTTCATTGTAAGTCTCTGATCCAACATCTACAACAACCCCATGCAAATTCCCTCAATTCCTAATCACCCCTCATCTCGCCACCGCTTTCGACATCCCAACACCCACCAACCACCACCACCCACCGTCACTCCACCACCGTCAAGAACCACCAATTTCAACGCCCGATTCCCCTGAATTGGGTGCAACCACCGGTGGCGATAAGCCAGCTCGAACCCTCAAAAGCCCACGGCTCAAGAGATCGTCCATCACGGTTATGGTCCCGAACCCTAGCCCGTCTGGTCCCAATTGGGCTGCTATTTGGTTCTGATTGTTGTTTTGGTTTAGGTTTCCGGCGTATTGGGTGCCCACTAACCCAGTGCCGAGGGGGATTCCGTTAGCGTTTACTGTCGGAATGGCGCCGTTGGCGTTTGGGATGGCGACACCATCGGCTGGTGCTCGGAAGCCTATGCGTCTTGCGAAGGGGACTTGACCGCTGTAGATTGCTTTTGCATTTTGAAGACTCTGTGAAAGTTGTGAAAAATTGAAGCTTGTTGATGCGGGTGGTTGTGGAGGTATGGAGATGGTGCTTAAATACACACTCTTTGTACTGCATTGAACAAGTGTATGAAGATTGAAGAAGATGGAGTTGGTTTAAAAACAAACAGTCTTCTTCTTCTAGACTGCAGACATTTTGTCCACCTCTTCTCCTGCAGATGTCTGCAGATGTGATCCGCAGACTGCAGACATTTTGGTGCAGAAAAAACAAACAGCACCTAAGTCTACCGATGACAAAATCCAGGGCAACCTGCAAAACCATAAAAGCATTAACCCTAAATGAAGGATTGAAGTTGGATCTTATTTCCTTGTTTTTTTCTCTCACTACCCCTATTATATCTCTCTTATTTGTCTCACCGAACAACTCTAAATTATCAGGGGGCGATGGTGGTGCTCGTGGAGGAGGTCACAAATGGTTAGGCGGTGTTGGTCTCGGTGCCCTAGAAATTTACGGGTAGGAGGTCCAAAAAGGCTTCTGAATATGATGATTTTGGTGGTATTTCTACTCGAGAAACCACTAATGTTTAACGATTTTGCAAAGTGGATTGACAAATTCGACATCAACAAAAACATTATCTTTGTAATCGAAATTAAAACCCCAATTCTGGTTGTGATTAGGGCTAAATTAGCCTGATAATTGGTAATGAAACAGAGGATCAAAATGGGGATTTTACAAGTGATTTATTGATGGGAAAACAATTAGCGAAAGTTGTTCGATCGAACGACGGAATCAGGTTCTTTGAGTTGTTCTAAACTTCCTGGATTGTTCCTCCACCCCAAAACAAAACCCATGTCGACCTAATTGTTTAGATTGTTCTTGATTTTGTCGCAGCGATGGTCGCTTCCACTGCTCTCTCTCGCTCTTCTCCCAATCACACGGCCACCACCAACCAACCCTTCTTTCCTGCCAACCCTCGTCTGTTGAATATGCCCAAAACGCAATAAGAGTTTGAACGTTTCCCTTGTCAAATAATAATAAGCCAATGAGCAAAGTTACCCACACACTATGACGTGACTACACGTAGCGATGCTTTTGCGAACGCGGTGGGGCATGGACAATAGCGTATTGTGGAGCGTCTGAGAACTTAATTAGACGCATTGCCATGGTGACCCTAACGTAAGTAGGTACATAAAAATGTATAAAGTTGGTGCGTTTTGTTTTGAAGGCCGAAACGTAAACAAGAAAACAGTATTATGGTCTAACGCGGCATGATTGTTGCTTGATATTTTTAAAAAGTACTTTTCTAAAAGTATACATATACAAAGAAGAAAGTTATTACTCCTATATTAATTGAAATGTAATTAAACTGTAAAAAAATAATTATATAATAATATTAATAATTGTTTATTAAATTGTACAATATGAATAATAAAATAATATTTTATTTGTTTACTGAATTATATTTATTTATTGAATTTAAATTTGGCCGGTCAACTTAAACACGTCAACTTTACCCCTTTAAGTTTCTAAAGTTTCGTATTTACCCCGGTACAATTTTTATTAAAAAACTAATTTCTTAAGTTTGTATTTTTAGGTAAGTGTCGGTACGAGTTGTGTCAAATATAAAGGTTTATGTGCATGTTTTTATAATTTTACATACGCTTTGAGATGATCTAAATTTCGACGTTTGCCTACGTTTTGATATGAGTTTTGTTCAGAAATGAGTCGGGTCAAATATAACACGTTTTCACTCAGCGACATAAATCCAATCTAATCTACGTTTCAATGTAAATTTAGTTCAGAAACGAGTCGTGACGGTTGTAATCTATGTGTTTTATGTACGCTTTGACTTGGTTTATGTTTCGACTATAATATCTTTTAATTTAGCGGTATAAATTCAAGTCACTTTAAGGTTCGACGAGAATTAGTCGGAGACAAGTTAAGTGATTGTAAGTCTGTACTTACCACGCCGCGTATAATACCACTACAACGCGTAGCCGGTAAATAACTAGTTTAAATAAAACAAGATAAGGAAAAAAAGCAAAAAAAAAAAAAAAAAAAAACCTCAAAAAAACACGTGGCTCGTAGCAATGTGCTAACATATATAGCTTTGAAGATTAAGTCTTGAAAGAATTGATTTAACCTTTAATAACACGTTAAAAGAATAATACAAAGAATAAATAATAAATAATATGGACCAATAGAAAGCCATCACATGAAAATAAGAAACCCACACTTTTAAAGGAGTAAATAGGGAATTAAAACAAGTTTAAGGAATCATATATAACTAGATATTTACACGAATTCCGTCACGATCTCAAGTATCATAACGCCGACACCAAAATACGTAGGAATAACAGTCATTCCCGTAAACTCTAAGACACCAAGAAATCCGATTACAAACTCAAATCACAATAATGTCTACACACTTTCAAAACCCAAAACAACAGGAAAAAAACCAAAACAAAAAAGCACAAAAATCTGGGTTGGGTACAACCTCAAACCCCAGCCGTCGACAGGGACATAATCCTGAGTATCAAAACACAAATAAAAGGCACGTCGCAACAAAGTTCCCTACGCCGTAAAACCCTAATGCGTACCTAGTCGTGAAATCGAACGTCACTCGGTCATAAAACCCAGGAGTGTATTTCGTTATAAAAACCGTACTTCATCGTAAAAACAACTGCTACTCCGCCGTAAAACCCGAAAGCATACTCCGTTGTAAAAGTAAGTATCGAAAAACCCGAATATAACGTATATGCAACGATGGAATTTAAAAAACAAGAGAAACAAAAGTTGAAAGAAAAATCCCTAACCCAAACGAAAACACTTGAAGCTTTAGGATTAAATTGAAAAAAACAAAAATTTACTAACCCAAATGTAAACACTTGAAGCTATGGGGTTAAATTGAAAAGCCAAAACTTTACTATTCATGAATGTTGTCCATTCATCTTATATCTTATCTTATACTACTATATAACAGAGAAACCATAGCTAGATTTGTAATTTTACATCAATTTTAAGATGACATATGAAGAGTTACAAGCTTTAATGTGTAATGTCATAAGTTTTATTCTTATTATGCCCTTTTTAAGTTTTAGATACTTGTACTCCATCATTTTCTAATTAAATTTAAAGCATCATTATTATATTTAAGGTTATCTTAATCTACCTATATATATACTACTATATAATACAATTTTTGGACAACATTGTAATTTTAATCCCTTTTTAAGACACTTAAGAATAATTTTATTACATTTGATACAAGTGATTATACATAAACAATTATTTACAAATTTGCTCATCCTTATAGTAATATAAATATGTTTGATATCCCACAGTAATCAAACAAAAAAACAAAATGAGAGTTAGCACAACAAAGTAAAGTTAGCGAAAGACACAGTTCTAAAAATATTTATACCCCAGTTGCATCGCGCGGGTTTCACCCACTATATATACATATAAGGTTGTTTACCCACACGATGTCGTGTGGTACGTCCGATATAATGCTTATGTTTAGAATATTATTTGGCATGCAAAGTCGATACAACATAATGGTAGCATATGAAGAAATTCAGTTGTTCATGGATGAACAAATCAACAACGTTTGAGGCTCAGAACACATAATCAAAGAGCAACAAATGTAAAACTATTTACGCCAACATCACAACTAATATCACCTTTTTTATGTCATCATCGTATCCTCAACTCAAAGTCACAACGAATATCACCTTTTTTGTGACACCATCATATCCTCAACTCAAAGTCACATGAAAGAGCACAGATGTGGCAAAACATGAAAATAAGAATGTTTAAATCAACAATAATATGTTGGTAATTGCTGCCCATAAATTTAATGCACGTCAATTCATGATGGTAGGCTCAAAGCTTGTATTCGAGTTTGTAGTTCGTCATGGCTGCGGGTATCATGTAGCACCCCGAATTTTTTCAAAGAAGAACCATAGTTCTCGCGAGGAAGGTAGTCCTTGCACGGCTAGAAGGTTTTCGCGCGAGAAGTGCTGCGAACAGTGGAAAACACTATAAATAGGCCCAAGCACCCTATCTTCTCCACTTCATATGAAAACTCCTGCTGTTGTGCATGAGGAAGAGAGAGATCGGTGCTAAGTGGTGTTTAAGGTATGTATTCGATGATATTCAATGTACTAATGCATTTTTTAGTAGTATGTAATGATATTGTGTATGATTATGTAGTTTCTGATCGAGAGACTCTCGGTCCAGTGTTGTTCTTGTGCAAAATATCAAAAAGTGAGTTCTAGACACCCTTTTTATATGTTTTCCATAATTTAGAGTTAATATGCATACCTTAATGAATGTTTTAATAAAGTATAATAGTATAGATTGTTATAGCACGTTTTTGGACGTTAAAATAATTAAAGAATCGATAACTTGGGGATGAAGTTTCGATAAACAGAATAGTTCTTGCGCGGAGAGTAAGTTCTCGCGCTAATAGATTGGTTCTTACGACAGACGATTATCTTTCATAATTCTCGCGCGATGGGGATAACTTGCACGGCAAGTTGTCGCGCCTTAAAGAGTTCTCGCGCAATGAGTTCTCGCGCGAGTTATAGTGTTCTGGTGTAAATGTTCTCGCGCGAACCCGTAGATAGATACGTGTATAGATACCCCCGTATAGCGTGCGATAAAGATAGTTTTAACAGAGAAATTATAGCTAAAAAAATAAAGTATATGTATTATCACAGTTAAAGATCAAAGAAAGGTAGTAAAGTCACATGTGAAACGTTAAAGAACTTGAATAATAATTCAAGAATAGTTACCCGCTAAAGCACAGATGTAAAAACGTTAAAGTATGCTAAAGAAGTCTTGCAAGCGCTGATAAAGGAGATTTGCGTTCGTTTCACTCTCACCTGATAAAGGAGTTATACCTCGTGTATGCTCGCCGGATAAAGGAGTCATACCTCGTGTATGCTCACCTGATAAAGGAGATATGCCCTGTGCATTCTCACCTGATAAAGAAGCTAAGAATTTGTGCTAAGCTCAAAGATAAAGTGAAAGAATAAAACTAAAGTACAAATAAAGCAAAGGTAAAGTATCTGTTAAATAAATAGTAAAGTAAAAGCTAAAGTATAGTTAACGAACGGGTATTATAGTAGTTAAAGAAGCCTTACTCTAGCGTCAGCATAAAGTTTAAGTATATGTATTGTTAAAGTATGTAAAGGTGTATGTTTATGATAAAGTTCGGTTTAAGTAATTTGATAAAGTAAACCTAGAGCTCACTCAACGTCGCTGATTTTTGTATGCATATTAGATTGACAGATATGCTATAGAAAAAAGAGATGAGCTTGACATGGATTAGAAAGCTACCTGGCATATGGTCAAGACTAGTATCCTGGCATATGGTCAAGACTAGGATCCTGGCATAGATTAAAGATAGATAGTTAAAGTTATCTTTTATGATGTAAATTTTAAAATGATGACAACGTTTTATGTTCCACTCCTTATATTGATGAAATTTGATGTTCGAGAACTAGTGTTTTTCATATCCTAATCCAACAGTGAGGTTGCCTGGAAACAGGGCCTTACATATCATAACCGTAACGCCATAACAACAAACATCGATACATAGCATTTATCATCACAGCCTAATAATATATAAGTTAGTGGTTCAGATTACATCACCATCAGCAAGGTCATACATATCATAGCATACAACCATTATATCTATATGAACCTAATCAGTTGAATCTGAAACGATGAAGAACAGTGACATTCGCTCACTAAATAAACCCCTAAAATCAAGGCTTAGGCCAACAGGCCAGCCTCAGATGTATCATGGAGCATCATCATTAACCAAATGCAACCAACCACACCAAAAAGAGCTCAAATCTATGGCAATAGTAGTTTTAAGCTCAAAGAACAGTGGCCAACAACATGTTTCAGGTCAACCAACAGTCATCATCATCAACCCACATCCAACCAACAACACATGTAAATGAATCAAACCAAAAAACATGCCTCAGATGAGCGGAGTGTCACCATCATCGGCACAAATCCATCCAACGACACTGAAATCGGGTGAATCTAAATCCAGCTATAGCACCAAGACATATTAGGGTTCAACCCAAAAACTTCAACAACATCTTAATCGAACAAACACAAAAAAGAAACCAACCCAGATTCATTCAACTACACATGATTCATGTAGGGTTTCAATTCAAAAACTTTAATGCAATCGAAGGAAAATACCCATCCAAACAGACATAAATCAGAGAGCATCATATTGAAGCCGCCAAGGCAGTCCACCGGACGTCGACGTCGACGTTGGCAACCACCGATCACCGCCCTCGCTCACTGGGTTGCATCGCCTCTCAGTCCCTTCCTTTATGCCGCCTCTCACTCATCAAATAAAATTAGAGATAGGGAGGAGACGACCGCCATCAGCACATCAGCAATCACCAGCCACGGTGCAGTATTGGCGGCGGAGGGGAAAGAAAGAGGCAAAGCCTCTCTCTCCAACAACACACACTATAAAGATAAAATGGAGCTGATGTGTGTTTTGAGATATATATATATATATATATATATATATATATATATATATATATATATATATATATATATATATATATATAATATGGGATTTTAAACAACTAAGCTTTTAATTTATAAAAATGACTTTCACCTTATGACTAACTACATACATAATAGGTAAGTGTACCTATCGAATATTAGTATAGCTTTTGGTAAGAACCAAGTATCGATCTGTAGAGACGAAAGTTTCTAAAACTAAGTCTTTGTCATATCTAGTCGATAAAAGATGATTTGTGAATAATATGATTAACTAATTTAGCTAATAATTAAACTAATAAAGAAAATAGAAGAAGATGAAGATAATCAATTAGAGGAAGATATCACTTAGACTTCCAATCCGCCTAGCAAAACAATGACAACATACATGAACCTATGGTGAGATCATCTTCTACACATGCAACATGGATGTAAACAATGACAACCGACATCATGAGCATATTATTGTAGCTCCTAGACAATCCACTGAATAGAAGCTGAAATCTGAGAAACAGACTGGACAAGCATCTCTTGGGTTTGAGCAAGCTGATCGATGCGCGCTGCCAGGTCGACAGGTGGTGGAGGAGCTGGTACCTTTTCTCTAACGGCTATCGCAGATGCGTCCCCGCCACCTAACTGTGTAGGCTGCCACGGATTTCCATCGTCATCAATGAACTTCCAATGAAGTTCCATCCTTCATCACCAAACCGTGCTGCCAAACTCATATTCTCTAACATGGAGGTGCTAATGAGTAACGTAGGGAATAGAGGTGTCAAGCCTGAAACAACAGTATCGGTCATAAAATTAAAAGATAAAGCCAACTGTGTAATGAAAGAACCACCACAGATATAACTGGCAGGCTTTGTCCCGATGCATGAGGAGAAGAACTGTGCCATAGCATAAGCCAGATTACATCGCACTTGCTTGATTAAGGCATATAAAAAGTATAAATCCTTACGGGTCACCACACCCCTGCTGTTTTTCCTACCACAGTTCGAATGTGCAATCGCACGGTGAAAATAACGATGAAGGGGATCTCGCAGTTGAGTACTCATCGATTGCTTGGGGCAATGATTTCCCGTGCCAATTTCACGCCAAAATGCAGCGAGAGTTCCCTGATCAACCTTCTTTAGACTTTGAAAAATGACGCTCTTTTTAGCTCAGATATTGTATAGATGCCAAGCGCGCCCCCAAGCTGAGCAACAGATAGTTTGCGCTCCTCACCACCCAATCTGAAAGAAATGGCATTCTTGTCATGTAAGTCAGTGACCGGGTGAGCAAATTGATAAGTAGCACAGAATTCCAACACTATCTCTTTACACTGAGACTGACGAATCGAGAAGAAACGTTACCATTGTTTCGTGAGCATAGCGTCACACGAGCCTTCTCTCCAAGATCTTCCAAGGTGGACATGCAAATCGTGCGTGATGGCTCAAAGTTCCTTAAGCGAATGGCTTTATATCACTACCCTCTCGCTGCCTTGCTCGAATTGAAGAAACCTATGAAGGTCGTCATTCGCCATCACCTGCAAAAATGAAAATGTGAGATAATAATTTAAACAATACATGTGTGTGCATGTGTACGCGTATATATATACACACACACATACATACACATAAATCAACAATCACACATCAAAATATTCCAAACCCAAAGTTGATGAACCGACATAAAAAGAGATTCAAACAATAACTACAAAACTTGTGAGGCACATTATACTAAACTACAACCTTCAAGACACAAAAATGAAGTTGATAACATGCTTTAAACAATACCCCATGATTTTATCCAAAATGTAAATGAAATAACAACTCCAATTAATCATCCAACAACTAGAAATGAGCTTGTCATGACGATTCTAACCACACACCAAAAGTGGAACAAAATGAAATTTCAATTGTCGCATGAGCTAATTTGATGCATTCAAACAAGAATGGAGCTGCCTGTGGTGGTATCCTGGGCATAAGAAGAAGAACACCTACAATAGTCACTTGCGAAGATGCGTTGCTCACCGACGAAAATGCGGTGGTCATCGGCGAAGCAGTGGTGTCGGCGACGGAGGGGAAAGGAAGAGGCAAACCCTCTCTCTCTCTTCAAGAGCACAACTTACAAAGATAAAAGGGAGCTGCACGTGTGGTACCTTACGCATAGAAAGAAGTAAACTTAGCTACGGTAACTTCTCTCACGAAGGAGAAGATGTTGTTTAATATATATAATAATATATAATAGCTTATTAGGTCAAAGTCGAGAAATTAGATACTATAAAAGAAAACCTACCATGTTAAGTAGATTTGAAGGTTAGTTAGGGAATTACTATTTAATGGTTGGTTTGGTTTGACTATAAATTGACTTATGTTTGTTTTAAAAATGAATTGTTGTTTTTTATCAATTAGTCACATTTATTATTTTGATCTAAAAAGATTGTTTACATCTATCTCTCCAAGTTTTCAACAGTTTTTATTATTACTAGTAAAAAACCCGCGCGACGTGGCGACGAAGAAGCAAAGTAAATTTCCCATTAAATATTACAACAATTATGCACCTACGAGAACAAAAATAAACAAAAAAACCTATCAGAACAACAACTCACCCAACGAATCAATCGATCAGCATAAACAAACATAATCATGTTTTGTTGTTTTAGCATCCAGTATAAGCAAGCATAACACGTATCTACATAAAAGAACAAGCAATACGATTTATAAAGAAAGCCAAACAAAAAGATTATTTGGAGATTTATGAAGGGCAAACTGTATCAAAGAGTATCAAATTATTCACGTATTCCGAATTTAACAACCAACTATAATTTAAGTGCAATAGGGAAACCAACTATTTTTTTATTACAAACTTTGACATCCAAATTGAAAGGGGTAAGGAACGAAGCGTAAGCATCACAAAAACGAAGCACCCTATATTCAAAAAAAAATTTAAAAATTTACTTTTAGATAACATTTCCAACCTTGTAAGAGCTTAAATACCAAAAGTTCATCTTAAAGTGATTTAATAAGCATAGCACAAAAACTCACCTGGTCTCGTAAAACGAATAGGTTGACTATTAGTCACATATATTAATTTCTTTCAAAGAAATAAGATATAGAATAACTGAGGACCAAAATCAATGCTATTGTTGTCCTCTAACTGATAGCATGGACAAAGTAGTGGTCTTTCCAGCTTCATGTGTTCCTAGAAAATTAAAACATTCTCCTTGAACTGAAAAAGTCAATGAATGAACTATAACTTTCGTACCATGTTTGAAACACCTGTGCCATGTTGTATTCTAAAAAGAAAATGGTTAGGCAATATGTTGAAGATGTAATTGTGAAACCATATTATAACTGAACGAGGACTGTAGACATTTACTGTGTCATAACCCAAAAATGAAATCATTAAATTTTTTTACCAGTAACCTGGATTCTTGTAATGCATTGGAATAAACAATCAGGAAACAACTAATTACCACTTTGCCATAGCTACCAGAGTGAACATTACACTCACGAACATTCTCATTCACCGTCTTGTTCCCATTCTAGCACTAAAGTTTAGCAAAAACAATAAATAAGTAAAGTTGTCAGGTTCAATGATCAAACACTTCTTCAATTGGTATAAAGACCAAGGATACCACGCCTCCTGGAGTCATGAGAGCTCATGACCAGATGTCTAACCTTGGCTAACTGTGTGACACAGGTTGCAACCAGGGCCATTGCTAGCAACCCCACACCCAAAGCCAGTAGCTGATTAGTCCCCACTGCTAAACCCAATCCTGATTCTTCTTGCTACAAAGAAAAACATAGATATAAAATTTAATGACCATTTAAATTTTACATTCAATTTAGAGAAAACTCATAATGATTGCTCGACCAAATGCATTAACACTAACATAAGCCCATGTTCCAGGTGGCATCCCTAACCAACTCTATACAATCATAAGTTTTTTTATAAATTGAAAAACCTGTATAAAATTATCAAATTAAGAATGTGAAACATATGATTTAAATCCATTCATAATTTTATAACACTATTGAAGTGTTTGATATAGTTTTAAAGCATTTTATATTGAAATAAAATCAAAAAAATATCAAAAGATGCATATAATTATGCAATTTGTTGTTGCCACTGCTATTGACAATTTGACATATAAAGTATAAAAAACAAAGCGAAAACATGGGTTTGAATATATACCTTCTTGAAGCTGCTGACCAGAAAGTTGAATTCTGAGTGAGCTAGATTCCATCTAATCAACTTGTTTCCCAATAAGCTACAACACTGTTAATTCCTCAGATTCATTATCCAGTTAGTCATCTTTCAATTGTTACACAAGTAAATATTAAGAAAATAATGAGAGCATTAGAATAAATGTTTATACAGACACATAAAAACAAACAAAATAGTTACAAATATACAAATAATTACTCATTTGTATAACATCAAACTTTGATTAATATAGAAACAACATCTTATGTTTGAAAACAACCTCAAAGTTAGGTTAGACAATAGCAGTGGCTTTAAATTGTAATAATGCTTCAAGTAACTTAATGGCTTGAACCCTAAAAGCCATAGGTTTCTTGTTGATACTTTCTTGATTGATGAAAGCTCATCTATGGTATACGTGATATCCTCACTGTATAAGCATCTGTCATAGTCTGTTATGATTATTACATCTAAACAAAGGCAATAAAATACACAAATTTCTACAAATCCTCAACCAGCATGCGCCAGTTACTACAAAATTCAACATCACAAAGAATTTGTGACTTACTTTTTGTAATGTAAAAAACGCCTTAAAAGTTCTTTCATGTATGCTCCAAATTCAGCACAAATGAGTTATCTTTTAGCCTACAAAACACAAGACAATGGGTGGATCTACCATATGAGAAAAATGAATTCTAAAGAGTAAAATGCAAAATAATTATAGTTTAAACAAAACTTTACAAATTGTAAATATGAACTTGAACTAAAGCATATCATATTTCTTTTGTAACAATTATAGCGTAGGGGATTTTAAAATCTAAAGACCAAAAATAAGATCAAGTTATGAATTTGTATCATATTCTGTAGCTTATGAAAAACAATCTCATGTAGCAAGTTATGGAAGAAAATGAAAAATTTAAGAAAAATGGAGTAACAGATAATAGAACTCTTTTCAAACATCAACGGTGAATTAATAATAATTATAACTACATATAAACGTCCAATGTAAAAGATACATGTTCCCCTTCTAAAGGATCCGGTACATTCTTAACAAGTAAAGGCTCTTGCTTCATCTTTATCTAAAGGTAAACTTCTGATGTCCTGTTAAAATTCATATTAAATATTAAACTATAACATTTTTTTATGCTTGCAGAAAAGAAAGAAACATAATTTATGCAGTAGTATGAAAAAAGTCTATACTCATGGAAAGATAAGAATGTGTACATGTGAATCGTTTACTTCATCTGCAGGCATGAAATTCCTTTTCTTTTTAACACTTAAGTAAGCAATCCTTAAGAAGCTGAATCTTTCTCAACTGAAAAGCCCCAACACCACCTGATACATGAACCTTATGAAAGTAGTTAGGTTTTAAAACAATATGTCAGATGTGTAGTAAATACTAAAATAGATAAATACGAACTGATTCACTGAGCGAATGCAGACCCAAATATAACCAGTAATGAGAAGAGTATATTTTTCAAACCCATCAGCCACCATGTCCATGTGTAATGCTTTAAAATAAGCATTCCACATATATAAATAATGGTCTTCTATAATATAATATATGCATTGTTAAACTGATATATTAATAAAAACATATGTTTGACTCTAATAAAAAATAACATTTTACCTTCTAAGCCACCAAATAGGGTCATTGGGTACGCCAAGGTCGTATCGTGAACATCATCTCCTTAAAGAGAAACATGAACTGCATAGATGGAAAAACCACAATTTTTCCCAAAAATAAGCTTCTAATACAAAATTAGTCTTTCAATATACTACAAAATTATATCATCTAATAAGAGCCAAAAATCTTTTAATCTTACTGGTTTCACATTCATCTTATACTTATTAATATAAACAACAACACAGACACCAAAAAGAACTCAATATTGAGGCATGTGATCATAAAAAGATGTATATCTCTTCAAGAGAACCATTTTGATTTCACTTTTCTTTGTTTATCACCTATACACAGAAGCATTTAATTCGATGATAATCTATAATAGGTTCTAAAACAAAGCATCAATTCAATCAAAGCTCACAAAACAAGTAATAACATATACCAATTCGAACCCTGATTTGATTTCGCAGATTCATTCGATTGATGGTAATCAGGGTTATAAATCTGAATTAGTTGTGTCTTTAGATGGCCATATTCATTTACATGATGATGATAGTGGTGGTTTTGACGATAAACCACCAGTATCTAAAAATTTAATCGGCCACATAAGTACGATAAAATGGATCCAAACGAACCTTATGTAAGTTATAGAGTTACCAGGATATGAAGAACAGACCCAGAGTAATTGTAATGATCCTTATGATATCAACAAAAGACAACAACCCCATCAACCTCTATGGAGTGAGCCTTAAGTGGGGAATCTACATTCGTACATGAACCTCCTTACAGACCAAAACAAACTACGGATGGAAAATTGAGCATAGGGAAGGAGGGAGATGATTAAGGTATCACAGTCTGTTCATCAACTAACGAAGATAGAACATAGACTATAGCTTTTAGAGAATGAAAGTAAGCCAAATGCGAAGAACGCTAATCATACCAATAACCAGGAGCATATTTTATCAATCTTTTCCTCTCCCTATGATGTATCAGATCATCGAATTTTGAACCTTTAAAGCCCATTGAAGCAACATAATTACCATCAACCACTCAACCACCATAAAACCCTAAACGACAGGGGGAATTAAAGGTATGACTATGGCGATTCAATTGCAGGAACCGTTGGCCCTTAATTATCGGTTGTTTGTGAGAAGATACATCGTAACAGATGAAGCAGAGGAACCGCCGAGTGCAACGAAAGCTGCTATGTAATTGCGATGAGTGTAATGGAGCAGTCGAAGTCGCTAGTGAATGTAACATAAGAAGGTTGAGGGGCGCGTCTTACGAAATTAATGAATTTCCAATTTTTCCCTACATTCCTCCATTATATAGTACTAAAGATTTATACGTTAACTGTCACACCCCAACCTTAACGGCGGAAACGTCGAGATGTGAGGGTTAAGATTGTTCACAGCCACATAACACTACCATAAATTGTAAATATAAAAATTCAATAGTTGAAATAAACCTTACAACCAAATGTCTCAACAAACAAAGATAAACAAAGTTCAACTTTCAAGTCTCAAGTTATTTTATTTATTTTTTTTTTCTTCTAGGTCCAAATCCTAGGTGTAGGCATGCTTCAAAGATAATCATCAACCTTGTGCATTTCCTGAAACATGTTAAAAATAAAAAGGGTCAACTTTAAAAGTTGGTGAGTTTTCATGGGTTAAGCATACATATATATATATATATAAAAGTTTACAAGTAGCAATTCATGTCAATGGTTACGAAATAAGCAAGTTTATAGATAACATATAACTACAATCAAACCTTGACCAAGAATATCATTTACAAGTTTAACGATTAGCTAAGTGTACTTGGTTCCCATAGTGCTCAAGAATACGACACTAGGAGCCGGCAATAACCTCGGCTTTAGCACCAAATAGGCTTGTCAGGCCCATAGATCTATGACGTCGCCAGGCTAGCAATAGTTAATGATTGTCAACATATAATATTCATCATATAAAGCTCACAATATTACAAATAACCATGACAAAGTTTATAAATGAATTGCTCGTGCATTTACAAGTATCAAGATGTTTACAAGTGCAAGTTCATAAAGTTAACATGTTTCACCCCAAAAAGTGTGAAATAAAGTAAAAAGGGGCATGGAAAACTCACATGATATAAGCTGGTGTTGAAGGTAATAACAAGAAAATAAATGGTGCTCCAACGATTCCTTTTACAAGATACCTAAACGTATATATTCCAAGATATGTTTAACGATTCATACGTAAACTAGGGTTTTAAGTGGAGTTCGGGGTCTTTTACAAATAAGGTTAACTATGAAAATCATATATATATTTTAATTCAATACAATTTAGGTAATTTAATATGGAGAGGAAATAAAATCATTTATAATAATTTGTAAAGTTTTAATTATAAAATGTAAATAATTTTTATAATTATCATGATTAAACTATTATTAAAGGTAACATGTTGACCAATAATAATTTAGTAATTTAAACTATTATTTAAAGTTTATTTTTATAAAAATAAACTAAGTATAACATTTGTTTAAAATATTTTATAAAAATATTAAAGTATTTAAAGTAATAATTTACATAAAATATTTAGGTGACTTGAAAAATAAATAAAGTTTTCAGGACTGATTTTTATAAATTTTAGAAATCTTCTATAATTTTTTTAAAGGCTGAAAAGCCCTAAAAAAATAATTGAGGGTGCCCGGGTTCGAACCCGAGACCCCAAGGTTGACAGGGGGTGCGGTTACCGTTAGGCTGGGCGCCTATGCCTGCCAAGAAAATGGTTTCTAATTGTTAAAAGCATTAACTACTCGAAACCCCCAAATCCCATGAACCCTAACTTCGGATTTCATCAAATTGATCGATAATTCGTATGTTTCAGCCGAATTAAACTTAGGGCTTTTGTTTGTAATGATCATACGACCATGATAATATGTATACATACCCGGATCAAAGTCGAATCGATGGTGAGCAAGACGAAGAACAAGTCGCGGCTGTGTCGAGATTGGTTCAGGTTGCAAATGATGTTAATAATCAAATTCGTTGCACAGATAGCTCCTACTGGTCTCGGTGATTGAAAGCCCTTTATCAATTTTAATTAAGAACGACTGAAGGTTGAAGAACACTACGGTTGCAGTTCACGATGGAAGTGGGGATCGAATGCGGGTTTTGTGTGTTTCTCAGATGAAATTGCAAATGGTGATAGATTAGGGGTAGTTAAATGATTGTTCAAGTTGGATTATTATTGAGTCTTGAATGCCGAACGGTTCTGTTGATAATGGCGACGGTTACTCGGGTCGTTCGAGTTCATATCCGTTGTTTAAAGGCGATTAAGGTTCTAAAACGGTTTCGAATCATGCATACGAACCGGTTAGAAACGATTGGGGTTTGATTTTACGCGTTTTAGTCGCGTTTGGACTTCGCTGGAGGTCGGCCGGAGTTTGGCCGGAGAAACGGGGAAAAAATGCGGGAGGGGGTTTGGGTTTTGATTAATTGCAGTTTTAGTCCCTGCAGTTTTCGAATTAATATTTTATGCTTAAAACTTTCATTTAAAGTTTCAAATTTGTCACAAATACCCCCTGAACTTAATTAACCCTTAAGTTTTAAATGTTTTTATAACTTATTAAATGTTTAACTTTTATAAATTATTAATTTTTATTATAATTATTATTATTCTTTTTTATTTAATTTTAACTATTGTTATTATCATTATTATTTTTAATAAATTAATTTATTAACTTCAAAATTAACTAAGAACAAGCCTTCATAAATGATATAAATGGTCCTTACGAGAACATAACAGGGTTAACTATAATTAACGAAAACACAAAAGGTTACAGTCTCCCCAACTTTTAAGAATTTCGTCCCGAAATTAAGAATGAACTAAACGAACAAATACGGGTATTTCTTCTTCATATACTCCTCGCGCTCCCAAGTAAACTCAGGTCCATGCTTATTCTCCCAACGAACCTTGACGATTGGGGTAGTAGTGGTTCTAGTCTTCTTCATAATGCGGTCCATGACTTCAACGGGTTTCTCAACAAAATGTAATGACTCGTCGATCTGGATGTCATCCAATGGGACATACAGACTTTCATCAGCCAAACATCTTCTCAAATTTGAGACATGGAAAACAGGATGAACCCCGCTAAGATCGGAAGGTAGTTCCAGTTTATAAGCCACTTTCCCAATCCTTTTCAGGATCTTGAAAGGTCCTACAAATCGTGAAGCTAATTTACCCTTCTTCCCAAAGCGAACGACTCCCTTCCATGGTGAGACTTTAAGAAGAACCATATCCCCAACTTGAAATTCCAACGGCTTGCGTCGTTTATCGGCATAACTTTTTTGTCGACTTCTAGCCACTTCAAGGTTCTTGCGAATCATGGAAACTTTATCGGTTGTTTCTTGTATGAGCTCAGGACCAGTGATGAAATTTTCACCAATGTCAGTCCAGCAGATCGGGGAACGACATTTACGACCATAGAGTGCTTCAAAAGGTGCCATTTTGATACTCGAGTGGTAACTATTATTATATGAAAATTCCGCGAGAGGTAAATGCGTATCCCAGTCACCACCAAAGTCAAGGACACAAAGACGTAGCAAATCCTCTAGGGTTTGAATAGTTCGCTCAGTTTGACCGTCCGTTTGAGGATGGTAAGCCGTGCTTAAATCCAGTTGTGTACCCAAAAGTTCTTGCATAGACGACCAAAAGTGCGAAGTGAAACGAGCGTCGCGGTCGGATATGATATGCAAAGGTACGCCATGACGACTCACAATCTCATCAATGTAGATACGAGCTAACCTTGACGTTTTGTAGGTGTCACGTATGGGTATGAAATGTGCCGACTTGGTCAATCGGTCAACAATCACCCATATGCTATCATGACCACGAGAGGTACGAGGTAGTTTGGTTATGAAGTCCATGGATATGTGTTCCCATTTCCACATGGGAATCTCGGGTTGTTCAAGCAATCCACTAGGACGTTGATGTTCAGCTTTAACCTTTGTACACGTAAGACACTTAGCTACGTAAGTTGCTATGTCCTTCTTCATTCCAGGCCACCAGTATTGACCACGCAGATCCATATACATCTTCTCGGAACCAGGATGAATTGAGTAACGAGTTTGATGAGCTTCATTCATGATAAAGGTACGAAGATTATCACGGTTTGGAACCCAATTCGATTCAAGAAATACATCAACCCATTGGGTTTCGTTTCTAGTTGAGCTCGAAGATTGTACTCCAATTCCTCTCCCATTTTTCCTCCTTCTTGAACTGCTTGTTGAGCCTCCAGGATGCAAGTCTCGATGTCATTCTCAATCCTCAAATTTTGTAGCAACACCGTAGTCTCGTTAACATCCAGACGAATCTCAGTATCAAATTCTCCCAAGATATCAAACCATTGTCGTCGATCGCGAATTTCTTGAAACGAAACCATCTTATTATGAATCTTACGACTTAGTGCATCGGCTACGACATTTGCCTTTCCAGGGTGGTAACGAATGTCACAATCATAATCACTAATCAACTCAACCCAACGTCGTTGTCTCATGTTGAGATCCTTTTGATTGAAGACGTGTTGCAGGCTTTTGTGATCGGTGTAGACTATACATTGCGTCCCATAAAGGTAATGCCTCCAAATCTTTAAGGCAAAAACAACAGCACCAAGTTCAAGATCATGTGTCGTATAATTCACCTCATGGACCTTCAATTGTCTCGATGCATATGCTATGACCTTTCCTCGTTGCATGAGAACACAACCAAGGCCTTGTTTAGATGCATCACAATATACGGTGAAATCATCGTTCCCATCGGGAAGGGTCAATATAGGGGCATTACACAACTTGTGCTTTAAGGATTCAAAGGCTCCCTCTTGTTCAGACCCCCATTCGAATGGTTTATTCTTTTGGGTCAAGGAAGTAAGCGGTTTCGCGATTCGAGAGAAGTTGGCAATAAAACGTCGATAATATCCAGCAAGACCAAGGAAAGAATGAACTTCGGTTGGAGTTGTGGGAACACACCAATTTTTCACAGCTTCCACCTTTGCAGGGTCAACGTGAATTCCTTGACTATTCACCACGTGTCCCAGAAATTGGACCTCCTCAAGCCAAAATTCGCACTTTGAGAACTTTGCGTATAGTTGTTCTTTCTTCAATAGCTCAAGAACTTGTCGCAGGTGATGTTCGTGATCGGTTTTGGACTTGGAGTATATAAGTATGTCGTCAATAAAGACAATCACGAACTTGTCTAGATACGGCTTGCATACTCGATTCATGAGATCCATAAAGACAGCAGGAGCATTCGTTAAACCAAAGGGCATCACCATGAACTCATAGTGTCCATATCGGGTACGGAACGCAGTTTTTGGGATATCATCATCATGAACTCGTAATTGATGATAGCCAGAACGCAAGTCAATCTTTGAGAAAATAGCAGCTCCCTGAAGTTGGTCAAAAAGATCATCGATGCGAGGAAGAGGGTAGCGGTTCTTGATGGTAAGTTTGTTAAGCTCACGATAATCGATGCACATACGAAATGATCCATCTTTCTTCTTCACGAACAGAACAGGTGCACCCCAAGGCGATGAGCTAGGTCGGATAAAGCCTTTGTCGGACAGTTCTTGAAGTTGACTAGCCAGCTCTTGCATTTCTGACGGTGCAAGTCGATATGGTGATTTAGCCACAGGGTTCGCTCCCGGAATTAAATCGATCCTAAACTCGACTTCACGCATGGGAGGTAAACCGCTAAGGTCATCGGGAAACACTTCAGGAAAGTCTCGTACAATCGGGACCTTCTTAAGATCATTCCCTTTGACTTTCGTGTTGACCACGTAAGCCAAGAAAGCCATGTAATTCTTGCTTAGACATTTTCGGGCTTGAGTACACGACATGAGTTTGAGTCCTTTGGATGATTTTTCGCCGTATACTTTCAATGTATCCCCCGAAGGCAAAGGAATTCGAATGCACTTCTCGAAACAAATAATTTCCGCATGATGTTTGGCTAGCCAATCCATGCCAATGATAACGTCAAAGCTTCCAAGTTTCATAGGAATAAGGTCGATAAAGAAATCATGCTCGTTTAGGCTCAAAATGCAATCACGAATAACGACATCAACGGTGATGGGTTCTCCATCGGCGATTTCGACAGTAAGAGGTCTTTCTAGTTTCGTATGTGGCTTAGCAAGTATAGGCTCAAATTCTATCGAGACAAAACTCTTATCGGCTCCAGAGTCAAATAGAACGTAGGCATAAGAATTATTAATAAGAAACATACCTGTTCAGTTTTAAAGACGTTTACGATACAGTAAGGCAACAAAAGAACTTGGATCATAAAGTTGGGGTTGGTTTTGACATACCGTTCACCACATCGTTGTTAGCCTGTGCTTGGTTTGCATTGATGTTGAAGGCACGTCCTCGAGCTTGTGGTACGTTACCCGCAAGACGAGGGCATTGTGGGCGAAAATGACCAGTTCCCCACAGTTGTAGCAAGCACGATTAGCAACTAACGCGGCATTGTTTGGTGCACGGTGACAAGTAGCCACCAAATGTCCATACTTACCACACAATGTACAGATACGGCACGGGGTATTACCCGCATGATGATACTTACAGACATTGCACAATGGTAGAGGACCAGCATAGGTTCTAGCAGCAGGTGCTTGTGTACCAGGAGCGGGTTGTCTTTGAGGTACTTTGGGTGTAGCCACTGCAAATTACGCGCCGGTGTGAACTTGCGTTTCTTGTTGTTGTAAGACGGTTCATTCTTATTCTCCTTAGCTGCTTCAGGGACCGCCTTTTCAGTCTTTTTAGCCCCTTTGACAGACAAGGTGCCCGCTCGAATATGGTTTTCAGTAAGTTGAGCGGTGATGGTAATGGCATCTTCCAAAGTTGTGGGTCTACTTCCCACCACGGCATCTTGGATTTGAGGTGGCACCCCCTTGATGAACTTCTCAATGTTCCTAGGAACTGTGTCAACCATGTGAGGCAACAGGATGCTCAACTCGTGATGCCTAGTTGAATAGGCCAAATGATCTCCACCATCTTGCTTGAGATTCCAAAACTCCTCCTCCAGCTTTTGCAACTCACTTCTCGGGCAGAACTTTTGGATGGCAATGTTCTTGAATTCTTCCCAAGTGAGTGCCAACACAGCATCAGCACCACGATTCCTCTTCTCACTATTCCACCACGTAAGTGCTCTTTGTTGAAGAACACTTGTGGCATAACGGACTTTGAGTGCCTCGGGACACTCACAGTTGATGAAGGTGTTCTCCATACTTTCAAACCACTCGAGAAGTCCAGTGGCTCCTTCCTTCCCACTAAAGCTAGTGGGTTTGCACGAGTTGAAGTGCTTAAACGTGCAGGGTTGGTTGTTTCTTCCTTGATTTGCACTATTCTCTCCTTGCCCATTGCCATTAGTGTTGTCACTAGCGTTGGTCATCAAGGTGCTACTCAGTTCAGCAACCATGGTCGGAATGACGGCAGCCATTTGACGGGCAATCATGGCGGCTAATTTGCGGTCGGAGCTACCACGCTTTCCATGATGACGAGACATGCTGGATATAAAATACGTTAGTCACAGAAATTTGGAGATAGAAGATAATAAAACAAAGATTTTTCAAGACTTGTAAAACACATATGGAATGATTCCATTTGGTACTCATTACCATTTGGAAACGTTGACACGTCAGGTGAGTTAACTCCAATTGCCTTAGAAACTTGTGTATATTGACCATAGTTTATCACTCATCCCAGAAATCCCCAGGTAAGCATAACTAGTCCCACGGGATTTATGCGAAATGCTTACCTTAGCCCGAAGGCTTTTTGCCAGGAAATCCAGAATACAGGTGTCTATGTGTCACACAATATTTCTTTAGGTTCATGGAATTAAAACCTTGATGAGATTTTCATGGATTAGTCATAAAGTCTAAAGATTTGAACCTTTTGATATAAAGCTTACGTTCCCCGTGTCGTCGAGAATAAGTTTAAGATATTTCATCGCCGAGAGAATAAAGGATTAAGAATAAGTTTTAGAGGAGACAAGACAACCAAGTTTCTCAATTATAAGGCAATCCTAACAAAAGGCATCAAGTTGCACATTAAGAAGCCCTCCTTAACAAGTAGCATTATGTAGCATGCAATAAAATATATTACAAGATCATAAAGATTTTTCTTATGAGGTTCATGCATCAACTATAGTCTAGGTCACCATTTCTAATAACCTAAATCCCTATAGTTATGGGCTCTGATACCAATCTGTCACACCCCAACCTTAACGGCGGAAACGTCGAGATGTGAGGGTTAAGATTGTTCACAGCCACATAACACTACCATAAATTGTAAATATAAAATTCAATAGTTGAAATAAACCTTACAACCAAATGTCTCAACAAACAAAGATAAACAAAGTTCAACTTTCAAGTCTCAAGTTATTTTATTTATTTTTTTTTTCTTCTAGGTCCAAATCCTAGGTGTAGGCATGCTTCAAAGATAATCATCAACCTTGTGCATTTCCTGAAACATGTTAAAAATAAAAGGGTCAACTTTAAAAGTTGGTGAGTTTCCATGGGTTAAGCATACATATATATATATATAAAAGTTTACAAGTAGCAATTCATGTCAATGGTTACGAAATAAGCAAGTTTATAGATAACATATAGCTACAATCAAACCTTGACCAAGAATATCATTTACAAGTTTAACGATTAGCTAAGTGTACTTGGTTCCCATAGTGCTCAAGAATACGACACTAGGAGCCGGCAATAACCTCGGCTTTAGCACCAAATAGGCTTGTCAGGCCCATAGATCTATGACGTCGCCAGGCTAGCAATAGTTAATGATTGTCAACATATAATATTCATCATATAAAGCTCACAATATTACAAATAACCATGACAAAGTTTATAAATGAATTGCTCGTGCATTTACAAGTATCAAGATGTTTACAAGTGCAAGTTCATAAAGTTAACATGTTTCACCCCAAAAAGTGTGAAATAAAGTAAAAAGGGGCATGGAAAACTCACATGATATAAGCTGGTGTTGAAGGTAATAACAAGAAAATAAATGGTGCTCCAACGATTCCTTTTACAAGATACCTAAACGTATATATTCCAAGATATGTTTAACGATTCATACGTAAACTAGGGTTTTAAGTGGAGTTCGGGGTTTTTTACAAATAAGGTTAACTATGAAAATCATATATATATTTTAATCAATACAATTTAGGTAATTTAATATGGAGAGGAAATAAAATCATTTATAATAATTTGTAAAGTTTAATTATAAAATGTAAATAATTTTTATAATTATCATGATTAAACTATTATTAAAGGTAACATGTTGACCAATAATAATTTAGTAATTTAAACTATTATTTAAAGTTTATTTTTATAAAAATAAACTAAGTATAACATTTGTTTAAAATATTTTATAAAAATATTAAAGTATTTAAAGTAATAATTTACATAAAATATTTAGGTGACTTGAAAAATAAATAAAGTTTTCAGAACTGATTTTTATAATTTTTAGAAATCTTCTATAATTTTTTTAAAGGCTGAAAAGCCCTAAAAAAAATAATTGAGGGTGCCCGGGTTCGAACCCGAGACCCCAAGGTTGACAGGGGGTGCGGTTACCGTTAGGCTGGGCGCCTATGCCTGCCAAGAAAATGGTTTCTAATTGTTAAAAGCATTAACTACTCGAAACCCCCAAATCCCATGAACCCTAACTTCGGATTTCATCAAATTGATCGATAATTCGTATGTTTCAGCCGAATTAAACTTAGGGCTTTTGTTTGTAATGATCATACGACCATGATAATATGTATACATACCCGGATCAAAGTCGAATCGATGGTGAGCAAGACGAAGAACAAGTCGCGGCTATGTCGAGATTGGTTCAGGTTGCAAATGATGTTAATAATCAAATTCGTTGCACAGATAGCTCCTACTGGTCTCGGTGATTGAAAGCCCTTTATCAATTTTAATTAAGAACGACTGAAGGTTGAAGAACACTACGGTTGCAGTTCACGATGGAAGTGGGGATCGAATGCGGGGTTTGTGTGTTTCTCAGATGAAATTGCAAATGGTGATAGATTAGGGGTAGTTAAATGATTGTTCAAGTTGGATTATTATTGAGTCTTGAATGCCGAACGGTTCTGTTGATAATGGCGACGGTTACTCGGGTCATTCGAGTTCATATCCGTTGTTTAAAGGCGATTAAGGTTCTAAAACGGTTTCGAATCATGCATACGAACCGGTTAGAAACGATTGGGGTTTGATTTTACGCGTTTTAGTCGCGTTTGGACTTCGCCGGAGGTCGGCCGGAGTTTGGCCGGAGAAACGGGGAAAAAATGCGGGAGGGGGTTTGGGTTTTGATTAATTGCAGTTTTAGTCCCTGCAGTTTTCGAATTAATATTTTATGCTTAAAACTTTCATTTAAAGTTTCAAATTTGTCACAAATACCCCCTGAACTTAATTAACCCTTAAGTTTTAAATGTTTTTATAACTTATTAAATGTTTAACTTTTATAAATTATTAATTTTTATTATAATTATTATTATTCTTTTTTATTTAATTTTGACTATTGTTATTATCATTATTATTTTTAATAAATTAATTTATTAACTTCAAAATTAACTAAGAACAAGCCTTCATAAATGACATAAATGGTCCTTACGAGAACATAACAGGGTTAACTATAATTAACGAAAACACAAAAGGTTACATTAATTTTATTAATTAAAATTTTAAAAGTGTAAATTGACCTAATCTTAAATTTGCAATAAGAGAATTGCCTGTGTGGTTGTGATCGTGAACTACGATATAGGGTAGAGGAAAGACTAGAGACGATGATCTCCGCTATAAAACCCATTCGCAGTGGATTCTGACTGCCACCAGAAACCAGTCCACCTTCCTCCTCTACCGTCTTGTAATAAATCCATCTTATCAAAACATTATCATTCTTGTGATTCAGTCGATAATAAAATATTCAAAGATGAAAATATGAAAAGTTGAAATGCTTCATGTAGGATTCATAAATAGAGTAATAATACATGTATGGAATTTTAATAGCAACATGTAAACATTAATTTTTATTTTTATTTTTATTTACATAGTTACTATTTTCATGATGGATATTTAACATTTTAAATTAATAGAGTTAACATTTTGGTTGAAAATAATAACTTCTTAAAATCTTGAGCAGCCGAATGCTAAAAAAAAGCTTTTTAAATAAAAATAACAAATTTGTCCAAGCCACACGAAGGAAAATTGCAATTCACTATTGTTTTTATCTATAACTTATAATAAAAGATTAATTATAGGTACACATGCCACTTTTCTAGCTCATCCACCTAAGAGTCACGTATGAATTGTCACTTGTCGTTACATCATTCAATTTTGAGTAACAATAAATTTGAAAGCTATTAACTTATATCAATTACAATAAGTATTATATTTATGATCACTTATTATTTGATATCTTATCAAAAGTTATAAGTAAGTGCTAATTATGTTAACAAATGATGATTAAGTTATTAATTTTGTTATTAATGTTAACAATTTTTTTGTTTTATTAAAATAAAAGTTTCTGTCATATTTTGTTTCTGAATAACATTTTCCTTTTAATTATTTTAAAATTAATGACATTATTCACAATTTTGATAAGATTTATTTTAACAATCTTCCATTGATATGACTTTTAACCATCATTTATAACTTTCAATACCACTACACAAATAAATATTAACATCTTTAGAAACAACTAGATTTTAATTTTAACTGTTTCTACGTATCATTGTTACATACTTTTGTAAATTCTATCAAATTTGTTCATTAGTTGATATTTTTTATTTTTTTTTTGTCTATTTAACTATTCTACCTTTATTTGTTTTTGTTGTAGAACTATATAATTGTTTGATGCTATTATATTATGATAACCTTTTTATTTTAATTTATCTTTTTAACATCACATATATATAACTATAAATTTATTTACCCATGTGTCATTAGCTCTCTAGATAAAAAGGTTCATGCCTTTTAGACTAGAGGTGTTGTGTTTAAATCCATACATAATGTAAAATTAGTATGATGTAGTTTAAAAGTAGAAGTATGATAATTTGATATTAAAAAAATAAAAAAATAATAATATATACTAATAAACCAAAATGTTTAGAAGTCACATGATAGTTTTCTACAATCTTCATCTAGGATTTGAACATGTGACGTTATTAGAATGAAAGTTGACTATTTAATGATACATTAAATGCTAACGACATTGTTTATATTCTTTTTAAATTATTAAATAGATTTTTTTGATAAATTAAAAAACATCTTTTCATTTTATAGAAAAACATAAATTTTTAAAAACAAAATATAATGAATTTTGAAGTTTTTTAATATAAAGAACTTAAAAAAATAACATTGTTTAAAAAAAGCATTCTTAAAAATATTAGCATTTAGAAAACAACTTTTAAGTTAAATTTTTATAAATTGAAAGTTTGGAAAATGTTTTTTTGAGTAAATTACAAATTATGTCCTTTATTAATATATGAGATTACATGATATGTTCTTTAGTTTTAATAACTACATCCAGCGTCTTTTTTTAAAATTACCTATTGTCCTTTATACTAACTTTCATTTAAACATACAGTTAACTCAGTTATGTATTTTTCACATGAGGTGCATTTTTGTCATTTTCTTTTCACATCTAATATATTAAACAAATGAAAAAATTAATAATTTTATATGAAAATACAATTAAAAGATATCGGACCATAGG
Organism: Flaveria sonorensis; assembly: GCA_025506505.1. NCBI lineage: Eukaryota > Viridiplantae > Streptophyta > Magnoliopsida > Asterales > Asteraceae > Flaveria > Flaveria sonorensis. Next base: position 50,444,594 of record CM046426.1, read on the forward strand.
GTAAGTTGGTGAACCCGCTTCCTTCTTACGCTCAACACCATTAAATCCAGCATCCCCTCTCTTTGATACATCAATACTGGTTGTCTTCACCATCGCCTATAACATCTCAGATACCATTGAAGCCCCTTGAGGTCGAACAAAAAACGACAATATGATTCAAATCCCTAATTCGCTTTTGTAATTCGCTGCTCTTTGAATTTCCGACGTATGTTGTTGTGTGATTAACGAGCAACTCACGATTCATTTTTTAGCTTTTGCAATTATATAAGCAATTCAAAAAACCACAAGTAATCTCCAAGTTTGTGTTCCTTATTGATTTTTAATTATTTGTTAGTGTGAGTAGTTGATAAAGTATTTTCAGGAACTTTTTGGTTTTATTTGTTGGTGTGAGTAGTTGATAAAGTATTTACGGGTATTTTTTGGTGTTTATTGTTGATTTCCAGACCTTGTAGTTGATTTGTGACTTCAACTTCCTACTTTAGTAAATGTTATTGGAGGTTAGTTGTTGTCAGTAAATTTTTTACGACTAGTTAAACAAAAACACATTAAGAGAGATTGGTTTCATCGACTTACACAACGGTCCGATATCTTTTAATTATTTTTTCATTTAAAATTTTAATTTTTAGTTTTTTTTTAATATATTAGATGTGAAAAGCAAATGACAAAATTACTCCTCATGTGAGAGAGCACATAACTAAGTTAACTGTATATTTGGATGAGAGTTACTATAAAGGATAATATATGTGCAAATATTTTAATAAAAGGACATTGTATGTAAGTATTAAAACTAAAGAACATATCATGTAATTTCATATATTAATAAAGGGCACAATTTGTAATTTACTCTTGTTTTTATTTTATTACCTAAAGTAGTTAATTGTACGTAATTTTAATCATAGTTCATCTCAAAAAATTATTTTTTAATTTATAAATATTAATAAATAATTTTTAATTTAATATTTTTATTCAACCCGTGTAATACACGGGTTTCTAAACTAGTATGTTAATAAAAACAAACTTGAGCAACTCCAAATTTAACAGGTCATTTTACCAATACATCGTCAAATTCTTCAAATTTCACAAGTAAGCATTTAATAGGTTGTCTTATACTTTTTCTACTTAGAGTGATATGAAGCTTCATTACACACTTAAGGTTGCACATCCTAAACAATTCAACCAGTTATTATCCATAAGTACAATAAGGGGGTGTTTGTTTTTTTAGAAAAGCTCTTCCTAACCTCTTTTGCCTGCGCCGCACAGACCACGCGCAGACATTGAGGTCTGTTGTTTTTGGAAGACTTTTCATTAAAAAATGTCTGCGCGAGGTCTGTATGATGCAGACTTGGCACAACCACTTCTAAAGTCTTCTAAAGTCTGCAGAGGATTAAACACCATCACCCACCACCACCCATGTCCACCACCACCATCCACCGTCCACCGCCACCGTCCGCCACCACCACCGTCCGCCTCCACCTACCGTCCGCCACCACCACCACCCACCGTCCACCACTACCCACTATCTACCATCACCGCCATCGTCCAGCACCGCCGTATACCACCACCAGTTGATTTTAGCAGTGTGCAGACGTTAAAAAACAGATACTCTTCTTGTTGCAGACTGCAGAGGTTTGGTCCACCTCTTCTCCTGCAGATGTCTGCGGATGTGGTCCGCAGACTGCAGACATTTTGCTGTAGAAAAAACAAACAACACCTAAGAGCGAATAGTTTGATGTTATAGATAAATTACATTGGGTTCTAATCAGATTGAAACAGTGAATCATGTATTTGGAAACTGTAATATCGCCACCGCGATGCGAAAGTCTCTGAAAGTGTTGGAGCAATGACTAGCCATCCCAATTCTGAGCTCTAAAGCGCCGAGGGTCATGGTGGATTGGATCAACTCATTTCATACTCGAAACCAAAGAAGGATTTAATAGATGCTATAATAAGCTCTATCTAGTGGGCTTTATGACGCTTTCAGAATTATACTTTATATGATATATAACAACAAGAATAGGAAATCACAAGAGCTAGCTTATGTTTGATACCGTTAATTATTTTTTTTCTTTGGTTTTTAAACATGAACGTGAAGCCAAAAACTAATTGGGTTAGTTTGTTACAAAACGTGATGTTGACTTTGTAATGTGACTTTCTCCATAGCGTCTTGCAAGTTGGATAGTTTATATATGGTTTCTTGTTGCTAAAAAAACATAATTTCAACGTACTGTACGTTACACTTTGATCTAATGTAACATTATTAATTTTAGCTCTAGTAATGGACGGAGGTTATGAAGTGGCAAACAAAAGCAGATTTAACCAACAAAGTAAGTTACGTTAGGCTCTAGTTAAATTACATTTAAGGTTGGATTTAAGGTTAAACAAAATTTAACTACTTCATCTATTATTTCTTGTATGATAAATAATAGTATACATTATTATAAAGATACTTAAGTTTATAGGGTGACAAGGAAGTCGGACCAAAGTAACATAGTTTATTGAAGTTTTGTTTTCTCTAAAAATTAAAATGTAATACAAACATCAAATATGTAGACTATATCTCCACATTTTGACCATAATATTTTTTAAAGTCAACAGTTACATATTTATATTTTTTCAATTTCAACATTACTCTATAGACTAACAATCATGAATGCTTATTTTAAGGCAAGAGTACGTATGGTACGATAGTGGAAATTGTCTTAACATAAATTGACCTCAGAAGTCAAAAACATCCACATGAAGATTGAAGCACACTTGATATATTATTGACGTTTGAGTTTGTTGTACCAAATGGAATATTGACGAGTGAGAGTGTTTCTTTCTTGTTTCCTTTTACATCCGTTGACGAAGGTTCCTTGGGACACAAGTCAACTTTTTCTTTCAAAAATCAAAACCATCTTTTCTTTTCTTTTTTCTTTTTTCTTTTCTTTTTGCTCAGATCGTTAGTTCCCTACCGCGTCAAAACAATTCCCCCTTTTTTCTTTATTTTATAGCTTCAATTTCACTTTCACACCCTTCTCCTCAATGTAATTACTCCCACACCCCGAACTAATTAATCAAATTGCATTTCTCTTGTTTACTCACTTTAACAAATAGAACTAGGTTTGGAAATCAAAGGATTACAAGTTGTACTTAGTTGTTGAATCCGATTCTTGTAAGTCTCTTGTAAATCCAACAAATAAAAGAATTGAACGATATGAAGTCTAATGATACCAAAGTGTTAGAATAATGTCTCGACCCGTGGGAATTAAATTCATTGTTGGCAAATTGTATAGATGTAGGAGTAGGTTTAACGTGTGATTTTGTTAGTAAAAGAATTCAGATTTACGATATATGTACTCAGACCCCTCATAAATTGGCTACTAACATCATTTTTCTTAAATTTTTACTATGTTTAGATTTAAGAATGATGATTGCTTTTTAACAAGCAAATGATGAGATAAATCAAATTTACAAGTACTAATAAAGTTCATAAATTCTCAAATTGAAACATAACTATACAAAGGAAAATTGACAAAAAGAAGATAAGTATGACTATAAGTGTATGTGATTGATAACTTTTCTACATGTAACTGAATCAAACACATAACATTTTACATGAGACAACGAATATAATAACAAATCGTATCTATAAACAGTTTTAACGCATATAGAACCACATTAACATGACCATATCTTTTTATTAATTTTTATATTTATTATAATCACTTAACGGTCGTGTATATTGCCTCAGGAAGCTATGATACCGGACAATATTTATAGGAGCTTATTGCTATCATTTTGCTAACAAGGGCCAAAAAGAGATGATGTCATATTCCCAAGGGTGAGAACAGAGAACGATCGTTTTCTACATAACCGCGTTCACTCGCTTCTTTACACTTCATCTCAAACATATAAATAGACAAAGGCTCGCACCCTCGTAAAAGAACTTATATCTCCATCTCCAAAATCAAGACTTTCATCTTCGATCCATTTCAATACACACACACGCACACCCATAATGGAAATCACTTCAATTCCATTTCTGAATCAGGAAGATTACTCTTACTACCACAGTTTCTTCCAAGATCTTAACACCGATACTGAAAATTCTGTTTACAAGAGACAAAAGCTTGATGAATTCGGCGAAGAAAACAACTCGCTCAGTGAGATTCTTCAAATTCTTGATGAAAACCAGATACCCACCTCGAATTTTGAAACGCCCAGATCGGGAAATGAAATACCCAATCCGGATTTCGAAAACAGAGCTTCTGAAATGGCGGATTGGGAACAGGGGAGGGTGAGAAAATCAAGAACCCCATTTCCGCCTGCATATCACGGCGGAGACACGGCGGCGGAGGACGGTGGAGGACAGCGGCGGCGGTTGTGGGTGAAGGAAAGATCAATGGGGTGGTGGAAGTATCACGACAGCGACGAATGCCCGGATGGCGAGTTTCGAAAAGCTTTCAGAATGAGTAAAGCAACTTTCAATAGGATTTGTGTCGAGCTAGACTCCGTCGTCACAAAAAAGAACACCATGCTTCGAATGGCGATCCCTGTTCGTCAGAGGGTCGCAGTCTGTATCTATCGCCTGGCTACAGGCGACCCGCTGAGAACAGTGTCAACCCTATTCGGGCTTGGGATATCCACGTGTCACAAACTTGTCCTTGAAGTTTGTGCAGCAATCCGAGCAGTCCTAATGCCAACATACCTCCAATGGCCTGATCAAGAAAGGATCAAAGAAATCAAAACCGAATTCAGGTCCATATCAGGCATCCCAGATGTCAGCGGGTCGATCTACACGACCCATATATCAATAATCGCCCCGAAAACCAACCAAGAAGCTTATTATAACAGGAAACACACCGAGAGAAACCAAAAGCAATCGTACTCCACAACGGTTCAAGGCGTGGTTGACCCGAGAGGCGTGTTCACTGACATCTGCATCGGGTATCCAGGGTCGATGTCCGACGAACAAATCTTGGAAAAATCGGCTCTGTCACAAAGATCCAAATTGGGTCAGTTGAAGGACACATGGGTGGTTGGTAATTCGGGTTACCTGTTAAAAGATTGGATGTTGGTACCCTACACACATCAGAATTTGACATGGGGTCAACATTCATTCAACCAGAAAGTCAACGAGCTACAAAAGATTGGTAAAGATGCATTCATGAGGTTAAAGGGGAGATGGGGTTGTTTACAAAAGAGGACAGAGGTGAAATTACTAGAACTGCCCATGCTGTTGGGGGCATGTTGTGTGTTGCATAACATATGTGAGATGTATAATGAGGAAATGGATGTGGATTTGAAGTTTGATTTGTATGATGATGAGATGATTGTGGAGGGGGATAGGGGCGTATCAGTAAAGGCACTTCAAGCAAGAGATGGTATTGCTCATAGTTTGTTGCATTCTAACCATGGGATGTAGTGATGGATGTATTTTTGCTAATATACTTGTTCATTATGAATGTAACATGTAAACTTAAAACCTTTTTAACTTTTCTTTTTGTAACAATTGGAATTACAGTAATAAAGTTAAAATTGCTAGTCTTTGTTTAAAATCGCATGCATCAATACATTTCATTTGGTATTTTGAAAAATCATATGCACCCAAGACATCAAATTTGATGTTTGTTTAATGTGTAACACTATTCGCCATTACATTTTTACACCAAGTTGATTTAACCTTAATTTTTGAAAAGTCTACTTTTATTAACATCCTTCCTATTTTATAAACATATCTTTTTATATTGTAAACATATCATAATATATAAGCCCGAGAAATGATTGAAGAAGAATGTGACATAGGACTAGATTATGCGAGTTGACATGTCATGTTTGAAATTCATTAAAGTTAACGTATTCGGTCAATATTTACATTTTTTTATTTTGTCATTTCTTGGTATTCCTTTCTTAACAATGATGTGTGCATGGACATGTCATGATCATACTATAAATGTCTATGCATTCCATTGGTCAACAACAGGTCATAATCAAGCTTGCTTAGGACAATTTTCCACACCTGTTTTTTACATTATTTACTTTATATAAATATATAATAGACCAAGTCACATAACACTCTCAAGAAGATGATTCACTCAATCATCGTCTTGACAAATTAGTGCATCTGAAAAACTCGAAATGATATGTTCTTCTCAAACAAGAATATCATCATCCCAAGATTGTTTGGCTGAAGGGTAGATAGGAGTCGGTTACCAACATTGAAGGCTTTGTAAAGAAGGAACATAAATATTACTTATATACTTGTCTGCTATGTGGTGAAAGATCTGAAACTACGAATGATATTTTTACATCCTATTATATTGTCGTGATTGTTAGTAAATGGTGAGTTCTTGGTGCAATTTTTTCCTTTATTTACGCCTTCTTGATTCATGACACGCCCCAAAGCTGGGGATCTTGACAGCAGGATCTTGCCGATAGCCCTTTGAACCACATTATCTAGCCCGTCCTTTTTAAACCATGAATTAAAAATTTTAAACGGGGGCACCCCAAAATCAATGAATAAGGCTTTGAGTATAAGAGGAAAGTAATTTGATTACCCTCTCCCAAGTGATGCGAGTATTACATTTGGTCATTTTTTTATAAAATCCTCACCCACCAAAAATACTATTTTGTTGCATCTATTCAAATTTCTTGTCATACATGTGAACGTTTTTCCTCATACAATACTCATAAACTTTCATCGATTATGAAATCATTGAAACACTGAAGCTTACCGGATTGAAGGCATAGTGTAGTGTTTGCTCTTGGCAACTGATTTCGTCAAAGTCCCTTATTAGAATCTAGGTATCACTGGAGTTGTTCATGACATCCAACGGATCATTCCAAGCTTTATTTTGTCATTATTATCTTGTGGGGGCATAAATATTAATGACATGATGAATATATGAAAAACCCGAAAGAATGTTTAAGAAGTTCTGCATCTTTTTTACATCAAACTTGTAGAATATATTAGGATCCCAAAAACATATTGTGCCACCCGATCTATAATTTGCATCCATAAACTACAATTGGAAAGAGGAGTTTCCCCTGATATTATTAAGAGCAATTTTTAGGAATCAGACATTTAAGTTTCCTAAATAAATATGAACTGGCACCACCTTGTGATTTTAGTTTTCTTATCTAGGAGATCTTGTAATCTTTCTGTTAGGATATTTAAGGCTGAAGCTATTTATAATATGTTTACTTGTTACTAGTTTATCTGTTGAATAGCCGCTTCTGAAATAATCAGGCTTTCAAATAAGTCAATTCAACAGTTAAAGACACAGTTTTATGTTAATTGACTGATTGCAATTCCGAAAAAAACTTTTGATTCTAATGAGCAATCAACTTTTAAAGTATTGTCTAGTTCTGATGAGTAGTGCAATACCCTCAACTCTGGATCTGAAGAACATCATCTGCTCATTTGTCAACGGATTTTGTTTGTCCTGTTTCATACTTTTTGCTAACCAATAAAAATACGTAATAATGATGTGGCATATTGTGTAGATCAATGGCTGGAACTAGTCAGTGATCTAGAACTATAATAAGCGATGTAGGTGGTTTTCCAGCTGGTTGCCAAAGTGTGACCGACTGTAATTTTAAGTATAGAACTCTTAATGTAATTGTTGATACATTTTGCATTTTGCACTGTGTTGTAATTTGCAATCAATTGAGTTAAAGTATACGAACTAATACTGCTTTACAGTATCATTGTTCTTATTATATATTGTATGAGTTGTTAGCTTTGATAAATAGAGATTCCACGTCTGTTTATTAATATCACTGGAACCATCTTGTTATTAATCAATAACAGTTTAACACATCCCCTATCCCCTTGATATCTATGGATAAAAAACAGTTAAACCATAAAAGTCACGATGTTCCTGGTATCGGGTCAACTATCGGCCTCTCATCATGAGATCAAAATCCAGACATACATCAACAAAATCTAAAAGTAAAGAAAAGACGCTTAACGTTTAGTGTTTTTAATTGTATTAAACAAGCAAACAATGACGCAAATTAATGTTGGACAGGCAGCAAAAATGCTCCATATAACACTGGTTGCAAATTAACCAAAACTAATAATATTTACTTATACATTATATCAATACAAGTATGCATCCCAGTGTTTGATTATTTCTTCTAAGTCACAAAAATACACACAAAAAAACTATACTTTCAACTATAACCAATAGGAGCCTGATATCGACCCATGTGAAAAACCACACTCTTATCATACTGACATCTAACCTTTCATCATATATCAAAACAAACCGTACATTATTCTATCAGTAAAGCAGACGTATTACTAGTTTTAAGCATGTACCATGTTGATAGAAAACCTTGAGAGCAGCTGTGGAATCCCAGCTATTATCGATCCATACGTCTGCAAATTACATCACATATTTATCATGGCATAACGTTGAGATTCGTTTAGATAAAAAAAAAAAAAAAAAGAAATGTGAAATGAATGGAATTTGTGATGCTGATGCATACCTTGCGATTTTCATGAAGCTGACACATTGGAACAGCTAATAACTTGAAATTTTTAGGCACAATGAAGTCCCGACTTGATGGCAACTTCACAAGGTAGAGTTTAGTGCACTCCTGCATACAGGAAGATGGAATATATTATCATCAATCATTTTCATGCGTGCAGAGGCGGATCTACGTAGAAGGCTATGGGTAGAAAGGCCCCCTAAGATGGTCTTAACAAACTAGTTATTACCTCACACCTTTCTCACTTCCCATGTTCCTATATATTTGTTTGTGCTAAGTTAAACAAGAACCCATATTTCGTTTATGTATTAAATCACACTACTGAAATGAGTGTCCTGCTCTCTTTGAGCTGTAATGTAATAATCTAACGAATACAAAATTGCATGTATCATGTGCATTAATGTGGTGAAAAAATTCACCTTTGCGGTTCTGCCACTTGAAGGCAAGTATGGATAAGGCAGTGTTTCAAAGTCTGATTTCCACCATGTTCCAATGCATTCACTAACCTAAAGAAATATCATTTGATGCATTTAATTATCTACTTGAATATGAAATATGAAGATGAAATTCAACATCAATATTACATATACCTCCCATTGGGTTGGATTGTTGTCATCATCAGCAGATAGTTTGCTCGAGAGCTTACGTTTTAGGCCATCAACATCTAGAGAGTAGATAATATGTGAAGCTTAAATGATTAATAATATTAATTGGATATAATAACAATGGTTAAGCAAGTCAAGAATGAAGATTGTTAGTCACCAGATTCACATGGTCTTAAACGGCCACCAGGAAGCCTATATATGCAGTTTTTGGATTGCAGCAGCAACAAATGAGGATGGTTGAAGAGCTCGACCTGATTATATAAAATACAAAAACAGAAAATTAAAAGATATATATTGAGATGGTAGGGAGATATCTGAGCAGGGGGATCAAATTGAAGGACTTGAAAAGCTAATTTCATGTTTGAATTTTGGTGGAAGATTACCAAAATGACGGCCTGTACGCAAGTCCTCATCCCATGAGATACGTGCTTGGATTTGAAAGGCAGTGCAGGATCAGGCAATGTTTCGTCCTTAACAGCAGCTGGCTTTGAAGTGAAATAGTAGCCGCTGAGAGGGAAGATGTCCACAACCAGCCGATCACCACCCTCACCCTCGGAGTTAGTGTTACCATCGTCGTTGATTATCGCCATTGAAAGGATGCACAAGTGAAATAAATGTATTATCACTGTTGGGGTGGAGTCAAGATGTCCAGTCCATAGATAGATGGCAGTTGAAGAAGGCGATTAGGTGGCGCCTGGAGAGAGAAACGTCGGTCGGTGGACGGTGACTTCCAGATGAAAACGACATACGACCATACAACTAACTATTCATTCATCATTCATCATTCATCATTCATTTCGCATTTGGACTCTTTAGCCCATGTTTTGTTTTTCTTAACTAGGCCTACGCCTTCCCCTGTACTTAGCTTCTTTTGGACTTATTTTTTTTTTCTTTTTTTGTCATTTTACTCACCGGATTAACGATCTGTGATGAACTTATCTTCACCTTCTTCTCATATTATTTCATTACTACATGAAAACCTTGATTCCTATCTATTTATTTACCATGCACCGTTACTAACAACTTCTTAGTAAAAATCTTCACGCAGTGCGACGAGAATATGATCCTTCGTTTGTTTTTAATAAAACTCATATCAAAACGTAAACAACAATCAAAATATTATAAAACATTATATGCTCAAAGTTTAAAAAAAAAAAAGTTTTTCCCGTTTCAAATAAAATATATATTGAAACATTAACCAAAATAAACATATTATAACGATATATTTAGAATTTATAAAACAACAAAATAAAAGCAAAATTTAGTACAACTATTAGAGGTATTAACTGCGAGTGATTTGTATATGTGGTTTTCTTTATAATATGAATTAATTCAATGGTCAATGAAATATTTACTTTGTAATGCATGTCTAAGATAGGACCACCTAGTGCCATGTAATTTGTATATTTATTTTTGTGACATTTTCGTAAATAACTTTGCTAAAATAATTTTAGTGTTCCAATAAGAATTTTATATTGGAATCTATAGTAATAAATAATAATTACATTGTGTACACACATCTCATTATTATATTAATTCAGCCATTTAATTTGCCGTCCAAATCTTTTATCAATTTTAAATTTTTTCCTTCTCACTATCCCTTTCTCTCTCTCTCTCTCTCTTATTTTAAACATTTCAGTTTTTACTAAAATTAATACTTTTAGAGTTAATTTTAATTTTGTTTCCTAAGTTTTGATAAAAGTAACATTCTTCTCCAAATTATTATAAACATCAATTACCTCCAAAAGTTTCATAAGTTTTTTCAATTTTAGTCCAAAAGTTTTAATTATATTGGATCAAGTTAAAACAACTAATTAAACTTTTGGACTGAAATTGAAAAAAATTAAAAACTTTTGGAGGTAAATTGATGTTTTTAATCTTTTGGAGGATAAAAAATTATTTTTGTCAAACCACAGGGAGCAAAATCAAAATTGACTCTATTTTTTATAAACATATTTTTTAATTTAATAAAAGCTAATTATATTGATTAAAAAATAAACTTTTTTGAAAAAAAGATTTTTAAAAACCATGATTTTTTAACATATCCTTTACACATATGAAATATTCTAAAATAGATCTTTCTTTAAAATAAAAGTTTTATGCAAAACTGTTTTTTCTAAAAAATTGAAAAATAACTAAAATCCAAAGTTTTTAAACAATGAGATATTTATAAAAATGATATTTTCTCAAAGTAAACTTTTATTAAATACGAAAAAAATTATTAATATAATAAATATGACTAAAAATTATAGTTTTAAAATAATGAGATTTTTATTAAAAATGACATTTTTCAAAAACAATATGCTTAGAACGAAATGTTTTGTAACATATTTTTAAAACGAGAGTTTTAAAAAGGCTTGAGTTATTTGGACACCCAATCTTGTTATTTAAACACCCTCATCTCTCTATCTCTTTCTGTGTATGTATATATAATATATATATATACACACACACACACACTATATAATACATCTTAGAAGAATAAGATGATAATCTAATTCAAAGTGTAAGACACCTATATAATATTTTAAGCATAGAGTACATTGCTTTATGCAATATTTTCACTTTTGCCCCCGTTTAATTAACTTCTTCTAATTATTGTGTTATTTAATACACATTATTAATACATTATTTAATAATGCAATATTATTTAATTCATTTTATTAAATTTTATTTTATTTATAATAATATAAATTGACATTTAAATTTATAGTTACTAATCATATTTTTTTTAACTAAATACTATTTAAATTAACTATTATTTTATTTAAATACTTATATTTATACTACTATATAATACATCTCTTTGAATAGAGATATAATTTTGCCAAACATACAAGTTTTAAAGCAACATATACAAAGAAGTGTAAGACATTTAAGAGGGGTAGAATAGAGAATTCATTAAGATTTTAAGACAGTTTAGGGTAATATGATAAATGTATCCATTAAATTTTATATACCTTGATATTTTTTTCTTTGTTTCTTTCATGTATTTAATAAACATTAATAATACATTATTTAATGATATGATATTATTTAATTCACTTCATTAAATTTTGTTTTATTTATGATACTATAAATTGATATTTAAATTTATATTTACTAATTATATTTTTATAACTAAATACTATTTAAATAAAGTATTGTTTTATTTAAATATTTAAGTATATAACTTAAATATATCTTTATATTTATAATAACTATAATACTAATATTATTCTAGAGACAGATTGTGAGTTTAATAATTTTAATATTTATATATATATTTTTAATAAAAATGAAAGGATGATATAATGATAATTTTACATATGGATTAAAGCACCCATATGAAAAGTCATTCTTAAATTTCAAAAGATTAATCATTTTATTTCATTGATGTCCTTACAATAAAGTATAGATGCTTATAATACACATGCTAAAGCATATACAAGTGATCAAACAAAACTGTAATTTTCTTTTATTGCCGTTCATTCATTGCGATTGAGCATTAATCCATCTTTTCCTTTCCCTTGCCGGTTGTTAACAGCTCAATAACAATCAAGATGGTAATTTGTGGTGACAATTTCTTTATTAACTTTCTTCAGTCTATGCAAATCACCACCAAAAACTGCCTCCGATGATCATTGAACTCTAACCTACATTCATAAAACGAACCCGCCTTAAAATCTAGGTAATAAATTTCCGATCACAAATACCACCCATGCTTTCACTAATCTTGTTGGAATAATATAGTTGTTTTAAATACTTTTGTAATATACGTAATTGTTTTCTTTCATTCAATTTTTTCAATAGTTATATTTTGATTTTTTGTCATAACACACCAAGTCGATACTGACTAAAATCGAACTCCCAAAAAATCATGCAATAGCCGTACCACCTCAACGCACGGGTATTTCCACTCGTATATGTATAGAGAGAATATGAGCATCTCATTAGCTAGTGGGTGTACCAATAACAAATCTCTTTAAAAAACACTTAAAATGAAAGTATTACAAGATAATAATAATAATTATTATTATAATTATAATTATAATAACAATAATAACAATAACAATAACAATAACAATAAAAATAACAATATTAATATTAATATTAATAATAATATTAATAATAATAATAATAATAATAATAATAATAATAATAATAATAATAATAATAATAATAATTATAATTATAATAATTATAATAATAATTATAATAACATTAATAATAATAAGATAAATAATAAAAATAAAAATAGTAAAAATAAAAATAGTAAATATAAAAATATTAAAAATAAAAATAGTAAAAATAAAAATAGTGAAAATAAAAAAATAGTAATAATAGTAAAAATAATAATAGTAATAATAATAATAATAGTAATAATAACAACAACAACAATAATAACTACAACAACAATAACAACAACAACGATAATAACAACAACAACAATAATAACAACAGTAATAACAACAACAACAGTAACAACAACAACAGTAATAACAACAAGAGTACAACAACAATAGTAACAACAACAACAACAGTAACAACAACAGTAACAACAACAACAACAACGACAACAACAACAACAGTAACAATAACAACAACAACAACAGTAACAACAACAACAACAATAGTAACAATAACAACAACAACAACAGTAACAATAACAACAACAACAGTAATAACAACAACAACAATAATAACAACAAAAACAGTAATGACAACAACAACAATAATAACAACAATAGTAATGAGAACAACAACAGTAATGACAACAACAACAGTAATGACAACAACAACAACAGTAACAACAACAACAACAGTAATAACAAGAACAAAAGTAATAACAACAACAATAGTAATAACAACAACAGTAATAACAACAACAGTAATAACAACAACAGTAATAACAACAGCAGTAGTAACAATAACAGTAGTAGCAATAATACTAGTAGCAATAACAATAGTAACAATAACAATAGTAACAATAACAATAGTAATAATAATAACAATAGTAATAATAACAATAGTAATAATAACAATAGTAATAGTACTAATAGTAATAGTAATAATAGTAATAGTAATAATAGTAATAGTAATAAGTAGTAATAGTAATAATAGTAATAATAGTAATAATAATAATAATAATAATAATAATAATAATCATAATAATAATAATAATAATAATAATAATAATTATAATAATAATAATAATAATAATAATAATAATAATAAGAGTAAACTTAACTTTTGATCTTTGTGGTTTGACGCAAATAAGGGTTTTCATTCAGAGTTTTAAAATCTTGATTTTACTTCCTATGGTTTACAATTCGCCTCAGTTATCTCCAACCCACTAACACCGTTAATTAGTTCTATTAAAAACAAGGGTATTTCGGTCTTTTTACAATAAGGGTTGACAATGTACCTCTTTATTATTTTATAAGGGTTGTTTCTATAAATACCTATACACCCAGCCCCCCCCCCCCTTTTTTTAACTCCACCATAACCCTCCATTACGGCCAACACCATCCCATCCGGCCACAACTGCCGCCACCACAATACAATAACACAACTGCTACACCACCACCACCATCACCAAAACACTACAGCTCCTAACACCATCACCCCTGCCACCACCCCCATACCTTCTCAACCTTAGAACACGAGCCGAAATCATCATAATCTTACATTGACCCATTAAAACTTCTCACCCCCTTCCCATTAAAATTGAACCCTAAAACCAAAATCACAAAATCAGAATATCACAACCAACACCACCACCCCCATACCACCCTCGGCAAGTACAAGAAACCACTATTGCTACCTTTTCTACTGGTGACCAAGAACCATTTGAAAAATATCTTGTAATTAAAGCATATCTGAGTCAGGTTTTGGGTGACCAAAACCCCCTAAAAATCATTTTATTAAGATGCGATGGGTTGATAGTGGAGGTGGAGGTCGACGGTGGTTGTTGTGTTGGTCGAGGTGGAGGTCGACGGTGGTTGTTTTAGTGGAGGTAGAGGTTGATGCTGGTGGATGTGTTGGTGGAGGTGGAGGTCGATGGGTGGTTGTTTTAGTGGAGGTGGAGGTCAATGGTGGTTGTTGTGTTGGTGGTGGCCTTAAACATGGGTGGTGGTGCAACAAGTGGTGCTAAATCAATATTTCAGATTCAATGAGCTTGGATCTTAGGATTCATCATGTTCTTGACCTAGAAATTCAAAATTAAGATGGGTGGATGTGTATGAATCAAAGAATACAAGAAGCAGATGATAATAAGTAGATGATTTCATTGATGTTGATGAACAAGTTACAATGAAAAATCAAATACAAAGATGGATGTAGATCAAACCCACCCAAAGGAGAGGATTTCTCCTTGGGTGGTGATTCACACCATCAGAAACACACACACAAGAACCACACTTGCAAAAATGCACTAGTGGGTCTTTTTATACTATTTTTACATCATGACTTAATTTTGATTTTTCTTTTTATGTTGATGTTGACTTTGTCTTGTATTTGTTTTTCTTCTGTTCATCAACTTGGTCTCTAAACTTGTATAATAAGATCTTCAGTTGGTTATGATTATCATTTGGTAAGCTTTAGTTTATTCAATTATTGAACCCAATAATACTCCCCCTAAACTGATGCTTGCCAAACTTTAACTTTGAAGATCTTCTATGTCATATGTCTTCTTGATCAACTAATGCTTTGACACAGTTCACTGTAGTTCTCCTCCTCAGATTAAGCTTCTCCTAATATATTTCTAACAAAGAATAGAATCTATTTGAGAATACTTTATGCATTGGATATGGGTTGTATCACTTTTGGATTACTGTTCATATCACACTCAAAGGATTTGAATGTATTAGGCATATGATGAGGCTTTGAACTTCAATAAGCAGCATCAGGAACATAAATCAATCTTGAAAACACTTTCACTCTTTGAATCTCTGAAATAACTTGATAATATCATTCTTTAGTTGACTGTCATTTCCCTTGATTAAAGTCTGTCTAACTGCTCCGCTCAGTAGATAGACACAGGTGTAGAAAGTCATCACAAAAGATGAATCCAAGTACTTCAAAAGGAGTATCTGATAGTTGTACAAATACCTGAATAAGTCAATGATTATGTGACCAAAGTTGAGTTCTTCTTTTGGTTTGAATGCTCAAAATGGATGTGCCTGTTGGTTGCATTCATCCGCATTCATAATAATGTCTTGTTCTTGTTTGTTGTTATCAACTGTTCATCATCTTATGTTATTGGATGAATTGTATTTGAAGTTAACTCAGCCGTATTAGGTGAGTAACTCATCCACACTTGTTACACTAAAGTAGCCGCATTTGTTACACATGTGTAATTTAATGAATCCGCATTAGTGTACAACCATCCGCATTTTGTATGATGTTCATCCGTATTTGTATGATGTTTATCTGCATTTGTATGATCATCATCCACATTTGTGTGATGATAAGCCGTATTTGTATGATTATCATCCGTATTTGTGTGATGATTAGCCGCATTTGTATGATCATCATCCACATTTATGTGATGTTCATCCGTATTTGTTTGTAAAGCATCAGCATCTGTTTGCACAACATTAGCATTTGTTTACACAACATTATCATTTCACACTTAAACAAATGCTAGTACCAGTGTTGTTATTCTTCGATCTGAATGTATCAATCTGAGCTTCGATCTGAATCATTCAACACATTCAATTTAATGAGAGAATAATTCATGTATCATCTTCAAAAGCAAGTAGATCATCTTCGAAAGCAAGTAGATTCATCTAATCTTGCAAGCCGATTAAATTTGTTGATAATCTTCGATGAACAACATGGTCGAACTCATTTTCTTCTTGCATCTGATTTGGATCCGGTTCAATTGTATTACATGTTGAAGTGATAATCTGTGGAATGATTTATCAGCTTTGAATTGTACCAAATTCACTAGATGTTTTGATTTCTTCTTGATTTTGAGATGAACAGATGAGTTTTGCTTCTTTTTGAAGAATAGTGACTTTGTTCTTCATTTTTTTTTGATTTTCTTCTTTGTTCTTGACATCATAAAGTTGAAACTAGATCTGAAACTTAGATGAATCCAGCAACCAACAGCTCTGATACCATTTTGCTAAATCAATATTTCAGATTCAATGAGCTTGGATCTTAGGATTCATCATGTTCTTGACCTAGAAATTCAAAATTAAGATGGGTGGATGTGTGTGAATCAAAGAATACAAGAAGCAGATGATAATAAGTAGATGATTTCATTGATGTTGATGAACAAGTTATAATAAAAAATCAAATACAAAGATGGATGTAGATCAAACCCACCCAAAGGAGAGGATTTCTCCTTGGGTGGTGATTCACACCATCAGAAACACACACACAAGAACCACACTTGCAAAAATACACTAGTGGGTCTATTTATACTATTTTTACATCATGACCTAATTTTGATTTTTCTTTTTGTCTTGATGTTGATTTTGTCTTGTTGACTTTGTCTTGTATTTGTTTTCCTTCTGTTTATCAACTTGGTCTCTGAACTTGTATAATGGGATATTCAGTTGGCTTTGATTATTATTTGGTAAGCTTCAATTTATTCAATTATTGAACCCAACAAGTGGTGTGATGGTGGTGGTCGTATCTTTATGTTCGATTGGTGATAGTGATTGTGGTGGTGGTGAAAGTGAATTGGGGGTGGTGGTGAATGTGATTTATTAGATCTGCAAGTAGATTTAATTACTTTGAATAGTTTACATAAATTACACAATAGTCCTTTAACCAATAAAATATGTTAGAAAGTTACTTAATTAACTTTTATATGTAAAAAGACCAAAATGCGCTTGTTTTTAACGGAATTATTTAACGTTGTTAGTGGGTTGGAGTTAACTAATACGAATTGCAAATCACGGGGAGTAAAATTAAGATTTTGAAACTAGAGGTGTACAAACCGGTTTATAGGGCCAAACCAGTTAGGTTTTCAAACCGGTCCGGTTTGAATCGGTTTTTTCTCAACCGGTTTGAACCCAAACCGGTTCGGTTCCTAAATCGGTTTCAAGGCTAGATGTCTCAAACCTATCAAACCAGTCCGGGTTGGTTTGAAAACCGGTTCGGGCCCAAGTCGGTTCGGGTTTTTTTGTTTTTTTTTGTTTTTTTGAATCCAAAGTAATTAATTATAAATACATTTAGGGTAATCAATTATAAATACATTTAGGATAAATATGATACATTTAGGGTAAATCCAAAGTAATTCATTTATGATACATGAAAAATTGAATATGATTATTTGTTTTTATCATAAAACACATTTATATAAATTATTTTTAAATATTAAAACATAAAACATTACAAAGGGCTTAAAATTAAAGTTATTCAATAATATAACTCATAAAAATAAAAGATTACATAAAATATAAAATATATATAGCCGTTACATAACGACTAGTTTTTTGAAAACCGGTTTGGTGAACCGGTTTGAGAACTGGTTTGGTGAAACGGTTTGGGACCGGTTTGGGAACCTGTTTGGGACCTGTTTGGGACCGGTTTGGGAACCAGTTTGAAACTGGGTCAGTTTGAAACCGATTTCAACATATGAACCTTCGAACAAGTGGAGAAACCGGCGGTTCGGAGCGGGCCGGGACCGATTTGGGCAGAAAACCAGTTTTGGTTTTCTTGGCTGAACCGGTTCCCGAACCGGTTTTTTGGCCATGTCTATTTGAAACCTTTGGATGAAACTCGTTATTTACAACAAACCACAAGGAGCAAAAATTAAGTTTACTCTAATAATAATTTATTAACCAAAATACTTACTGACACGTAATTTTAATTATATTTTATATCAAAATAGTGTTTTATATTTTCTAACTTCTTATTAATTTTTAATATTTTTTTATTTAACTCGTGTAATACACGGGGGTTATAACATAATGTAAAATGTTGTGTCAACAATAGTAGTGTCACTATGTTTGTGGCATGTTTGTAAATAAGAAAACTAAATCATGAAGTTGTAAAAGTTTGATTCCCATAAAAATAAAGAAAGCAAACTAGCTTATAATTATTTTTGTTTACGAACATAAGAGGGCAACTTTCATGACACGATAAATGTCAATTATTCTCAAAAAAATCATATGCTAGTATCAACAAATAATGGCCAACGACAAAAGGGAAGAAGATAAAATATATCATTGTAGTATTCTTTTTATTCTATACCCAACTAGATTTGTAAATTGCACCTTAATCTTTTGTTTCTAATCTAGCTCTCATGTTTAACAACGTTAGATTATCATTACAATGTGCATTTCCTAGTGAAGTGCTTGAAACCGCTAGTTTGAAGAGAAAAAGTGAAAAACCTTAAAGTCAATTCTCAATCAAAACATGAAAATTATTGAAATATATGACTATTTCAATTCAACGTTAAACACATGATTTGTATAATTTCTAAATTGGTTTGTTTGTTTTTATTTTTCATTTAGGTCTTATGGGCTAAAGATTGAGGTTTTTGGTGGAAATTAGGCTGATCACATTTTTAAGGAAGTTGTGTTGGTTGAATAGGAGAAGGCCCAGCTGGGTTTTGCTAGGATTGTCATTACAACGGTCGTATAAGCATAAAAAGAAGGAACATCTATGGGTATACCAGGCACATGGGTGGAGTGGTAACCGGTGACAGGTTACCAACCGGGAACACCATTGCCATTAATTCACCACACGGTGAGTGGGTGTTTTACCAAGTATGACTCACCACATTATTTGAGTGACAATTAGCATCTCAATGGCTATAATATCAATAGGTGGAGTGCTGCCAACGATGGAGTTGTATAAGGAGAGTTGAGGTGCATGTATCATGACATCACATATTGAAGGCACCCACTCACCATGGTTGGAGCACCCCTTATACCCTAATGTGATAAGGATGTCATCCATTGTCTTCATTTACTATCTAGGATGTTAACCCTCGTAACATACTGGATTATTATGTGTTGTACACTTCACATTTGATACACATGGTTATCATGTGATCTTTATCTTTCTTCACATCATCTTATGGTCTTCGTCTTCTTCATCTGTCAAGAACTATACGCTTGCACATTGGTTGCTAAACATTTATGTTTCCTCATCTAAAGTTTTAGTCTCCTAGGGTTTCGTTTTAGGCTTTTTTTCTCCATTATATTTTCATATTCGGATAGTTCCTTTTATTTTGATTTCTTGACAAAAATCTAAATCATTATTCTTCAGGTTGCTTAATAGGCTTTTATGTGTGTGTGAAGCATTGAAGGTGGCATGGGTCTAGTCTATTGAAAGTTGTATTAAGGACTATATATGGGCTCACACGTGGGTCCTTACCACCGATAAAAGCTCCGGCCTCCTCCTCACTAGATCCCTCGACAAGACAGTGAACTATGGAATCTCGACTACCTCTAGCTTATTCGTAGAAACACCGGTCATTGCCTTGGCGTTGTCTCTGTCGCTGCTCATCCTTCTGGAAGAATTGCTTATCCGCATCCACGGACAACTTCATCCATGTCTTTGATGTTGAATCTAACAACACTATTGCTACTCTTAAGGCTCCTCCTTCTCAAGTTTGGCACATGCAATTCTGTCACACCCCCATTTTCAGCACACAACGGAAGCCCGGGAGTGCGACTAGACTGAATATCAAGAACAACATTGCTTACAAGAGAATATCAAAATCTAATTACATTGAAATTATACTTAAATTAATCACAATCTGGGCTTCTAGAACTTGGTACAAATGCTACGTGAGGTTCTTCAAAATATGTAACTAGCCAAATCATTTGTGGTTTCCAGTCCTGAAAAGCATACTAAAAGTGTCAACTGAAAATAGTTGGTGAGTTCGCAGGTTGATAGAAAACAGAGTTCAACACGTATGATGCCAGTTAAATAAGTCCACAACCAACCCTGTACCCGGTTATCCAATCCCCATCTAATATGGATTGAATCCCCGAATAGCAGCACCTGAATTGTTAAAGAATAAGCATGTACAGATAATATACCGCGTAGACACTACAGGCTCGGCGGCATTATATGTCTCAGTGTTTGTTTGCCTATCCATAGGACACACTGTGCGTGGGGGATTCCCCAAGTAGTACTACCCATACGATCCGTCGGTTCTATCCAGAATTAATGGTTGTGTAAAACGACAGTCGGTGCATGTGAATAGCAAAAGAAAGTCTTAAATAATTGCACATCATAGAAAAACGAGTATGTTTTTCACCCTAAGAGGTGAATAAAAAGGGGCTGCGAAGACTCACCTGATTCCTCTTATAGTATCCATATATCAGTGCTGAGAGTTCACATCTAGGCGTAGGATTTCACCAATGTAATCCTAATTGTACACTTATCATCAGCCCTTAACAATACAGTAATCTATTCATATGTGTGGTTGAGCTTAATATTAGTTTAAGTGAAATGATCTTTTAGTATTATAGTTAAGATGAATGTTATTGAAAGATATCAGTGTTACTTGTATAATTATATTGGTTTCTTAATTTAATTAGGTTTTATGTGTATTATATATTACTATATAAAGATGCATGCAGATAGCTATTTACTTGTTATTATATATTTACATATTCATATTAGAATGTTTGGGATAGAAATACTTAATAATTACCTAATTAGGTTTACTTGACTTGATGACCCATTTGTTTTAAGTTCCATTGATGTACATGACTTGTATATTATAAATTATCAATGTCTACGTATACCTTTTAAAAAATATTAGTTGTTTTGTCTTTATGTGTATACATATTTATTCATATAACTAGGATTCTAAATTATTAGAATTATCATTCTAATATTATAAATATTATTAGTAAAATTGATAATAATAATAATAATAAAATAATGACAAAATTAATAATGTTAATTTTACTAATAATAAACTTAATATGAATAAAGTCATTTATCATATTATATTAGTTATAGAATGACATTGACAATAATAAACACTATTAATATAACTGATAATAATATAAATAGTAACTTAACTATATAATCATTATTATCATTACCAATACATAAGATTATTAGTTATAACGTAATGTTACAGATAGATAAAATTAATATAAAAATATTATCGATAGAAAATATAGTACTATTTAACATATATTTGCTTGTTCTTATAAGTTTACGTATATACTTGTTAGTTATCAAAACTTTTGTTTTATAAAATTAATCCGACTTCTATTTAGTTGTAATGTATTAATACTTGTAGTTGTTTTCATATCAAAACTGATCGTCTATTATTTATAAGCTCCTATTGGTATAAATGGTTTTTATACCTAATTAATTCTCAATGTGTGATGTATTGATATCATTTACATGTTAAGATACTAATATATCTAATAAAAATTACAAGGTTATATATGTTGGTATTGCTAATACTAATATCATTACTAGCATAATGTTATTATTAACAATAGTAATGATATATATAACAATATTACTAATAACATTAATAATCGCACCAATATAAATCACAATATTAATACTTAAAGTTATTTATGTATTGTTATTATATATATTGCTATTAGAATGTTGTGATTAAAAATATTTAATCACAACCTAATTTAGGATTACTTGAATCGGCTACTAATTAGTTTTAAGTTCCTACCGATTACTTATTTATATAATAAAGCTTTAGCATTATCTTACACCAGATAAAAGTATTATTAACAAATATAATAACCATAATAATTACCAGAGTAATAATGTTAATATTGTTAATACTAAACTTAATATTAATTAAAATGTTTATTACACGGTTTTAGGTATAAAATAATATTGTTAAAATTGAACATTAGTAATATTACCAGTAATCATATTTATACTAACATAATTATATTATTACTTACAATAATAGTAATATTTACATTCAAGATATTAGGGGTAGTATAAATAATTAACTATATAAATACTTATAATATTAAGTTACAAATAGATAATAATGATATTATAAAGGATTATTATAATGTTTAAATGGAATGATCTGGAAACGATAATAATATTAATAATAATAGTATTAATTTTGATAATTATTAAATTATATTAATAAAACATTTTTATCAATTATTATTATTAAGGTGATATTTTCCTTAATAATACTTTATATTTACATATTTACGTTTAAGTAGTTGATAACTTGTGATACGTTTCTATATATTTCATTTTACACTTCATATATATTTATTATACAACAATTACAATCATAGATTAATTTTTAATGTGATGACTAATACATAACATATATTGTAATTAGTTTTGTTATAACGTTTGATATTTACTAGAAAATTATATCAACGTCTAATTTTGAAGCTCTAACATACTTTTATTAATATCAACATAAATACTCAAATATATACAATACTGTTTGTGACATCCAAACTCACTCGTACTCAACTCGGTCCCATCATGCTCACCACGTTAACCGCCTGTTGACCAAGTTTGACCAATAGTTAACCAAGGTTGACCTTGGTTGACCTGTTTGACCCTATCCAAACATCATCACAACAAACCTTCACCATCACCACCGTGACCTCCCGGTTAGCACAACTATGGACTCATGCCACCACCACCTGTAACCCAACAACCACCATCACCGTCGCTTACCGACCATCACCACAGCCATACCACGGCTGCCATCACCACAACCACAATCACAGCTAACAACCACCACTTGTGTGACCGCTATCACCATCACCATCATCAAACCCCAACACCACCACCACCATGTCATGACTACACCACGAACGACAACCACCACAGTCACCACCACCGCCATCTTCTACATCCAGAACCACCACCGCGATCTTCATCATCTACCTCAGCCAACACAACCGACATCACCACCGCCATCAGTTTCTTTGCAACCACCACCGTAACAGCCACTGAAACCACCGCCATCGGCCTTATCTTACACCATCCTCACAGCCAAAACCACCAACCCCAACCATAACCGTCATCGCCAACACGCCCACCATCACCGTCGCTTACTTTTCCGGAAAATCCATGAACAACCACCGTTAAAGCCCCTAGGGTCGAAGACCATCATCATCGCAGCCACCATCTCCGCCTTTTGGTTCCACCACCGCAACCATATGTCACCTAATCGACTACAACCAACGCCACCTGATTCAACCGCCACCATCACCTCCACTCTCCACCGCCACCAAGAACCCTAACCATCACCTTCACTGTCTCTAGTCCATCGCCACTGTTGCTCTCCGACCAATACAAGGAAATCGGGTTCTTCTGGGTGTCCGGGTGAAATCAAAGGTTAATGGGTAAGGTGGGTTCGGTTGGGGCATGTTGAGGTGGTGCCGCCGTGTGTAGCCGGAGATTGGCCGGAGGTTCGCCGGAAGGGGAGGGGGGCTGCCGCCTTACCTGTTTCTCTCTCTAAGATTTAGGTTGAAACCTAAAATGAAGAAAAGAAAGTTTTTGTATGTGGGGTTAAATGAGTGGGTTTTCTACTGGGTCGTTTCGTCTAGCGCTCGAAATCGTCTCAAACTATGTTTAAGATTTTTATTTAATGTTGAGATAATTCATTAAATATTACAAATATTTCAAGATTATTCATTTGATCATATTTAAAATTTGTTTTATAATTAAACAAGTTTGAGCACGTAAATATCGCGTATTCAACACGTTTAATTGTTTTAAGTGTTTTCTCGTATGAACGTTGTTATTATTATTTTAGTATTGAAAATATATATAATTAAGTATTTAATAATATTTTGCACGTTAATCCACGCGTCAAAAGCGTTAAAACTTTATTAGTCATATGCTCGTTTGTAAGTTTAAAAATGTTCATATTATGACTTGTTAAGTTTATCTGGTTATTTTTCAAGCATAGAATTATTTAATTGAGTTTCAAATAAACCTAAAGCTTTTAATGAGCTTTATTGGGTCTTGTGTGTTTTGTTTAGGTTTTTATCATAATGTTTAAATACTATTTAAACGTGTCGAATATCATGGTTGTCATAAATTCCAACCTAGGGCAAAACACTTATCTTTTTTTGTTACTTTTTAGTTTTTATTTTTGATATTATTTTTGGTAAACTTGATCATACCACAACATTTAGGCTTTAACTGAATGCCTGGTGATTTCGGTATATCAAAACTCTTTTTTGCTTTGTGATTCTCACTATTCTTTTCACGGTTGCTAGTTATTTGAAACTTTATAGGTTTGTGTGACACCTGGTATTTTCAGGTCACTTTCAGATCAGCATGAGCATGATTTTTTGATCATACATTCATGCATTTAATATTGTTTATTTAAATGCGTCATTTATTGCACAAAATTTCACGAACTTTTCACGTAACGGTAATTCAAAGAATTACCGAATCGCACGCGCGTCTATCCCCGAACGTTGGTGATTTGTCAAATGGTTTTCAAACAATCATAATTAGTGTAAAATTATGTGTTATATGATTATGTGATTAATTATGTAGTCTGGTTGTGAAAATTGTGAATTTTCTAGCATTTAATCGTTTTTGCGCATTTTCGGCTTTTAACGCATAATTATAATATAAATGCCTTTGAACTAGCAAAATAAATATTATTTCATGTTATTAATGTTGTTTTGATATTATGTGAGCATTTGGTGGTTTCGGTGCAGAATAATTTAAATCGCGTAGTGATAAAACAATTTTATAAAACGACGGGAGCTTTTCTTGTAAAAATATATATATAAAAGCCCAATCCCCAACCCTAATCCCCATTTCAGCCGCAAACATCCCCTTCCCTTCCCCCTTTCAATTTCGAACACACACACATATGAACACATACACACATTAATTCTTCCTTGCAATTGATGATGATTATGGATTGTTCTTGCATAAAAAACGTGTTAGCTTGCGTCTATGCATCATTACAAGTAAGTTTTATGTTAGATTTCATATCCTTTAATTATCATGATAAACATGAACCCTAGATATCCAAACTCGAATCAAAACTTTAAATTAATTAAAATTGATGATTGATTATGTGTCAGTATTCAATATAATAATGTTTGTATGGATTGGTTTTGTGGAATTGTGTCATTTTGATCAAAACCCGAGAGTTACTTATAATGGAAACTTTAATTTGGGGCTTTTGTAGAAATTGTGTGATTTTGATGAAATTAGATTGAATTGATGGTTCTAGGAAGTTAGTTGATGCTAATGGATGAAAATTCATGTTTTGAACTTTTGATTTTGGTTCGGTTTCGGGTACTTTCTATTAAAGAAAACTATTTGGGTAGGTTAGTTCATAGAAGGTGAAATATGCATGTTTGATGAGACATGATGATTGTTATATTATGTTTAGAACGTAAGGATGAATTGGGAATAATTTAATTATGAAAAACGCATCGTATGAACATGCTTGCTATTTATGGAAACTTTTGAGACACGATGTGTTATATGATGAATATGATATGTGTAGAACATGTTATCGTGATGTGCTTGATGTTGAAATGACGATAGGAACATGTTAGGAGAGTTGGATGAATGTTGTGCAACATGTGTTCTTACGTTTTAAATTACGAAACTTTGGGCATGATAAAGTTTCTTGGTTATGTTAACATGTTATAGATTATTGTCGAATGTGTTACATATATATTTAAGATGTTTGTTGTGATATGCTTTATAATCTTGAAATGGATTACCCACGTGTAACGATGTCATACTTTTCAAAAATATAAACTTTCCAAAAATAGAAACTTTCAAAAAAATAGATTTTTGACATGAAACTTTATGTGAATCATTATTTGAGCTATTTTAGCATGACTAAACATGTTTTTACTTATTTGAATCACCAACGAGTCGTCTGATCAACTTTGAAGTTAAACTTGTCGCATATTTCTCGAACACGCTAACAAATACGTTGTTTGGATACAACAGGGTTCATCTTGACCATTATGTACACACTCATGGACATACATTTGTTAGGTAACAATTAGCTCTTGTCTTTTACGCTTCATGTTTTCCTATGCATCTAAGGTGAGTCTTCGTGGCCCCACTTTTACTTACTCTTCTTTTTGGGGGAGAAGCATGCAAACTATTTTTATCTGGTTTTGGTATTATTGGTATATCGCTTGTTATTGTAGTGCAAACATTATCACGCAAGTCCTTACACACTCGAACCGTTAATAACGAGATAGCGAGATAATTTTGGGTAGTACTACTAGGTTTGATAAACCCCACCCCCGTTAGCCATGCTAACTTGACTGGAGGTCAAACGGGTGTTTAATTGACCTAGACACTTGCCACAGTTTTGTAATAAGACATGGCGGAAGGCATAACAACTCAAAAACAGTCAACTTCGGTTCAAAACGCTAAGTAACTCGATATATAGGCTAGCTACCTATGGTATGCCTTTGTTTACTTTTACCAGGCAAATGCTCAAGTATATTTACTGATTTAAACCTATAAGCTCACTAACCTTGTGTTGACACACTTTAGCATGTCTTCTCAGGTTGCTGGCATGCTTAAGGCTAGGGTTGCACATCTGAAGTTCATACATCATCAATACTGTTTGAAAACAAATTCATTTACATTTACTATTTTTCTTTGGGCGCCTTGTTTTGCGTATTCATTATCTATGGTTTTACAAATGTTTACGCTTCCGCATTGATTACATTAAGAACTGTGTTTTACTCTGATATAAGGTCAAATGTTTATTTTAAAACGCATATAGTGTCGCTTGAAATGATTGTGTCTGAGATCCTGGTTTGTGACGCGCCTCGATGTACAACCCCGCCGGTGGATTTTGAGGGTGTGGTAGATTGGTATCAGAGCCACTGGTTATAGATAACTAGGATCGCATTTGCATCTAGACTATAGCCTTGGACACATACTACCATTGCACCATACTCTTATCTGTTTACTATTTTTCAAGCATACATATCATTTCACGCACGCATAATGATTATTGGATGTCCACATCATCATCTACCCCACCCATGTCACTAGCATCACCCCTAATCAACAAAGAGACTGAGGATCTCGCTCTCATACCTTCTTCATCTACACTAATTGCCTCACTATCAAAGCCGAATAAGCATCGGCTGAAGCCTGCTGATAACTTCAAACAACGTGGAGTGTTATTTAATATTTGAGTCAGGGGAGACATACAACATTGAAAGTGTTTACCCGATATGATTGCCAGTTGAATTCAGGAGGAGTGCGTACCTTTCCCATTACTGCTGACATAACTGATTTTACTCTTGCGTCATCACTTATACCTCATCCGATTGAGCAGTCATTCACCGCCCTAGTGGCAAGGTTAGATCAAAAGATTTGTAATGTACACGAAGCACCCGGTGAGATCACCAAGATACAAGAGCACCAAACCACCGTTAATGATTATTGGAAACACTCAAGGAAGGCCTAGTGGAGACTAGCAAGAATCATAATACTTTTGTTGATATATTTGGGGAAAACACGAACAAGCATAATTCACTTGATGGTATAGTCGAGGGAGAATTGGATAAGATAAAAACCATTGAGGCTACACTGCATAATATGCAACAGAGACTAGTATTACCAAAATTAAGTGTAGTTGGGGTAGAAGCCTAAGCTGTAGTTGCTACTGCATCTAAGGAATATCTGGAGGAGTACTGTACTCAGAAAGAAGACTAGAATCTAGAAAAGGAATTCTAGAACATTAAGATGGTAAGGTTAGATATTGAAGAATATACAACCCATTTCCATGAGTTGGTTGCTTTATGTAAAGGTAACTCCAACCTACAAGCATACTGAGATGTCAGTCGATAGGATATCACCTTACATTTAAGAAAGGATCATCGTTGTTGATCCTATAACCATTCAGCACGCTATGAGGTTATCTCACAAGCTCATTCATTTGGTTGTGGAGTAGAGCACTCTAACTAAGCGTGACATTATTGATGGTTCATAGAATTACAAGAAGGAATAAGATGGCACATAGAGTAAGTCATTCACCATCATGGCCATTGTGATCATTATTGTTGCCAAAGATGTGGCAGGATGAACCATGTAGCCAAAAACTTTAAGGGAGAGTCAACGATCAAGCAGCAACAAACCCAAATAGCAATGACAAGCTGAATCATCATAGGATTGCTCTGAATGGAACAAAGGTAGGCAAATCAAGAGAGATTACCCTCAAATAAAAAATGGAAATAAGGATAGTAATAATGGAAAAGAACAATGGATAGAGTGCCAAGGGTCAAGCCCTTATGATTAGGTCTGGCAAGGCAAGAAATGACCAATATGTGGTTATCGTTTACCAAACTTCTAGATGTAGCTTCAACTAGAATGGAACCTAGTTACACCACACAATTAGTTGATGGTAAACTAATTGAAGCATCTCACATTCTGAAGGGATGTATATCGGGATTGTCCTGACATAAGACAGGTATAGATCTTATGCCTATTCCACTTGATAGTTCGATGTAGTTGTTGGCATAGATTAGTTGTCCAAGAACCAAGCTGAATTTATCTGTCGTTAAAGGTCGTTCATATACCACTTCGTAGTGCTGAAGTCTTTTACGCAAGGTTCATACCGCCACTTTAGCTATGATCACCAAGAAATTAACTTAGGAAAAAGGATCGAAGAGATTCCTATTGTTCTTTACCTTCCTAAAGTTTTCATGGAGGATTTAGCTATTTTTACCCACACAGACAGATCAAGTTTCAGATCAATTTGACACATGGAGTCGCATCTATTTCTAGAGCACCTTACAGATTAGTTCCGAATGAACTACCAAAACTATCTACGTAACTGTAGGAGCGATAAAGAATTCATCCGACCGAGCTCATCGCCATGATAAGCTCCAGTCCTGTTTATCAAGAAAAATGATAGAACTTTCCGTATGGTTATTGATTACTATTAGTTTATAAAAGTGACAAGTAAGAACCGTTATCCTCTTCCATGCATAGATGATCTGCTTCACCAGCTTCAAGGGTCGAGTTTCTATCCCTAGATATACCTGAGATTGGGATATCATCAGCTGAGAGTCCGAGAGGAGGACATAACTAGGACATCATTCAGAACTTGGTATTGTCATCATGAGTTTTTAGTTATGCCAAGTTGGTGTACCAATGCACCCACGGTTTTCATGAATCTCATGAACCGAGTGCGTAAACCCCATCTGGACAAGTTTATTAATGTTTTTGCTGATGAAATTCTATCATATACAAAGAACAAAGGGGAGCATGAGGAACATGATTTTGGAACTACTAAAATAAGGATAACTATTTGCCAAGTTTTTCGAAGTGTGACTTCTGGATGAAGTCTAAATTTTGGGTCATGTGGTCAACACGTAAGGAATACATGTTGACTGGGCAAGAATAAAAGCCACCAAGAAATGGGTGACGCCTAAAACTATGACTAAGGTACGACAGCTTCTTGGATTCGCCAGTTATTACCAACGAGTCATCGAAAGGTTTTCAAAGATTGCATAACCTCTTATGACATTTACTCATAAAGGCACCACATATGATTGGTGTGACAAGCGAGAGTCTGCATTTTAGGTTATGAAAAAAAAACTCTTTACTGTACCGATACTATACCTACCGGAGGAAAACATATGATTTAATGGTATATTGCGGTGCTTCCATCCAAAGTCTCGGTGGTGTGTTGACACAATGCGAGAAGGTTATCGAATATGCTTCATGTCATTTGAAAGTTCATAAGAAGTACTACATCACACACGAATCAAAGTTGAGAGTCATTGATTCGCACATAAGATATAGAGGTATTACTGGTACAATACTAAATGCTCATTACACCGATCACAAGAGACTTTTGTATATCTTTGAACAGAAGAAGCTGAACATGAGACAACGTCATTGGGTTGACCTATTGAATGACTATAACAATGTGATGAAGTACTATCCGGGTAAGGCTAATGTGGTAGTCAGTGCCCTAAGCCCAAAGTAAACACCTAAACCAAAATGAGTGCGAGCATTAAAGTTTGCCATTCACACCAGCATACCTGATCAAATCCGTAATGCTCAAATTAAGGCTTTGAAGGATAAGAATTTAAAATAAGAGTCCATGTGAGACATGGAAATGAAATTAGTGGCAAAAATCATAGGAATTTGTTATTTCATTGAACGAATATGAATTTTTCTGTATGTGAATTTACTAGAGCTAGTAATGGATGAAACTCATAAGACTCGATATCCTATTCATTGAGGTTCAGGTAAGACGTACCATGATTTGAAAGTTCTTTATCAGTGGTAGAATATGAAAGGTGATATTGCCATGTATGTAAGCAAGTTTTTTGTAACCTTTCGTGTTTTTGTTAATTAATAGTTAACCCTGTTATGCCCTTGTAAGGACCATTTATGTCAATTAAGAAACTATATGGGTTGTTTATGAATGTTTCTTTTATTGTGCATTAATTCATTAATTTAAGAGTTAATAATTTGTTTTTAATATAATAAACATAATAATAATAGTCAAAATAAAATAAAAATAATAATAATAATAGAAATCATAAGTTATAAAAGTTAAATAATTAATAAGTTATAAAATAGTTAAAACTAAAAGTTTAATTAAGTTCAGGGGGCTTTATTGTCAATTTAGAAACTTTAAAAAATAAAGTTGTACTTAAAATAACAAGAATTGAAACTACAGGGACCAATTGTGTAAAATTCAAAAACCAAACCGGATTTCCCCCCCCCCAACCCCGTGATTCCGGCGAGGGGCTCCGGCCAACTCCGGCGAGACCCCAAAACCATCGAAACCCTTCGAATCTTGATCCCAAACCGTTCCAAATCGATTCGTGAACCCGTTTCGAACTTGAACACGCACCTTAATTGCGTTTAGACGTCGGTTATGAACCCAATCGGTTTGAATAACCGAAGCTTTTAATCATAGAGCCGTTCGAACATTAAAACTCAATAATAATCAAATTAAATGTATCATAATCGAACGTTTAACTAATCCTAAGCTGCTATCAATCTCAATTTCACCTGAAACTCACACGAACATCACATTCGATCATCCCCTTCATCGCGACCTGCAACATTAGTGTTCTTCAACCCTCGGTCATTATTAAGTGAAATTGATAAAGGGCTTTCAATCATCGAGACCAATAGAAGCTTTCTGTGCAACGAATTTGGTTATCATCATCATTTGCACATCGATTGATTATAGCTTCGATCGCGGCCTGTTCTTCGTCTTCCTTATCATCAATTCGACTTCAACCGGGTAATTTAACCCACCTACATACTCGATTTTTCATGGGGAACAAAAGCCCCATGATCATTAGCGTTAACAGTAACGAATTGATCTTCAATTTGGTTCAAATCGTTCTAGGGTTCATATGGTTTGGGGGTTTTCTTTGTATTTGTGAATTAAAACCCATTTCCTAACAGGCATAGGCGCCCTAGCCTAATGGTAACACATCACTCTTCTATCCTTGAGGTCCCGGGTTCGAACCCGGGCACCCCCCCATTTTTTTAAAACTCATCTTTTTAACCTATTTAAGTCCAGAAAATTTATAAAAAAATTATAAAAATCATTTTTAATGACTAAAAATTATTTTTAGTTACCCCAATATTTTCTGTAATTTTAATATATTTTCTTAATAAAACAATATGACAAAAAAAATCATTTCTAGTTATTAGCTATAAAATGGACTTTAAAATGATAGCTTAAATCAATAAATTATTATTGATCCAAACGTTACCCTTAAATTATTGATTAAATCATGATTATTTTAAATAATTATAAAAGTTTATTTAAACTTTACTAGTTATTATAGATGATTTACATTTATTTCTTTATATTAAAATACTTAAATAGTATATTTATTTCTTTTTCATTGAATCCAAAATATAAGCGGACCCTTTGTTAAAATTATTTATTTGTCAAAAGCCCCAAACTCCACTTGAAACCCTAGTTCACGTATGAATCGTTAAACTTATCTTTAGACTTAATCTTGGAACATATACGTTTAGGTATCTTGTAAAAAGAATCGTTGGAGCACTACTTAATTACTTGTTATTACCTTTAACACCAACTTATATCATGTGAGTTTTTCCATGCCACTCTTTTACTTTATTTCACACCTTTTGGGGTGAAACATGTTAACTTTATAAACTTGCACTTGTAAACATCTTGATACTTGTAAACGCACATGCAATTCATCTTTACTTTTTGTCATGGTTATTTGTAATATTGTGAGCCTTATATGATGAACATTATATGTTGACAATCATTAACTATTGCTAGCCTGGCGACGTCATAGATCTATGGGCCTGACAAGCCTATTTGGTGCTAAAGCCGAGGTTATTGCCGGCTCCTGATGACGTATGCTTGTTCATCATGGGAACCAAGTACACTTAGCTAATCGTTAAACTTGTAAATGATATTCTTGGTCAAGGTTTGATTGTAGCGATATGTTATCTATAAACTTGCTTTATTCGTAACCATTGACATGAATTGCTACTTGTAAACTTTATATATATATATATATATATATATATATATATATATATATATATATATATATATATATATATATATATATATGCTTAACCCATGGAAACTCACCAACTTTTAAAGTTGACCCTTTTATTTTTAACATGTTTCAGGAAATGCACAAGGTTGATGATTATCTTTTGAAGCATGCTTACACCTAGGATTTGGACCTAGGAAAAATAAATAAAATAACTTGAGACTTGAAAGTTGAACTTTGTTTATTTTTGTTTGTTGAGACATTTGGTTGTAATGTTTATTTCAACTTATGAATTTTTATATTTACAATTTATGGTAGTGTTATGTGGTTGTGAACAATCTTAACCCTCACATTCCGACATTTCCACCGTTAAGGTTGGGGTGTGACATTTTTAACTTGTTCTAAAGTTAAGGTGGAATATCACGGACCATCTAGTTTAATCCAATAGCCATAAATTCTAGAGTGAAAGTGGGAATTGATCTTAATGGATTTCATTGTGAAGTTACCTCGAACTCCTAGCGGATGCGATACCATTTGGGCAATAGTAGATCGCTTGGCAAAATCTGCACACTTCCTAGAAATTAGAGAGAAGGATTGAATTGAGAAGTTAACTCGCACCTATTTAATAGAAATAATCTCTCGGTATGAGGTGCCAGTTTTTCATCATCTCCGATCATGACACTCGATTCATTCCTTATTATTGGAGGTCATTGCAAAGGTCATTGGGAACGCGGTTGGATGTGAGCACTGTCTATCATCCGCAAACTGATAGTTAGAATGAAGGTACGACTCAGACTCTAGAAAGCATGCTGCGAGCATGTGTTATTGATTTCGGTAATAGTTTGGAAACCCACCCACCTTTGATTAAGGTTTCGTATGAGTTACCACATGATGATCAAGGCCGCACTGTTTGAGGAACTCTATGGAAGTAAGTGCTGATCACCTATCTTTGGGTAGAAGTTGGAGAAAGTCAACTTATTGGCCCTGAGCTTGTGCAAGAGACGACTAAAAAGATCGTACAAATTCATAACCTCAAGGCAACAACATGTGACTAACAAAGGATTTACACACTCAAAAGGCCAAAAGCCATTGAATATCAAATGGATAACAAAGTAGTTTTAAAAGTGTCATCTTGGAAAGGTGTAATTTGTTTTGGAAAAATGCTAAAAGTTAAAGCCATGCTACGTTGGATCTTTTGAGATTGTTAAAAGGGTTGGTCCAGTAGATGAACAACTCAATTTTCCTAGACAAATTAGTGGAGTACATAACGTGTTACATGTTTCAAACATGTAATGCCCCGAATTTTCGATTGAAGGCGAAGCTCTCGCGTGAGAGATAGAGTTCTCGTGCGAGTGATAAAGTTCTCGTGTGGATGCAGTTTTTGCGCAAACAGATGTTCTCGTGCAAGAACCGCTGCAAGGAGAGAGAGACACTATAAATAGGCCCATGCATCTAGTCTTCTCCGCTTCATGCGAAAAGTCCCACTGTTGTGTTTGTGAAAAGAGAAATTGGTGCTAGGTGGTGTCTAAGGTATGTATTCATCGATATTCGATGTATTTATGCATGTATGAACCGTATGTAATGATATTGCACATGATTATGTAGCTTCTGCTCGAAACACTCGGTTTAAGTGTTGTTCGTGTGCAAAGGTATCAAAAGTTTTCATGTTTTCTATGTTTTAGGGCTAATATGCATACCTAAATGAATGTTTTGATAGAGTATGCTGATATTAACTGTTATAGCATGTTTTGGGTGCTAAAGTGGTTAAAGAAGCGATAACTTGTGGATAAAGTTGTGTACAACTGAAGAGTTATCGCGCGGGAAGCGAGTTCTCGCATGAAATGTAGTTTTCGCGGCTAACGGTTACTTTTCAAAAGTACACGCATGAATGATGATGTTCTCGCGCGAAGGTGAATGTTCTCGCGTGAAAACTTTGGACTGTTAAGTGTTATGTTACCCCGTTAAACGTGCTTTAATGACAAACTAATGATGAACTTAATGCTAGAGAATTAAAGTACGTATATATATACATATTATATATATCATGTTAGTTAAAGGTTAAAGAACGATGATAATTCACATGTGAAACGCTAAAGAACAGTTACCCTGTTACCCGATAAAGCACAACTGTGAAAACGTTAAAGCGTGCTAAGGAAGTCTTGCAAGCACTGCTAAAGGAGATATGCTTGGTGTGTTCTCACATAGGAGCTACACATCGGTGTGCTCACATAGGGGCTATACTTTGGGTATGCTCATGCCCATAAAGGAGATATGCTTGGTGCATTCTCGCATAAGAGCTACACATCAGTGTGCTCAGATAGGGGCTATACTTTGGGTATGCCCGTGCCGATAAAGGAGATATGCTTGGTGCATTCTCGCATAGGAGCTACACATCAGTGTTCCCACATAGGGGCTATACTTTGGGTATGACCGTGCCGATAAAGGAGATATGCTTGGTGCATTCTCACATAGGAGCTACACATCGGTGTGCTCACATAGAGGCTATACTTTGGGTATGCCTGTGCCGATAAAGGAGATATGCTTGGTGCATTCTCGCATAGGAGCCACACATTGGTGTACTCACATAGGGGCTATACTTCGGGTATGCCCGTTCAGCTAAAGGAGAATGGCATTTTTTGAGTTCTCACATGATAAAGGAGCTAAGCTTTGTGCTAAGTTCAAAAGATAAAGTAAATGAGTAAAGCTAAAGTAAAGATAAAGTAAATGATAAAGTAAAGCTAAAGTATGAGTAACATGATGATAAAGGAAATGATAAAGTAAAAGCTAAAGCAAAGGCATAGTTATCAAACAAGTTCGATGATGATGGTGATTAAAGTTAAAGTTTATGCGATGTTAAAGTACGATAAAGTGTATGTTCATGATAAAGTTTCGTTAAAGTAAACCTAGAGCTCACTTAACATCGCTGACTTTTGTATGTATATTAGATTGACAGGTATGCTATATATTTTGGGGTGATCTTGGCATGGATGGGAGAGCTACCTAGCACATGATCGAGACTGGAATCCTGGCATAGAACTTTAGATAGATAGCTATAGTAATATTTTGTTGTAAATGTTTAAACAATAGAAATTTTTGTACGTTCCGCTGCATATATTAATGAAATTTGATGTTCGAGAACTTGTGTTTCTGATGTCCAAATCCAACTGTGAGGTTTTCCTGGAATGGGGCCTTACAAAACATGAAGAAATGCCTGTCTAATGAGACAATCATCATTCTGTTAATTGAGAAACACATGGACGCACAACTGCGATTCATCGAGGGACTAGTTGAAATCATGGACCAAGTGGTCAAAAACACTCAAGCATAATTGTACCTCTACCGTTAAAGTTAGTTTGAACTCTAAGTATGGACCAAAGTTTACCTTGGAACACAAGAATCATAAAAAGGTGAAATACCCGCAGTTTACCTGTTGAGAATTTTGAGGCGAAATTCCTTCAACAAGGGGATGATGTGACAACCGATAAATTTTCGTCCGACTTCTACCAGAGTTAGTTAAATTTTGGGATGATATTTATTTCAACAATAGGATGATGTGGCAACCAAGAAATTTTCGTACGTCTTTAACTAGAGTTAGCTAAATTTCAGGAAGGGGATGATGTGACACCTGGCATTTTCAGGTCACTTTCTGATCAGCATGAGCATGGTTTTCCAATCATACATTCATGCATTTAATGTTGTTTACTTAAATGCATCATTTATTGCACAATCATTCACGAACCTTTCACGTAACGGTAATTCGAAGAATTGGCGAATCACACACGCGTCTGTCCCCGAAAGTTGGTGATTTGTCAATGGTTTTCAAACAATCATAATTGGTGTGAAATTATGTGTTATATGATTATGTGATTAATTATGTAGCCTGGTTGTATTTTTGCGTATTTTCAGCTTTTAACGCATAATTATAATAAAAATGCCTTTGAAATAGAAAAATAAATATTATTTCATGTTATTAATGTTTATTTGATATTATGTGAGTATTTGATGGTTTCGGTGTAGAAAAAGTTAAATCACGTAGCGATAAAATAATTTTATAAAACGAAGGGGCTTTTGTCGTAACAAAATATATAAAAAAGCCCAACCCCCAACCCCCAACCCCCAAAAATAGAAACTTTCCAAAACTAAATTTCCTACATGAAACTTTATGTGAGTCATTGTTTGAGCTATTTTAGCATGACTAAACTTGATTTTACTTATTTGAATCACCAACGAGTCGTCAGGTCAGTCCGATCAACTTTGGTCAAAAAGTAAAACTTGTCAAACATTTCTCGAACACGCTAACAGATACGTTGTTTGGATACAACGGGGTTCATCTTGACCATTATGTACACACACTCATGGACATACATTTGTTAGGTGTAAGGCCCTGATCCCAGGAAACCGTACAGTTGGTCATTCAAAGCAAAAACATAAATTTAAAACATTCATTTAGATGAACGTTGCTGCGAAAAGTACATTAAGTTTCAATCCATTATGACATAATTCAAATAAAATATTAACATTCTCTTTAAAACATCAAATAGTCTTTAAAAGTCTTTTTAATAATCTTGTTAATCAGGAATGCCAGCCTTCATATGCCGAGTAGCTTCTAGAATCCATGCCCATATTCACTCAAGTCTAACAGCTCACCTGTCAAACTAATATGCATACAAAAGTCAGCTTCGCTGAGTGAATTCCGGGTTTACTTTATCAAAAAGTTATTTAGTGAGGTATGTTAACTTTATCATTTTAAAATAGTCATCACATGAACAAACACCTTTACTATACACAGACTGTTACTTTATCAATACTTTATCAATAAGACTTTCGGTTGTTTATTTTCTATTACTCTTCTTTATCCGTCAATTCCCAGTTACTATGTCTCAGGATCTGCCCAAGGGCAAGACCCCCACTTGTGATGAACACAAGACTTTACTTTATCCATGCTTGTGATGAAAACATGACTTTACTTTATCCATGAGATCACAACAAATGCAAATATCCTTTATTCTTTGTTTGTAAAACTTCACTTTAGCAATGGTACAATGTTATGAGCTCAATAACATTTCTTTAGGTTTCACTTTCATCTTTAGTTATACATATACTTATAGTCCATATATTCACACTCTTCAAAAAAGAATACAAACAATATAACCAACCCACCCTCCGCGGGACAGCGGGGGTTCGGGGGCGGCAGCCCCTGATAGAGCCCCTAGTGGGGTCCAAGGGGTAACGTGTAAATAAGGGGGATCTAGAACTCACCTGGTCAGTAAGCAACTTCACGTCTAAGTTTTCTAAGCTAGGATCACGGTACACAGTCTGCATATAAGTTAACACACAAATAAGTCATTTTCTACACAGTTTCGCTGCCAGTTTCGCATGACAGTTTCGCTGCCAAACACGCCCAACTTTCGTTGGAATTTCCTAGATTCGCTAAATCTACAAATCTACCTATGCACTTGCGAAACTACATGCGAAACTATAGTTTCGTAGTAAGGAGATTTCCTTGTTTCGCAGGATAAACTCTCAGTTTCGCTGGACGAACTGACAATTTCGCTGGACGAACTGACAATTTCGCTGGACGTATAAAATGACGAACCAGCTTATTTTTAACCCAAAATCTCAACTTTTTACATCCAAATCCTTAGTTTTTCATCCATAAAACTATATCTAAGCTTTTTACATGATTTCATACATAAAAAATGTGATCTTTATGTGATTCTTTGCAACTTTTCAAAACGCAAAACCCTAGAATCTGGGTCTGACCTACAGAGGCATTTAGGATGATTCTTACACGTATTTCTTTCTCCTTTCTCATGGTTTGATGCTCTAACACTCAGATCTTCAATCCCTTAACCAATAAAGCTCCAAATCTTCAAGTTTCTTCACTTTCTCTCATTACTTTCTCTCTCTAAGTTGTTAGTGGCTTGGTTTGCAAGAAATGGAGAATGTGGTTGATTATGGGTGTTTAATGGGTGGTTAGGCCCTTAAACCCATCAAACCGTAAGCCCATAAGGTAATTTGGCCCATAATCATTTTCTTTCTTTCTTTTTTTTACATAACCCGAACTCAACCATTATTACTAAGTTGTTCGCTTCAACATTCCGGGGCGTTACATTAGGTAACAATTAGTTCTTGGCGTTTACACTTCATGCTTTCCTACGCATCTAAGGAGAGTCTTCACAGCCTCACTTTTACTTACTTTTTTTTGGGGGGGAGAAGCATGCAAACTATTTTTATATGGTTTTCGTATATTGGTATATCGCTTGTTACTGTAGTGCAAACATTATCACGTAAGTCCTTACACACATGAACCATTAATAACGGGATAGCAAGGTAATTTTGGTTAGTACTACTAAGCTTGAGAAACCCCACCCGAGTTAATCGCGCTAAGTCGACCGGAGGTCGAACGGGTGTTTAATTGACCTAGACACTTATCATTTTTCTGTGATAAGACATGGCGGAAGGTAAAACAACTTACAAACAATTAGCTTTGGTTCGAAACGCCAAGTAACTCAATATATAGGCTAGCTACTTATGGTATACCTTTGTTTACTTTTACCAGGCAAATGCTCAAGCATATTTACTGATTTAAACCTGTGAACTCACCAACCATGTGTTGACACACTTTAGCATGTCTTCTCAGGTCTCTAGCACGCTTAAGGCTAGAGGTGCACATCTAAAGTTCATGAATCATCTATACTGTTTGAAAACAAATTCATTTACGTTTATTATTTTTCATTGGGCACCTTGTTTTACGCATTCATTATCTATGGTTTTACAAACGTTTATGCTCCCGCATTGATTACATTAAGAACTATGTTTTACTCTGATTCAAGTTCAAATGCTTATTTTAAAACACATATAGTGTCGTTTGATATGACTGTGTCTGAGATCCTGGTGTGTCACACGCCTCGCGGTAGAACCCCGTCGGTGGATTTCGAGGGTGTGACAGTTTGCCTCTTTTACTTTTAGTAAATCATATTACATTTAGGTGAGTTACAAATGTAACTTAAGATTACCAAACTATTTGGAAAATATACTTTAAACTATTCTGACATTACAAAGCACTAGATTCATGTTTAGTATTTGATTCCTTGTAGATAGATTAATTAACACTAAAACTTCCTACTCAAATATGGAGTTTCATGTTTCTAAAGGTTTGATAAACCAATGTAAGTTTATACTTGAAAACTAACTATGTCTAACAGGGTACTACTCTTTCTTTTACTGGAGGCAGCAATACATCAGTCAAACTATAGGATACGACTTAATAGAAATTGGTATCAACTTTATCAGTTCCTCAGCTCGAAGGCTCAAAGCCTTCTGATAAATGAAACAACAAGAAATTTGTTATTTCTGTCGCTCAAAGCCCAGGTGGAAGATAAATGGCATGTGGGTCCATGGATGGTTTGATTTCTGTCTTTGATGTACAATGTGTCAAACTCCTTCACCACCTCAAGGGCCACACAATGCATGTTCGTTCACTTGCATATTCACCTCTAGACGTAAGAGCTCTTGTTCCGGTTCAAATGATGAATGCATTCACATGTATGATGCAGAAAGGACAACACTGTTTTCATCGATGTCCGGCCATTCTAGTTGGGTTTTGAGCATCACCATGGGCCCGAATGGTTATTTTGACCAAACTAACATGTGACGACTAACCGAACTATTACGAAGGAACATTGTTTTGTTCAAGGTTGTTTTGTCATGGAGGTAGTCCTTATTGTGGAGGAACAAAAATATCTTCCACGTGCATTCTATTACAGAGGATTTTTATCACGGAGGAACAATATTAACATCAATGTATATTCTTTTGCGGAGGATGGGTGTATTACCGATGAACGATTAGTTTTACTCAAGTATTTTCTGTTACGGATGATGCTAACCTTCAAGGGTGACTAGTTACGATGGACATACCCCGTTACAAATGAACATAAAGGTTTAATGCCCTAAGTATTGCCTATTACGAGAGGGACATGTCCATTACAGATGAATCAACTTTGTTTAAGTCGGGACTGTTGTGAAGGGTCAAGGGTTTAGACCTTACTGTTTAGCTTTAGCAAGACATTATTCCATTCTTTAAGTCATACTAAGATCAACCTTGTTTAGATTAGGAGTTCCTTATGAGTTTATCATGCATGCCAACATCCATATGTAAATATCAAAAACCCTATCCTAACTTTATTCAAGAGATAAGCTTTAACATCTAACTATAACAAACTTTAGTATAAACATTATCACCAATGCTTACTAGCCCCTATAACTTCTGATAACTTGTAAATATAAAAGGCTCTAGAACTCACATTTAAAATCGATAAAGAAACCCTACAAATGGCGTTTTTTCTTTCAAAATCTAAGAAAATGTCACGATTCAAACTTCATCACTTTAGTGTTATCTAGATGGCTTCTAAACATAACTCCATGTTAAGATCTATACCTTTAATCGAGATTTTTGGATATAAAAATAATACGATTCCATTGTTCTTTTGTTTTCTTTCTCTAGTGCATCTTCTTTTTCTTATTCTCTCTTTAAAATGACATGAAGATGAAGCAAGGGAGGGGGAGATGGCCACTCCTTTCCATTTATAATAGGAATTAAGGGTTTGCTATTAATACTTTTTTAATTCTTTTAACTTTATTTTTATTACATATTTAGCCTAAAAAATTTAAACCTAAACTTTATCGGGGTAGTAAATTGATTTATAAAATTATAAACTTTAATGTAATTATCCTATATATTAATAAAAGCATGGAATGAAAAGTAAGTTAGTAAGTTATCAACGGCCATCACCCTGTTTAAAGCAAAGAAACCTCCAACGTCTCTTTCTTTACGATTTTGTTTTCAAGCAAGGAGCGGTAGTGGTGAGCAGAGGTTCTAGGAGTCAATGGTCTCAGATGATGGCAATGGTGAGGGTGACGACGATGGTTTGGGTGGTTGTGGAGGATTATAACCGGTGTTTATGGTGAACGGTGGTGGTGGCGATTAGGGTTTTATTGTGAGGGTCGAGGCGACGGTGCAAAAGGGGTCTTTGTCATGTTTGGGGTACATGGTGGGCGAGTGTCGATAGTACGAGTGGGTGGTTGTGGCCTTGAGTTATGCTTAATGGTGGTGGGGGTAGAGGCAACAGGGTGGCCGATGGTTCTTGATGCTTTAAAGATCTACGGTCGGGTTGTTCCCTTTCGAATTGATCGATTTTTTTTGATTTCACAGCTAATTTACTGAGTATTGATTTTGCATATGCATCTTCTTTACTAGGTGAGAATTGAGATTGTGTTGAATGATTGCATATCTTATGTTACAATTACAGTTTTAATGCAATT
Source organism: Flaveria sonorensis (assembly GCA_025506505.1). Lineage (NCBI taxonomy): Eukaryota > Viridiplantae > Streptophyta > Magnoliopsida > Asterales > Asteraceae > Flaveria > Flaveria sonorensis. The sequence continues at coordinate 50,487,441 of CM046426.1, forward strand.
TCATGTGTATAGAAGGTAAAATTGTATGCGTGGAATTGCTTCCTGAATATATTTATTTGTTATGTTTACGTTGAATATGCTTGATAGTTGTACGATGAATCCTTTAGAAAATGTTTTATCTAGGGTATTTATTGATGTATAATCTTCTAGCATCCACGATAGAGGCATTGATTTTAGTTATGAAGTTGAGTGGTTTGTAATGAACTAGATGAGGGTTTTCCCCTCAAAGTATGAACTTCTAATTTATATATGATTTCGTTATTAGTTTATAGATTTATGGGTTGTTTGTTGTTTTGATACTTTGGTATGCTTATTAATCCCTCTGAAATGCAGTGATTACTGCATTAATTTAGTTACATTATGCACATCGGCTTGCAGAGATTTAATTTTGTTTATATGCCATTCCATATGTTCAAATGTCAAACAAACAACATAAATTAGATGTGAGAGATGGATGTTCAACATTACCAATTCAAGCATTCTGCATAAGCATGGTTAATTTATTGAGAAGACCACTGGTGAAGGGTCTGGGTAGATGACCTAACAAATTGGTATTTTATATCTTTTTGGGTGTTGATCTTTTCTTCATATTGGCAAATTATTAAGTCATTAGTAAAGCATTGTGCCTTAATTAAATTACTCAAGTACGGATTATTTTTAATCAATAACAAAAAGATCCCATGATAATAATCTTCTTTCAATCATGTTTAAGCCCGGAAAAATGAGAGGTTTTGATGAAAATAGAGTTGGGTAAAAACAAACTCTTTCAAGAGAAGTATCGGTTCAAGTTATGACCAAAATGAGTTTGCTTTGAAATGGGTCTTTTTATCAAACTTGGTAACCACTATATTTGCTTTACAAGTCACTTCACTTTCTTTTTAAATAATTGATAATTTTTAGTTTTGTTGGATTTAGTAGGGGTTATGATGATGTTTCAAATATGTGTTGGTTGCTTTAGCTTTGTACCTGTGATGCAACATCAATTCTGAGCATGGTGCTTCCAGTATTGGCATTTTGAAGCTGTGATAACGTTTCAAATACAGAGGCTGTGATAATGTTTCCGGTGTGGTGGCGGTTTCTTTGGCTTGGCATCCGGTATTGGTTTGCAGCCACGACGCAACATCTAAGCCTCGGTTTAACTTGCCTGCCACACGCGCTACGCGCGCGTAGGGACAACACTAGTTTATTTAATCATTAACTTAACTAGGTTAGATATTCGTGTGTCACACAGGTTGAAATAATATATATGAAATTATGATATAAGATTATGAAGTAGTAAAACATATCTATATTTGAGAAGATTGAACCGTGATATATATTGAAGCGAAGATGTTTTATATTGAGTAATCACTAATTGTAATTGTGTGTTAACTTCTTGAATCTTTATATTTTAATAATGTTGGCCTAAAAAAATAAGATGTTTAAAATATTTAGTCATTAATAATGATTAGCTATAAATTAAATTAAATTTTAATAATATTTTTAAATCAATATTTCAGATTCAATGAGCTTGGATCTTAGGATTAATCATGTTCTTGACCTAGAAATTCAAAATTAAAATGGGTGGATGTGTGTGAATCAAATAATACAAGAAGCAGATGATAATAAATAGATGATTTCATTGATGTTGAAGAACAAGTTACAATGAAAAATCAAATACAAAGATGGATGAAGAACAAACCAACCCAAAGGAGAGGATTTCTCCTTGGTGGTGATTCACACCATCAGAAACACACACACAAGAACCACACTTGCAAAAATACACTAGTGGGTCTATTTATACTATTTTTACATCATGACCAAATTTTGATTTTTCTTTTTGTCTTGATGTTGACTTTGTCTTGTATTTGTCTTTCTTCTGTTTATCAACTTGATCTCTGAACTTGTACAATAAGATCTTCAGTTGGCTGTGATTATCATTTGGTTAGCTTCAGTTTATTCAATTGTTGAACCCAACAATACTCCCCCTAAACTGATGCTTGCCAAACTTTAACTTTGAATATCTTCTCTGTCACATGTCTTCTTGATCAACTAATGTTCTGACACAGTTCACTGTAGTTCTCCCCCTCAGATTAAGCTTCTCCTAATATATTTCTAACAAAGGATAGAATCTTTTTGAGAATACTTAGTGCATTGGATATGGGTTGTATCACTTTTGGATTACTCTTCATATCACACTCAAAGGATTTGAATGTATTAGGCATACGATGAGGCTTTGAACTTCAATAAACAGCATCAGGAACATAAATCAATCTTTAAAACACTTCCATTCTTTAAATCTTTGAAATAACTTGATAACATCATTTTTTTAGTTGACTGTCATTTCCCTTGATTAAAGTCTGTCTAACTGCTCCGCTCAGTAGATAAACACAGGTGTAGAAAGTCATCACAGAAGATGAATCCAAGTACTTTAGAAGGAGTATCTGACAGTTGTACAAATCCCTGCATATGTCAATGATTATGTGACTAAAGTTGAGTTCTTCTTTTGGTTTGAATGCTCAAAATGGATGTGCCTGTTGGTTGCATTCATCCGCATTCATGATAATGTCTTGTTCTTGTTTGTTGTTGTCAACTGTTCATCATCTGTTCATCATCTTATGTTGTTGGATGAATTGCATTTGAAGTTAACTTAGCCGCATTAGGTGAGTAACTCATCCGTACTTGTTACACTAAAGTAGCTGCATTTGTTACACATGTGTAATTTAATGAATCCGCATTAGTGTACAACCATCCGCATTTGTATGATGATCAGCCGTATTTGTATGATCATCATCCGCATTTGTGTGATGATCAGTCGTATTTGTATGATCATCATCCGCATTTGTGTGATGTTCACCCGCATTTGTTTGTAAAGCATCAGCATTTGTTTTCATAACATCAGCATTTGTTTGCTTGTCATCAGCATTTATTTACACAACATCAGCATTTGTTTACACAACATCAGCATTTGTTTGCACAATATCAGCATTTGTTTGCATAACATCAGCATTTCATACTTTAACAAATACGAGTACCAGTGTTGTTATTCTTCAATCTGAATGTATCAATCTGAGCTTCGATCTGAATCATTCAACACATTCGATTTAATGAGAGAATAATTCATGTATCATCTTCGAAAGCAAGTAGATCATCTTCGAAAGCAAGTAGATTCATCTAATCTTGCAAGTCGATTGAATTTGTTGATAATCCTCGATGAACAACATGGTCGAACTCATTTCCTTCTTGTATCTGATTTGGATCCGGTTCAATTGTATTACATGTAGAAGTGATAATCTGTGGAATGATTTATCAGCTTTGAATTGTACCAAATTCACTAGATGTTTTGATTTCTTCTTGATTTTGAGATGAACAGATGGGTTTTTCTTCTTTTTGAAGAACATTGAATTTGTTCTTCATTTTTTCTGATTGTCTTCTTTGTTTTTGACATCATAAAGTTGAAACTAGATTTAAAACTTAGATGAATCCAGCAACCAACAGCTCTGATACCATTTTGCTAAATCAATATTTCAGATTTAATGAGTTTGAATCTTAGGATTCATCATGTTTTGGACCTAAAAATTCAAAATTAAGATGGGTGGATGTGTGTGAATCAAAGAATACAAGAAGCAGATGATAATAAGTAGATGATTTCATTGATGTTGAAGAACAAATTATAATAAAAAATCAAATACAAAGATGGATGAAGATCAAACCCACCCAAAGGAGAGGATTTCTCCTTGGGTGGTGATTCACACCATCAGAAACACACACAAGAACCACACTTGCAAAAATACACTAGTGGGTCTATTTATACTATTTTTATAATATGACCTAATTTTGATTTTTCCTTTTGTTTTGATGTTGACTTTGTCTTGTTGACTTTGACTTGTATTTGTTTTTCTTCTGTTTATCAACTTGGTCTTTGAACTTGTACAATGAGATCTTCAGTTGGCTGTGATTATCATTTGGTAAGCTTCAGTTTATTCAATTGTTGAACCCAACAAAATTAACTCTTGTTAAAATATTTATAATAATACATTCTATTTATCTTTAGAAAAAAGTTAATTTGATAAATATAATAGTAAACACACATTTATTAAGGAAACTATTATAATATCCTAATTCGTAATTTTCAATATAATAAGAACATGTGTCCAAATGTTAGGTGGAGTATAGGTAGACATTCTAAAAAAATACATGTGGTTTCCAAAGATTTTGATTTATTAGTATACGTTAGTATAGATTTGAACAAATAATGATTTTTTAATTCATTAGTTATTTTTATATGTTTTTTTAAAAGACAACAAAAGGAATACCAACATGTCTCTTATTTTGTTTTTCTTTTTAAAATAATATATTATGTTTTTTATAAGGACAACAAAAGGAATACCAACATCGGGTGTCTCTTATTTTGTTTTTCTTATTAAAATTTTTATTTTCATTCTCATACAATAAGTAATTTACGCTTTTAACATTCTTTTATTTTCTACTAATTTTTATTTTCAGTAATAATTTTCATTCATTAACTTTTTTTCTTGTAAAAAAAAAAGAATATACGTTTCTTTCTATTTTTTTTCTATTAACGAATGGATATATATATATATTTTTTAAAAACAGAGTTGCATTCACAAGTGTGGTTACCATTGCGGTACCGTAATAAACTACACCGATTTTGAGTGGAAAATCGTTCCTGATACTAGTATTATCGAAACTGATTCAGTGATTTGAGTGTTTGCTTTTATAGTTTTTAACAAGTCGAGGCAATATAATCAAACTTACGCCTCGTAGAGCGGTAGGAAAATGACCAAACTCCTACTGTGTAGCGCAACCGAATAACTTTGTTAAATTTTTTAAAAACTGAAATGCATGGTTATCTTTAGTTTTTTAGGCTATAGGGATTGGAGTTACATTTGCGATACCATAACGTAACAAACTTATTATAAGCAAACAATATCGTTGCCGATTTTAGTATTATCTGAACCAACACTGGTATGTGCTTTTATGATTTTTGACAAACCAAACTTATAAAAATCAAATCGTGGTGCGGGGTAAAATGATCAAACTTTTGCCGTAGGGGGGGGGGGGAATAAAAACTATTGTTATTATTAGAGTAAATTACAAATTCTCTCCTTTATAATTAGTCAAATTATGGACCGGGTCCTTTTTAAAAAAAAATTGTAGTCTTTACCCTTTATGCAAAAAGTTCTTATTAATTTCATCATTTTCACTAATGAACATTAACTTTTTCAGTTAGCTCACCAGGGTATTTTAATCTTTTTAACCTTAAAGGACAATTCTAATAATAATAATAATAATAATAATAATAATAATAATAATAATAATATATATATTATATTATTATTATTATTATTATTATTATTATTATTATTATTACTACTACTACTACTACTACTATAATATACACATACACACTAATACACTAATTACTTGAGCTCACTATCCCCAACACCATACCACCACCCCTAGCAAGCACCGCCATCGTCGTTGGCACGTATATATACCTTCACCACCATCATCGCCTAACCACCGTCTAGCCACCTCAACCGCCTTGTTTCCCGACTATCATATGAAGAAGGCCAAATTGAACACATTGGTACTTGACCACCCCCACCATAAGACCACCACGCCTAACCACCACCATCGTAGCATCACCGAACCACCACCAGCATCACCTAACCACCACTATTATAGCATCACCTAACCAGCAAGACCCCTAAATCAACCACCTAATCCACCACTAAGAATCCTAAATCTACCACCCACTCCACCATCCATCCTCATGATATACCTTTGATGCTTGTGGCGGTGTACGATGGTGGTTATATGGTTTGATGTTGGATAGATCTAAGGTCTTTGATGGTGCGATGGTTTCCAACCATGAACAAAAAAATCATGATGTTGATGAAGGGAGAATCGATAGTGGAGGAGAGTGTGGGTGGTGGTGGTGGTGATGTAAAGCAAAATTGGGGTTTTTGGTGTTGATGATGATGACAGGTCTTGTTGATGATAATGATGTATGATAATAATAATAATAATAATAATAATAATAATAATAATAATAATAATAATAATAATAATAATAATAACTAGTTGAATTCCAACACGCACGTTGCGCGTGTCCTCAACATGTAACAATGCCATTTGCATTTTGCGATGATGGACTGAAAAAACGCAAATAGGTTTTGATTGGCACCTAGGGCTCAGGGTAGGTATTCCGTTATGGCTGCAAAGTGGAGAGAACCCCACACCAAACTACGAAAACCTGTTTAAAAATCATCATTGCCTTCACGAACATGTATACAGTAACACATAACATATGCAATATGTGAAGAATTAAGGGACAAGTAAACCATACAATCACCACCAAAAGAAACAACATAAAGCCAACTAGCACAACTAAAGCGGAAGGTTGTGCAAAAAGAAAAAAAAAGGTTTGCAAATCACAATTCTAATTGAAGATAACATAAATTAATCACTGATAGTGTTTGGAGGCTTAGAAACACAGCCTCGGTATGGCTGCAATCAGAACCGATGCCATGCCAAAACATCAAACGCTGAATTTTTATTCCACATCATTGCCTCTTGAACCAACAATTTTTACTTGCACAGTTCCACTATTGTCGGACGTGCACCCCAAGAACATCTCATGCATGTGCTAACAATCTAAGTCCGAGTTAACAGCTCAGATGAACCAATCTCATCATCATAAATGTTTACAATCTCATATGAGCTCAACCTCATCATCATCGAAGAATCTCACTTATGAATAATCAGATGTTTTAATCTTGCCCATACAAATAGATCCCATAAACCAGATCTAAACCCATAGCATAGATATAATACTGATCAAAGTCCCCTAAACCCAAAACTTTCTTTCAAAGCTATCAAAGATCATCATAGCCTTTAACAATCTTAGATGAGCACAAACTCATCATCATTGAAAGATATCATGTATGAATGACCAACAACATTGTAAATGATGCTTGAAACGATAGATCCAATAAATCAGACCCGAAACCGTAGCACAGATTCAACAAAACACCCACATCTTGGGTCATCTTCCCCTAAACCGCAAGTGATTAGTCAAAAACCCATGATAAACCAACAAATCATCCAAACAACCAACGAAAAGCAAAATCCAAAACGTTTATTTAACAATAAGAACATATATGCAAAAAGAACCCAAACATATATTATCAGAGTGACCACCATCTGAGCAGAAAGGTGCAACAGTCAGTGCAAAAATCAAAAAGGGGAAACCAGAAGAGATACCAAGATCGAGCGGGGACAGAGCCAGATTTAGAACCACCCCTGTCCTTCTCACTCTCTTTATCTCCCTATACAGAGGCCTCCTACCATCTTTCTCTACATATCACACATCAAAAATCAAAAGACGGAAGCCCAAAGACCAATCAGAACTGAGGGTGGTGGGTCGCCAACATAAAACAACCATCGTCGGAACGGCTAGTCATCGAACAGACTAGCAACCAAAAATCAAAAGATGGAAGCCCAAAGACTGATCAGAACTGAAGGGTGTGGCTCGTCGACATACCGACATAAAACAACCGTCGCCGGAACCACCATTGCCACCATTAACCTCGGATAAACTGTTTCGACCGACCGTAGAAGGCAAAGGTGGACCTCGCAAAGAGGGAAAATGAAGCAAAATAAAAAAGATTAACTTGTAAAGACAGCAAGTGGAACTAAGGGTGTGAATTTCTGACACGACCCGAAAGCACGACATGAACCTAACACGAATTTTGTGGGTTTGGATTTACTATAAACGGGTTCGGGTCAGGTTCGGGTGGAACCTGTGAACCCGCTTAGCTAAACAGTTCGGGTTCAACCTAACAGGTTGGCGGGTTGACCTGTTTGACCAATTTTTATTTATTTAATTTTCTGTATATATTTTGTGTCACAAATTAAGTTTCTTATGTGTTTTATTTCGAAATTTAAAATTTAAAATAAAAATTGGCATAAGATTTCATCACTAAAATATAGTTGTTTTATATTAATTAGTATTTTTTTATAAAATAATAATTTTAAAGTATTAATAGGTGAAAAAAATTATAAAAAATAAAACATTTGGGTCAATCGGCTCGTGTTCGTGTCAACCCGTAGGTTTTCGTGTCTTGTTTGGGTTGACACTTATGGTACAATTTTCGGGTTTGGGTCGGGTTGGACACGACAACCTGAAAACACGACCCATTTAGCACCCCTAAGAGGGACACGCGTTTAATGGGCAAGACATATTGGGGACAGATGGCATGCCAAACGATTGCTTCTACTATTCATTCATTTACAAAATTAGCATATAGGTTAATAATAATAATAATAATAATAATAATACTAATAATAATAATAATCATAACGACGACGACGACAAGGTGGATGATGATGATGATGATGATGATGAGAAGTGTCCTTTAGTGATAAAATGACTAAAATACCCTCATGTGCAATGCACATGAAGTGAGTTAACGTCCCGTTAGTGAAAATGGTGAATTCGTAAGAATTTTTCACTCAAAAAATAAATAGTACAATTATCTATATATTAATTTCTAAACTTAGTGAATGGTAGAGTTTTGTGATTTGTGGTATTAGCCACAAAAGTTTTTTTTTTGTTTGTGTTTTGCCAATTAAAGCTAATAGAAAGATAAGTAAACAAAAATGAATTTGGTAGTTTTGTTAATTGAGCGGATATAAGTTGCAAAAGAGAATGAATTACAATTCACAAAAATTGCGACACATGTTAAGATAACCACTTTAATTTTTAAAAAGTTTATAAAATGTTATTTTAACCTTCTCTAGTTTCTATATATTTTTACTTTGAAAAACTAACTTTACATTATTATTTTTCTGTACGTATCTATATAAAATTTGAATCTGTTTGAGTTTTGACGTAAAATTTATTCTGAAAAGAGTCGGGACAGATATAAAACGTTTTCGTACTTATCTTTAAGTACATTTTGAGTTGGAAACCTTTTCGGCGTAAATTTTGTTTGGAAACAACTCGGGTTAAATATAATATGATTTTATTCGACGCTATAAATTCGAGTTACTCTATATTGCGACATATATTTAGTTTGAAAACGAGTTGTGGCGATTATAGTCTATACTTTATTACACCACATAAGCCGTCACCGCAAATGCTTACCTTATGTACGTTTTGAGTTTGTCTATATTTCAACGTAATTTTTTTTGGGGTCGTGTCAAATATAGTACATTTTCATTCGATGGTATAAATTTGAATTACTTTATGTTTCGACGTAAATTTAATTTGGAAAACGAGTTAGGTCGGTTGTAGTCTATACTTTATCATACCACGTACGGCGCTGACGCAACGTAAAACTGGTATAATTACTAGTTTTTTTTTAAATGAATAACCCATTTCATAGTTTGATATCTTATAAAGAACAAAATTTGTAATTTAGTCTTACTATTATCAGGGTTATTTTATTAAGCATAAAATTGGAAAACAAATAAAAAAAAAGTGTGATAATTTCCTCTTGGTTACATTAATAAAATAATAACATCCTCTGTGGGAAGAAAAGAAAAGCTGCTTCAATAGACGATGGCGATGTAGGGCGGTGGTGGCGGTTGGTACAACCCTCGCAGCGTGGAGCAAGTGTTTAGAGATTACAAAGGCCGCCGTAATGGCATCATTAAAGCCCTAACAACCGGTAATCTATCTATCATTAGTCATTATTATACGATACACAATACACTTTACTTTGCTTTTCTTTCAATATTTCTACTCTTATTCATGATGATACTGATGCTGATACTGATACTGATAATGATAATTCCCCTTTCTTTTCTTCTCTTTTCTCTAGACGTTGAAGATTTCTTTCAGCAGTGCGATCCTGGTTCGTATCCTCTAGGGTTTTCTTTACTCACCTTCATTACCTTCGTATTCTGTTTTCATTACCTTCATTTATATAAAGAAATTCTGACATTGTGCTTCTGACGCCCTTGTTTTTATCATCTCCATTTATTTCTTCATATAAATGTTTTTATTTGTTATCGTAAAAAGACGTCCGGGGGGTGTACTGTTCTTTGTCATGATGTAAGACTCAACTCTCAAGTCTACATTACCATAATACTTGTCAAGGAAGCAACTTAAGTTAACAAAAGCATAGCATGACTCAACCACTGGTGCAATATTCTTTAGCTGATTAGTCTTCTGGCCATTCCCATCTCTCTTGTTCTAGAAATTCATCTCTAATATTCACCTGTAATGCCTGCTTAAAAAAGGACCTCAACTTATGCCGGCCAGAAAGTTCATGACCATATAATTTTAACCAAACTGTTTCCAATGTATCTTGAAAATCATTACAACACTATCAAGCTATTAATACGAGATTTAAACCATGTATACTTATCCAGCTTCTATATACATATAAGTATAAATCTGAAGTTTAGCGCCCTAACGCACATATAAGGGTACCGATTATACTTATATATGTCCCAAGTCATTTATATGATTCCTACCCTACAAACTTTACTTCATTCAAGACTTTTAGTGCATTTCAAACAATCACACTTTATTGACAAGCATGTATCAAAGTTTCTTAAAAATGTTAACATGACTCACCTTTGCTCAATGTTTAAGCCAAGTATCAACGATTCTCCTTGATTTGTACCTATATCATAATCCCTGTTGACAATAGCGGTAATAGTGCTCGCTATAGCGCGCTACCTAACGTATAGGTCATATGTCTCTATTTGGTCGTAGCGTTTAAATAGCGACCTTTTAGTTTTATTTTATTTTAACTTTATTTTTTCTTATTTTATTTTTATCTTTTTCTAGAAATATAAATTGTGAATCTTTATTTTAGCTATAAAGAAGCATGGTTTAGCGCTATTTTAGTTATTTTGGTGGTGTAAATGTTTATTTTTTGTTTCTACTAGTGCATCGCTAAACAAGAAATAGCATCACTATTTACCCCTATTCACTACGTAGCATATAGGTAGTTTGTCGCTATCGAGCGCTGTTCTCTATTGACAACGATGATCATAGTCAGTTTCATTTCTTTTATTCGCTCTTCAATCTTATTAGGATTTCTTTAGTTCTAGTTTTATATCATTAGTATCACTATTAAACTTAATGAGAATGTATTCTATCAAAAATACTTTAAAACCCAAAAATAGTGTCATGATGTCTACCACTTATTCCCAGATCAAATTCTTATAAAAATAATGACTATATTATTAATTACTTCATATGATTCTTCGATTCAGTTTGTTCATATGATTCTAAACTCCAAATATATATAATATTTTTTCACAAAACTTTGTGATTTATAACCCAAATCTATTGATACAAACACGAACCCAATATTGGGTCAAACTGGGTCGGGTCAGCTGCTGAATGGAGGGAAACAGGGCAGCTGCTGAATGGAAAGAAACAGGGAGGGAAATTGAATGGCGGGAAAGTATTTAAAAACTTAGGAGAGGGAGAAATTGCAGGAAGTGGGGGAAACTGTCAAGATGAGGCTGTTGTCTTTAAGTTTATATATTCATGTTTTAATTAGGATTTAGGTTATCTTGTCTATGTTATAGTTGGTCTAGAATAGAACCTGGAGATCTAATCCTTCTCGAATTGGATTGAAATCAGTAGTCAACTAGTTATCAATTCCATCTTTTGTTTCCTTTGATTTTCTGGGTTCTATCATCTATCTTTTCAATAACCAAGCTTTAGACTAGGATAAAAAATAACTTACAATCCTCTGTTGTTGATTTCAAAGGTTAAGGCAAATTTGCTGCAGGTTGTTTGCTCCTTTCTCTACTTCCTTTAACCTAACAATTTAATGTATTAGTTACTTGTAAGAATCTTTTGATCCTGTGAAATACATATTTGGTTTCCGCTGTACGTTTGGTATTAATCGGTCACGTTAGCCCTATAAAAAGTGGGGTGTGACATTATGTGACATTGATAGTATTGATTTTTCATGTTTAGCCTCTTATGCAAAAGAAATTTATGGGATTTTGCTGTGTATTCCATCCCTCCTGAGTTAACATGTAAATCAAATGAGTGTAATATTTTTAAATTCATCAACGCAGAAATTACTTGGTGGCCTATGGCAAGCTTTTCCATGATCAACCAACAAGCTAAGGGGATATTTAACCTTACATTTAGATACTTGCTATTACTTATGCAAGATTTTGCATGTTTTTGTTTTATTGTGCTTGCAATTCTATTCGTGTATGATCAGTGTCACATATTGTAATTTATATATGTGATATAAAAAAAATTTGCGCCCTTAATTGGTTGGTTTCTTTGTTGGTCTACTTGCCCCTTGACAATAGTCTTTCTATCTTAAAAGTTTCCATATGATATACGTAACATGCCCTTGAATCCTTTCGGATGTATTTTACTTGATAAATTCCCATTTCTTTGTTAACAGCAAGTTGCTTCTTTTTAATGCTTAATGTTACTTAACAAGTTATATGTGTTTTATTTGCTTCTAGAAAAAGAAAACCTCTGCTTATATGGATTCCCTAGTGAACAATGACAGGTCAACTTACCTGCAGAGGAGGTCCCACCAGAGCTCCCTGAGCCTGCACTAGGAATTAATTTTGCCAGAGACGGAATGCAAGAAAATGACTGGTTGTCTCTGGTTGCTGTCCACAGTGATGCATGGCTACTTTCTGTGGCATTCTATTTTGGTGCCAGATTTGGTTTTGATAAAGCAGACAGGTTTTTATTTTTGCCGTCTTTCTTTTGTTGGTTTACTTGTAGTTATCTGATCTTTTAGGCCAATCCATATTACTCTTACTACAACAATTCTTTGTTTAGCATAGATTACAATATGATGCAGGAAACGTCTCTTTAATATGATAAATGAACTCCCAACAATCTTTGAGGTTGTGAGTGGAAATGCCAAGAAACAGGCAAAGGAAAAGTCATCAGTAACAAACCACAGCAACAACAAATCCAAGTCAAAGACCAAAGGGGTAAGAGATTATTTTAATCCTAAATCTTTCTAATAATCTATATGAATGATTTCGTTGAGAAATCGCTCAGTAACTTGCTTATTTCTCTGTTTATGATCCACAACTATATTTTGCAACCTTCATGCAAATTTACATTTGCAGTTTTCATTTCTATATGGTGTGTTTCTCTTTCCATCTCAAGTTGATTAAGGACCTGTGGTTATCTGCATAACATGCTATTTGAGCACACCATAAAACTACTTTTTTGTTATGTTGGTACCTTATTGTTTTGAGACCATGACTTTATAGTGACTGTGAGAGTAATTGCTATGTGATCCTTTTTGTAGAATAAAAGTTAGCATTAACACTTGGCCTTGTGTGTTATATGTAAATATAGAAAAAGGGAATGATGTGTGACGAGGTCATCCAAGTATTGAATTGTTTTCATTAAGAATACACACATATTAAAACAACTTTATAGGCCACCCAATTATGTATCTTGTTTCATTTGTGTTTTATACCAGTTTTGACGACCGAAAAAATAACCAAATGGCAAAAGTGCTTTTGAATTTTTGTGGAAAAAAGAAAGTTTAGCCAATAGCATGTTGAAACCTCATCTAATATACTTTTGTATTTTAATATTCCTTTAAGAGGGTTTCGTCCCAGCATGTTTCTGGCCAAACTTGGTATATAAGTAAAACTAAACAAGATGCATACTTGGCTGGTAAGGAAGTTTCAATATGTGTGGCTTTAATGGAAATAGTTTAATTACATTTATGGCCTCCACATATATAAAAAAGGTTTCAACACTCTTCCCTTCAATCTCACACCTCGAACAACCATACAACATGATTAGATTTTGTTTCTGATCTAAAATATGTTTTTGTTGCATCAATTGTGATTTTGTTTTTTGGACTCCGTCATTAGAGTTTGTTAATGTGCTTTTTACTAAACATAGATGGTCTGAATCCCACGGTAAAATTGATGACGAAGAATTGGATGAAGAGCATGGTGATACATTATGTGGAGCCTGTGGAGAAAACTATGCTTCGGATGAATTCTGGATTTGCTGTGATATATGTGAAAGATGGTTTCACGGAACATGTGTGAAGATTACTCCTGCAAAAGCCGAACATATCAAGCAGTACAAATGTCCTACTTGTAGCACCAAAAGACCACGGCCTTGATCGTAAAATTACTCGTATTGGAGTTGGAAGTTGTTTAAGGTTACTTTTGCTTTGGGATGACTTAAGTTTATTGCTACAGCTCAGCATGTTTTGGTTTGATTATAGACTGGATGCGTTGAATTTTTACTTGTGTAGAAAAGTTCTTGTTTTGTTATGGTTTTTACTTGGTCAATTGTTTGGACCTTGGTGTAGAGTTTTCTCTTGCAGAAAGACTTGATCTTTTCTTTTCAATTTAATCATCTTGTTCAACTCCTTTCTGTTTAGTAATTACTTTCCCTCTCCATCCCATGAAAATCATAATATATGCGCATGCATGTGTTATATAAAATCACTTCTTTACCATTGATTGTACTGGTTTGGACACATTCTACTCTTTTGATATTTATACATTTATCAATTTTCCTAAGCAAAATGATTTTTAATAATCCACATGTTAAGAACTGGAAATCGAAGACTTTGATTCACTGTAAAAGATTACAAGAATAGCCACATTTGAGATGGCAAATCTCCAAATCCTAAACATAAACTAGTTAATAATATTCAAGACCCCTTCTTCCTTAATAAAATACAAATATAAAGCCTAAAACTCATCTGGTAGTTTTCCCCACTCCCCCTACTAATCGGGAACTAGTGGGATTGCTTTCACTTGGTCAAAGGTGGGGGCAGGATTCGTATCAATACTACCCACCCGTAGAAACAGCTTGACCCAAGTCGAAAATAAGGGAATCGGTTCTTGAGCACACGACCGCGGGTACGGGGACTACCAATTAGCCAAATTGATCTGCAAATTTCTTTTCCTGGGTCCCACACGGTGATAAAAAAGACAACCACGGTCTCGGGTCGCGGATGGCCTTTTCTCAGTGCAGAAAACTCCCTTGATATGATTGTGGTCAGTAACAATAGGGGTGAAGGTCCTTGTTCTAACACCCCTGTACAATCATGGTATCTCATACTACAGCCCTCGTTTATGAATTGGACCAATCTCTCAATGAAAGCACCAATTACTTCTTTCCCCCTTCGATCATGGTTGCAATCTGCCATTATTTTCTTCCGATCACGGCTGCAATCTGTCATTAATTTCTTATCCATCCCCCAAGCTTCAATTCCGGTGCCATCATTTTTGTCAATTTTGTTAATGAGAGCACCAATTTCCCCTCTCTTCTTCCGATCATGGCTGTCATTTTCCGTTAATATCTTCGTCGGCCCCCATCCTTCAATTCTGGTGCCATCAATTTCATCTATTTTGGCAGCGCCCTCAATCCCGTCGCCGGATCCGTGATGCTGAAGAGGGTCATGCTCGGACCCTTGCGGTTCCTCCTCCATCATATTCTTCAAATCATGGTCTAATTCTTTACTGTTTTGATCATGTGTTAACCTTAGATTTGATTTCTTCAACATCGTCCCTCAAAAATGCAACTATAGCATCTAATTTTGCTGCAATGGTTGCTAGTTGATTTGCCAAATCCCGGGTTGTCGGTACCATTCGATTTCCCGGCAATGGAACCATTGTTAAGAACTGGAAATCGAAGACTTTGATTCACTGAAAAAAATTACAAGAATAGCCACATTCGAGATGGCAAATCTCCAAATCCTAAACACAAACTAGTTAATAATATTTAAGACCCCTTCTTCTTTAACAAAATACAAATATAAAGCCTAAAACCCATCTGGTAGTTTTCCCCACTCCCCCTACTAATCGGAAACTAATGGGACAGCTTTGACTTGGTCAAAGGTGGGGGCAGGATTCGTATCACCACAATTACCCATTGATTGATAGTTGACAATCTGACTAATGACGTTACTAATTTTTACTTGGTTATTAAAGACAATCCAAATAGCATAACCATCAAATGCTTATACTTGATTTCCATTATATTTCACTTATAATGATGGTTATGAATAAAATGGACAAATATACAAGTGAAACCTAGTGGAAATAAGATGAAAAATAAATGTAAATCTATGATGAGTCTTGGAAACTAAATGAAAGTTAGAAATGTCATTAACAAATTACTAATCAAATTTGTCTTTTATATATTCGCATATTCTCTTCAACTTGATAAAATATCATGTAAAAGTTTTCGAAAGAGATTCTCATATATAGAACATTAGTGTGACATGTGAAATCCTATTTTGCATGGTTTTGATCGTTTGTCACCTATGTCAGACTATGATGTAAAAATCACGAAATACTTCGAAGAAACAATTATTAAACATACTTTACAAACTTGAAAAATTATATCAACGAACAGTTTAAGTTTGAACCACAAACATAAAAAAATCATTTTACAAACTCCATAAATTATTAGATAAAAAAATAGCAACAATAATTTACAAGAAGATCACAACCTGAAGTTGGAATCACACCGCTCCTTGCAATTAGACTCCAATGAACATCAATGACTTATTTGTATACCAAGGAATTAACCACAATTTACCACTCTTTAAACTTTTAACCCAAGCTGCCGGGTCGGGTCAGGTTTGGTTTTAAACATTGGTTAAAAGTATCATGAAGGCTGATCACAATTACTTTCTAATGAACAAACATTTTAGTAAAAACATTTTATTGTAATTGTATTTCTGGACATGAAATGCCCAATTAAAGCTTCTTATAATATTCTGCATCTCTTTATACAAAACCTGCTCCACTAAGTAACTTGACTGTTTCATTAGGGATGATAACATTAGGGTTCCTTACAGGGGGGTCCACCTTCATTGATCCCTTACCCTTTGATGAAATGCTCCACAAACTACTAGAAGATTTATCAGAACCACCAACTTTTGATTTCATAAGTGGATGTTTTGTGTTCTTCTTCCCCATTCCGTTTGCAACCAACCATCGTGATCCCGCTTGTTGTTTCGTGTTTGAACCCCAAATCGGCTTCTTATTTGGCCCAGGCTCATTTTTCACACCTGCTACATGAACCTCTGTGATCTTGAACTGAGGAACCAAATCACTTTCTTCAAGACTAACTTTCTTTTCTTCAGCAAGAACTTTCTTTTCTTCAACTTTTACTTCATCAACCTCATCTTTTTCTTCAGTTTTATTATATAATGAGTAAATAGAGTTGCAAATTTTTGGTTTTGGTGGAACGAAAACACGTTCGACTTGAACAAGAGCAAGCATTGGAGTACCAACAGGCTCAAAGTTCCTTAGCGGGTCACGAAGCTGAACCATTAATGCCACTGTGAAATTATTCCCTAAAAGACCGCCTTTTTTTGAACTTTTGCCTCTTCTTGCACGCATTAAATCACTAGCATGATGAGCAGCAAGAATTCTTGAAGTTCTTTCACTGATTTCATCCCCATCGTCCAATTCACCAGAATCCAATCTCATCCATTCATCAAGAGTAACAGATAAACCCATTATTCCATCAACATCATCACCATTACCATCACTTTTGTTCTTTACATCCAACAACTGCAATCCTCCGGTTCCTTCCAAACCCAAAGATCCATCAAAGTTCACTCTTTTGCCTTCAAGAGCTGAGATTTCACCAATGGATTGTGGGCTTATATTTGATGGTGCATCCTTATCTGACATGCCAGACTGTATTCTTAACCCCTCAATTGATAATGCTTCGATCTTGTCCATTGCCAATGGAGCCAGATCCTCCAGTGATACATATCTTGATCCGCCCCGCCCACTTCATATTTCTTTGACTTGTGACCCACCGAAACTTGTCCAACCACTGGCTCATGCTGCAATGAATGTTGCCTGCACAACATATGGTTTATGAAAAGCATGTGAAGAGAACCGAATTACACATGGTTTTATTTGAAAATCTGGAAAGAATTGTGTAAGAAAATACATACATGTGTGGTGCTTCCAAAGATGGTGTGGATTCCCAAACTATTTGTTGCATGGTTTTTCCAGATATATCTTCTAAAGGCATGAGTTTATTTGCTTGCATTGAAAGCTTTTCAATACCAACTGAAGCCAAACATTGTAATACATCCATTATACCAGAACCCATTTCTGCAGGTACAACAACTGGACTAGACACCTGCATAATCAAGTTCCCACCACTTTTAGCATTCTTGAAAATCTCAGGGTTCATGGACCTCAAGAACCCTCCATTACTTGTCTGGACAAACGGGCCTAGCCCCTCTCCAAGTGGGGGAAGATCAAGTGGCTCTTCAAGAGACACATCAACCGGTGGACCACCCGACCCACCCGGTTTACTTGATGGTGAACCTTGGAAAACTTTCTTGTTTAGATCCCATTCACGCATCAAAGCCTCTGTCTCCATGTCCTCCAAGATTGTTGCTTTTGTTTTGTTCGGTGGTTCTTCAGGAGTGGGTCTCAATATATCAATACCACCATCATCATCGTCGTCATCAATATTGAAGTTAAATAAAGAAGAACCATTAGCCATGGACTCCTTCTCGAATTGTCTTAGCAACCGCTCACGTGGAGAGTTTGGTTCGCTTTCAGAAGTCAAACTGAAGGGACTGTGCTCTATCCCAAGAATGTCTAAGAAATCGTCAGCAACAGCCTCGGTAGCATAATCCAACTTGAGTGATTTCCCTTTCTCTTTATAACCGATTTTATGCTGCAAACTTCCACTTTCTTCATATGGAATACTTGATTCTTTTATATTTTCATATTCTTCTTGAGAATCAGATTCTCCTTTCAATTCTACAACATTATTCAAGGCCAACTCCAATTCTTGCAAGAGTAACTCTTTGTCACCAAACTCTAGTTCTTTGGTATTGCTTTCAGTTACAACAGACCCTTCTTTTTGACTTTCGGATTCTTCGACCAGCAAAGATTTGACATCCGGATCCGGATCCGGCTCAAAGTTTGAACCTTCTGAACCATCAAAACCTTTTAAACCACTTTCTTCTTCTTGTTTTACATTTTCTTTTGTCGGATATTCAATTCCCTGATCCATGACAGATATCACACTGATAATATTACTATAATCATGATCAGGAGAGTTTGAATCTTGATTTGAGGGTTTGGGTGGTGCAATTTGAACATCCTGCTGCACTTGATAGTCAACCGAGATGATTGACTTTTCTTCTTCTTCCTCGAGTTTCTTATACAACATACTAACCGATTCAGAAAGTTCCGACTTTGACACTGGCAAAATCTCATGAAGATCCTTAATATCTTCTACAGAATGAGAATTAACACGAAGACTTTGACCTCGCTTGATCTGAGTTTGACCAGATGTCTTTACAGGAGATTTGACTGCTCCGTCACTATTGCCAACTACTGAATACCCAAAACTGACATTCATACTTGCACCTTTTGCCATTCCTGACAACCTGTAAGTAGTACTCCACTTTCCCGAGCTCTTTTCACTCTCTAGCTCCTCCAACGTAAGAGGGAGTAATCTGGTGAGATCAACCCTATGTTTTCCCAAGTCGAGCCCAGGTCACCAAGAAGGATGCATACAACAAAAAGTGTTTAGCTTCATACTTAGCAGAGTGATGGGGCCCACTTCTGCTACCATAAACCGAGCAAGTGTGGGTCAGAAGTTGCTCAAATTGAGCTGCACCTTGCAATACCTTGGCGGGTCGAGTGGTGAGCTCACCATCTCGTCTCTTCCACTTGACACAGAGAGTACGATTATCAAAACTTGGAGGGAGCCCTTGGATGGAATGGACTTGAAGCAAAAAGAACAGTTGAATCTCTTGTTGCGAATATGGCTAAAAGATTTAAAAGAGTTCCAGCCCCAAATCGACTTGTTGTCCCTGAGGAATCGATCCTCGTTGCTGTTGAGTTTGGATTTTGACTTCGTTTCAGGCAGTTTTGATGGAGTAGCAGTGGAATTCACAATTCTAGGCTTTGTTTTATCGTCATATAAGGCTTTACTTAACACATGGATATCGTTGAGTAATATATCATTGACATTACTAGAACCCTCACCACTTGTCTTGTTGAGGTGGTTTCTTGACTTCATCTAAACAATTTATCCAACGCCAAAGTTAGGGAAATCCTGTCAAATTGATACCTAATAATCGAAATCCTACTAGACAACTGGACTGATGAAACGCAATCAGAATTCAACGAAATCCAGACTAGTCGTTTAAAGATGAAATAAAAGACAATCTGGTTGATGGGAAATTCTCCAAGTGTAATTGAAGAAAAGCAGATTGTATGAAAGTATAGTTGATCTAACAATTAAAGTTTGGTTACGTCTACGAAAGAAAAGAGTGGAAAACTGGCCTTGGTGGAGGAAGAGAAGACGTAAACCCTAGAACAGATATGATTAATCCATCCTTGAAGATGAAGATGAAGATGAAGATGAAGATGAAGATGAAGATGCTCCTTCCTTCACCAATACAACACAGATGTCAGGTGACAGATCCCACCCTCCCTCTCTCTCTCTCTCTCTAGAGTTGAAAGTTGAAACACAACAGAAGCATCATGTCTGAAACGCCATTCTTATTCGCAACTTGCCCCTCATTATGTCTTCTGTTGCAACTTGCCCCCTTGTACTTTTACACAATCCATATTACCTGTTACAAAATACACCAATTTTTTTCATTTTTAACTTTACGTTATAATTAAGTAAAATGGTGATTTGCTACGCTAACTTTATATACTTTGTAATTTGAGATGTCCGTACAGAGTACCATCACCATTCAATTCTCAAACCAATCATAAATTATCACCTTATTTAAATGCAATAAACAATCATATGGTATGTCATGGAAACTTGAATATGCATGTTTATGTTTAAAAGTAGAGTGACTAATATTTGTATATATGATATACTTGTGATTAGTTATATCGTAGTAGGTTTATATATATTTTATACGTATTTGATAAAATAAAAATAAAAACCATCCTATAACATGTTTTATATGGTATAATGCCGTTTAACGGTTCTAACGAGGTTAATCATAAGTTAGTGTTAATCCTAACATGAACGTTTTTATTTAATGCTTAACTCTAATTACTTTTCTCTAACCAACTTATGACCAAACAAATAATAACTTCACTAATGGCAAGATTTCCCTCTCATTCAAAACTATTATTAGCTCCTCTCTTCACCATCTTCCGGTCAAAAAGAGTAATAGTAGTCAGTCCCAAAAATCTTAGAAGTTAAGCATGTTGGTGATTAACTAGTTGTCCAGATACTACAACTTATTCATATAAAGGGTATTAAGTAAATACATTAAGCAACTAAAAGATCAATTGGTAAGGAGAGGCTAAATCATTATCCTCTAATCCACTAATTAACCTTCATGTAGATTTAACATAGTTAGGGCCTATACACCCAAAGATCATGGTTGTATGTCTGTATACTAAGGGTATACATTTTATAACATGATTTAAGGCGTGATTTTAATGTAAGAGTACGTAGTTGCAGTGGATTTCCATTAAAAGATCCATTACTTATATATTGAGTCCTAAATTACATAAATATTAATGGTTTTAAATGTTTATTCCAGATTATTGTATGAATCCATAACCCCATTACATCACCCTTAAAAAAAACTTGTATCGCATCACTATTTAGTACTTGGATATTTAATCGGATAAAAAACATACTTTATTAGAAAAAAAATGATAACAAATTGTGATGGTGCTTAATAAATTATAAAAATCTTTGCAGATCCATATTTTATATTCTTGAAGGACATAAGCAAGCATAAAATTGCTCTTGATCCCAACAATGACCACGACTAGTGAAGTATGACATCATTCACAGATATTAACCAACCCCCCCCCCCCCCCCCCCCCCCCCCCCCCCCTTTTTTTTTTCTCTCTCTCTCTCCCTGTCATCTTCTCTTGACAAAACTAGAAATTGTTACAAAAACATTCAAATTAACTAAACTATTTAAATTTGTAGGTCACCAAAACTTACTGGTTGTGAATAAACAATTACAAATCATTAGCCCAAATATGAGCCACTTTGCAAAATATTGAAAATCTGCGGAGCGCCCAATAACAAACACTGCCTTCTTCAAAGGCTGCTTTCAGTTCTAGATGCACGTAAAAATAAAATGTGATTGAATTTCTTTCTACTTATAGATCATAATATTTGTAATTCTACAAACAAAAAAGAACTACTTAAATGTTAACAGAATTAGGACCCTGTTAGCACAAAAATCCCTTGTATATTCTGATTTGTGCATCATCAGCAAAGACATTATGTGACCATCACAACGAGCTTTTGATCTCTGCAAATGTCAAGAAAGAAGACAAACACCATCTTTATCTCACGCAGTCACTTGATTCGGAATCTGAGGAGTTAAAAAAACCAAATTCTAAGTGCTTAAGAAAAAATATCATACTTGGTAATAATACAAGTTCAAGTATCACAATACTTTTTAAAAATTACTTGGTTGCAGGAAAAAATTCATGGTGCCCAACATTGTTTACCAGATTCTACTTTTATAACTTGAGCCAGCGTTTCTGGACTTTTACATCCCAACGCCACCCTTAGTTGTGGTATATTTTCTTCTTTTTTCTTAATTTTTTCTTGAGCATGTGGACTAATATTTAAGTATTTGTATAGAGCGCAAGCAGAAAAGTTTTCTGGAAAATGGACCCTCAATTACTCATAAAGACAAAATAACCAGAATTTCATACACCATATGAAGATATCAACTTTTGACATGACAGAGACCATTATTGGCAGAATATCAAAATACCTTTCAGTAAAAGAACCCTATGAACCCAAATAAATATGCTCTTCACTTGAAAAGATGTGGATGAGCAAAGACATCATTTTCAATTTGGAACCTTTAGAAGAAATATAGCCATGGGGCATCCCAAAAAGGTAAGTTGCACTTTTTAAGGGTTTATTTTTAACTGTCATGGGGCATCTAAAATTGAATTGTTACGATTATTTCTAGCAAAACAATTGAACATTGATCAAAGGCATACCACTTCCTTTGTGCAGAGATTCGTTGCCTTTTTCCATGACATTTTGCTGTAAAAACGTCCTAACGGTTTTCCAGTAATGATCACCACCAGCCACCCACGTGTCCATATGCATGCCAGTTGGGAAATCCACGAAAACACATTTGTTGTTATGTGCAGCTGCTTTTGCATATAACATCTCCATGTGAAATGGAGGAACCATTTCATCTCTTAATCCAGAAAGGAAAAGAATTGGCTGTTTAACCTGTGCATAAAGGGAGGTGCTTAAATATGATTATGTCATTTATTTAACTAGTGAACATAAATACCCTTCCAGTGATAAAGTAATTACCTAAAAGAATATAACTATAACCTTCTATTATGAACTATTTACCAATCATTTACCAATCATTCCTCTTTATCTTGTTAGTTAACATTACCCAAGACAAATTACATCATTAAGTTCTCTTCAGTACCTCCAAAAGGAACCTAATATTGGCATATCATTGGTGTTCAAATTTCTTTACTAATCTCCTCATAAAAAAAGTAACACATTTACTTAAAAAATTATATATTTTTTAAAGAGTAAAATGCTATTTTCGTCCCTAACATTTTGTTGAATTTTCCATTTCAATCCAAAAACTTTTTTTTTTTGTCATTTCAGTCACTGTAGTTTACCAAAAGTTGTCATTTCTATCAACTCCACTAACACCGTTAAAACCTCCATTAAATATGAAGGTATTTTAGTCTTTTTCAACACCCTAATTACAATTAAAACAAATTAATCAATTAAAATTAAAAACACATAAAGCGACTAGTGAGACCGGACACTTCGTTTTAAAAGGTTTGATTAACTCTAACTCATGTTGTTCGATTGAGGTCTGCTGTGAGATTTTAATTAATCTTCACATTTTGTTCGAACGTCGACCGTTGTTCGATTGAGGTATATTGTTGTCACGTTTTGTTTGATTGAGGTCTGCTATTATTTGATTAAGGTCTGCTATTGTCACGTTCAAACAAATGTGACAATAGCAGACCTCAATCAAACAAAGCGTGACAACAACAGATCTCAATGCCACAACAGAACTCAATCGAACAATGGTATGCGTTCAAACAAAACATGAAGATTAATTGAAATCCCACAACAGAGCTCAATCGAACAGCATGACTTAAAGTTAATCGAAGCTTTTAAATCGAAGTGGTCGGTCTCACTAGTTGCTTTATGCTTTTTTTACTTTTAATTGAATATTAATTGATTAATTTATTTTAATTGGATAATTAGGGTGTTGAAAAAGATTAAAATAGCCCTTTATTTTAAACGGAAGTTTTAACGGTGTTAGTGAAGTGGATGAAAATGGTAACATTTGGTAAACTATAGTGACTGAAATGGTAAAAAAAAAAATTTTTTGGATTGAAATGGCAAATTCAACGAAACATCAAGAACCAAAATAACATTTTACTCTTTTTTAAAATCTGATTTTAAATTCAATTACAATATACACCCTTAATTATCAACTAACTATCATTTACACCCAGCCACCTAGTCATAATTAGAAACTTTTCATCTATAAGTTTGCAAACAATTATTTTATTAATCATCCTTTTGTATTACTATCACGTAAGGCCGTCAATACGCTAGTTTAATAATTAAAAACCACATTAAGCATAATTAAGTATTATGTGCAATCAAAAAGTGGCCCCAAATTACTAGTAGCTTTACCTGTCCAATCACATCAATGGTGCTCCAGGGAGAACGAACAACAAAGTTAAGAATTTTAGGGCCTTTAGAAGTGCTTCCTCCAATAAACCACTTTAAAAATGGTAATAAAACTCCAGCCATGTCTAGAATTGAGGTGAAAGTGTTCTCCAATATTAATGCAGCCACCTGCAATGGTTGAAACATGTGATTTAAATGTTGAATCACAAACAAGAAAAGATTTATCCATTAAACAAGGATTCATAAAAAAAAGGATATTCTTAAATGACAATAGATTTACCTTATCCGGATTATTTTTGGCAACAACAGCACCAACAGCCCCACCAAGAGACCTTCCAAATACTACTATCTGAGAAGTGTCTATGTCTGTTCTCTGACTGAGATGGTCTAGTGCAGCCTAGGTAGATGCATCCCCAGATTGTTCAAATAAACAAAAAAGAAGGGGAAATTATATAATAATAATCTTGTATAAAATAATAACCTGTGCGTCCCTAGTGATTCCTTGTTGAGAAGGATAACCATCACTAGCACCATAACTATTCATTGTCAAAGAAGACAATATTAGAGAAACAGAGCAACATGCTGATAATATCATTACAAAAAGAAATAAGTAGCTTGAATGCTGTTTTGTAATAGCATACAACGAGAACATACCCTCTATAAGAAAGCATGAAAACATTGCAATGCAACTTTTGTAACATAATGCGCACCATCTCAAGGCGATGTGCAATATCTATAAATCATCAGTCAAGGCCTCCAATAGTCAACTTATCAGCCTTATGATAACAAGAAAAGGAAGTTAAGTGATTATGTAAATAACAATGGGGTCAATACATTATTCGCAATCAACAGCATGAAGGATACTTCCAGCATTTTCTTGGAAAAACAGTATAGTTGGGCCTGCAAATTAAACACTGATACTTTTAATCCCAGATTTGAGAATGTTAAAAGCTTAATTAAATCATCAACCACAGATCACTAAAGGAAGGCGGAATGGCAGGCGCATTTTAACACATATATTAGTAGGGAAGATGATGGTCTGTTCAAAAGAAACTAATGGACTTTGCCTAATTTTCTGATTAACTGCAAAAGAAAATTGTCTTTATCATGCTTCTACACCATGACCAAATCACCAGATATGTGCTGCAGTCCATTCACGTAACATAACTGTAGCTAATGAAGTACAAAATAATACCAAAACGTAACTTGTAAAGCTAAATTCTCAATATGTAACATGGGAAGAAAATAAGGCAATTTCAATACAATACAAATTCTTCCTGTGAGGGTGGAGGGATATGCATCTTTCGAAGAGAACAAAAAGATTTTTCACATCCCTTCCCTCCCATCTCTAAACACATGGCATGCACTTCCCTCCCTCCAGGCACAAGTGAAGAGAACAAAATCAAACAAGATCATCAGTGGTAACTCCCCAATCAGAGAGCAACCCTTCCAGGGCCAAGATAAGGGGGCAGTGTTCCCTTTGGGGCTGAATCCTCCTGATGCATTGAGGGAATGCATACCATGCACCCTCATGAAAGCAGGCAGACTAGTTAACTAAGCACTAGAATCCACAAATCTAGGTCACAATGGACACGGGAGCAAGATAAGTTTTTGAGCTATAACCAAATAAAGTTGAATTTAATTTGGATCTCAATTTATATCCACATTGCCCACAACCCAACCTGCTATCAGTAGAAGTCAATTTACAAGATAAGAAAAAACATAAAACATAGAATACTCAACTCAACTCCCTACTAAGACATGTTTAGGTACTTGCAAATTCACACATATTTATAGATGGTATTTAACAAAATCCATAAGCGAACTTCACACATATTTATAGATGGTATTTAGTTTGAATCCCCTGATATAGCATTCACAGTATGTCAATCAAATTAATTCTACAATTCAGCAAGAAAAATCAACCAAGGTAAAAGAGTAAACAAAGAGTTGAACAGAAAAAGTAGTTTGTGGCATATAAACAGGTAAACAGTAAATCGTGAAAACTGAAGACGTATGTATGTGTGTGTGGTATAATATTGTTGAGCCCTTGCAAACAATTAACTGTCATGACCCCCAATCTAAATGCAATCAGGATGGTCCGTAGAAGCTTATAAAATGAGAAAAGAGCAATACGAACCCTAAATCCTAATAAGAATGAACAACAGAGATCTGGTAAATGGGTAGAGAGTTGAAAGAGAAAGGGGGAAATGATGATGAGATCAGGGTTGGGGGGGTTGGACCTGTGCAGTCGGGGGAGAACTTGATGAGCCAGGAGTGAAGGCGGACGCCGTCGGAGGAAGTGAGCCAGACGTCTTCGAAGAAGAGGCGGAGGCGGGCGGGGGTGATGGGGTACGACTTGGTGAGCCCCGGCAACACCGGCACGTACACCAGCTTCTCCTGAAACACCACCAGCAGCGCCATCCCGGCCACCACTATCCCCCCCACGCCGTAGATCAACAAGCTCATGTACGACCCCATCCCTACCTCTCTCTCACACAGTATATAGAATTATAGATACATGCCCCTCTTTTCTTATTACCACACTTCCGACCACGTCACTCGATGTCACCTCCCCTTTTCTTTTCGTAGCTTTTCTTTTATTAAAACACAATTTTTTTTCCATTTAATCCCCTCTAACACTTAAGGGCAGCACCGAAAACGAAAATCTTTTCGTACTGCATCATAAACTTATCAATCAAATTTTATTATATTATATAATATCATATACACCACACACACACACAAAAGAGTTCACGGCGAGTATATGCCGTGAAAAATAAAAAATGCGGCGTAAAGGGGGGCGGTGGCGGTGGCGGTGTTGCCACTAGGCGCAAGCACATGTCGTGGCCTCACGACGGGTGTGTTCCACCCACCCATAAAAATGACTTTACACACACCGAATTTATAGACCACAACACCAATACAATAGCAGATAACGTTCACTTCGTTTGATATATGAACAAATACTATCACACCCTGATTTCTGGACACCTTGGGAGCACAACCAATTGGTTTCATTTGTTTATATTTGTAAGGATCAGTACAATATGTAGATCGATCTTGTAATGAAAACGCGAAATATTGACATTACGGTTAAGATTGAATCAATGGATGAACATGAACACAAGATGTAAATAACTTCGAGTAGTATTGCTCTCTGATTTGATTACAAATTGCAGTAAGTACGAAATCAGGAAAATAAACAAAAGCTTGCTAATTACATTACAAAACTCCTATTTATACAAAACTAAGAGTTCTCGCACGAGTCACTAGTTCTCGCGATACTTGATGTTGTCGCACGAGAACCATTTTTCGCGCGGCAACTTAACTTCTCGCAAGGCTTGATCTTCTTATCTTGATTTGATTTCTCAAGCCTCTAAGTTCAACCCCTACAATCTCCCCCTAGGCTCGGTAAATTAATGCTTTTAGAAGTCCACATCATCAACCTGATAGCTGCCTCCATAAGCAAACATCTTGTTGGTCAAGGCCTTCGTGATCATCTAACCGAACCGTGCTTCTATGAAATGTACTGATTCATCAGCTGCAATTGGACAAGCCTGCAACTTCATCAAATCTTCCTTTCCAAATTTGAGCAAATCCACAAGGTCGATGACACGGTATTCTTTATCTTCACACTTTATCAACGCATGTCCCGTCTCCTTTTCATAACTCCACCCCTTAAGCTTCGACAAGCTGTTAATTGGCATGGGAGAGTGAATAGGGATCTTTTCCGCATACCTCGGATGTCTATAAACCCTTATCTTCATAGGCTTGTTAGTGTTTGGATCAATCCGGGTCTCATCTTCAATGACTTTAGATTTAGCAGTTTTGAAGTCTTTGAAGTTGGTTTTATTCTGTTTCCAAATCATATTTCTGATCTAATTCGCCTTGCTATAGTTGCTAGGGTTAATAAATGGAACACGACCCATAGCATATAAATCTAATGCTCGTAGAGTATGAAAGTCGTGTTTGTCTTAGAAATACTCAATAGCTCCACCCTTTCTCTTTACTAATACATCTTCTTTTCTTCTTCGTAAGCCCAGCTGATAATAGGTTCTGAGTTCCCGTACCTTGTGAAAGGTTTGGAATGCCTCAGCGTGTAAATATAAGTTGGTGGAGGAAGCTGCAACAGTTAAGTTCCCGACCTGACGCACAGCACTTTCACCAGTAACATCAGTTGTCTCGTTAGTCATTTGTTGAGTGCTCGTCTATCCTACGATCTCTCCCTCTTCAATCAAAGTGTCTAAAAACAAGTCTTTAACTATTTCCAAATATATCTATATACTCTATACCTTCTTCTAAATCACCAAAATTTCCAAACTCTTCTTCTTTCTCCTCAGCAATGATCTTTTGCTGGAATGTATAGAATTCTCTTTCATAGGACGCTTCTATAGCAGGGTCTAATGGTGTGTACTCAACTATATCATCGGGACTTGGTCCGCAGACATTTTCAATACCCGATGATCCAGCAGTACCAGTAGTTGCACCCATATCTCCTCCCTGATCATCATCATCATCATTTCCATCATCATCACCTTCATCATTATCATCATCATCATCATCATCATCATCATCATCATTCTCATCATCACTAGAATCATAATCAATCAAATCTAAACCATCATCTTCATCATCTACTGGGTTAGGAATAGGCATCATATGTTCAGGCTCCACAAACGCCTCTCCAGTGTAAACTACAGGTTGGTCCTCAGTAGTCATATGAATATCAGTGGTAAGTGACTCTTGACCAACATCAGCAGTCTCTGTTGTCCCTTCTTGAACAACAGGATCAACAGGATGCTCTGTAGTAGTAATCGGATCTTCAGCAGGTTTAGGGCTAGCATGTTGCTGTCCACTACTTTCTCCAACTTTTGTGGTCTGTTATGTAAATGGAAAAGACATACGAGAAGTGAGATCTCTCAGATTCTGCTCCAGGATCTGAACATAGCTGAAAATGAACGTTTGCTGATGTTCAAGACCCTTGATCCGTTCATCCTTCTCAGACAACTATCTCTGTAGATCATCTATCATCTGAGTCTTCTCTTACATCTCTCTCTCCAAATTACGTACACGTTCATCCAGTGTGATACGTGTAGATGAACTAGTTGAAGCACTAGCACCCTGTCTATGCTCGGGAGGAGTGTTGATGAAGTCTTCCATACAGATAGTCTCCTCATTAACCTGATCTCTTGGAGGTGTGCGTCAGCAGTAGTAATAGGCATATCAGATGGAGTCTCTGTTGGTGTAGCCTCACTGACTGTAACTGGAGTCTCAGAAACAGGTATATCTTCTTCAATTGGCTCAGTGGTCACGGGAGTCCGACGTTTTCTCAACACGCTACGTCCTCTACCCCTACCACGAGGACTATCACCAGCTCTTCTAGCTATCATCTTCCTCCTTCCCCGACTAACAACTATCTCTTCTGGAACAATATCTGCATCACGTTCCTCAGCATTGCGTTTGGCAGGAGTTCCACGCACTCTGGGACGTTCTTGCAACACATAAGGTACGTTCCCAATCTGATCACTATCAGTCTTACTCCCTGAACTGAACCAAGAATCTATCTCAGCATCTATATCAGTTCCCCTTGGCTGTGAACTCTCAGTGACATCTTCAGGCACATTATTTGAAGGGCCAGCTTGTTCAGCTTGTGTGGCCACTTCTTCAGTCTCTTGTGCTTCTGGCTGAAAACCCTCTACAAATCTTCCCAGTTTTGCAAAATTAACTCCATCCCAAGCATTTCCTCTTGCCCCCATAAGATAAGTGAAAATATCCTTCTTCATCACCATGACAGCATAGGTATATGAGTTGGATACTGCTAACTTAGGATAAGCAACATTCACTATAAGCTGAATGAATCGTGGGTACATCACAAACTTCTTCCCAAAAGTCGCTATCACATTCTTCTGCAACTTAGCAAAGATAGCCTTGGATATGCTGAAAGGGAGTTTATAAACAAGTGATATCAGCAGTGATCCGAAAACAGCACTTAGACTATCCATGCCAGCTTTTAGATTGCTAAGGCAATGGATAACTACATGAAATAAGTACTTCCAAAACGGTGGAAGATACTTCTTCTCAAGAGATGGATATCTATGATCATATCTCATTCTCTTAAGGTAGTCTCATACAACGTCATCATCTATCTTCACAGGTGAGTTGGGTTGATCTTCAAGTAATAACACACTGTTGATCACTTCAGCTGTGACAACAACCCTCTTCCCTTTCATAGTAGCTGAAATACAGGGTTCAGCATCCTGATCAGTCTCATTAACTGTTGTCTCCCAAAACTGATCGATAACATCAGTGAACATAGTGGTATTAACCGAAATGTCATAATGAATCCGAGACGACTTCAACCCATCAATAAGAGATCTAAACAGGGCTTTGTCATCCAGTATATCTCCCAGATACGCCGCAACATTATAATTTTTATTAAAAACCAATGGACGTGCCATCTGAAACGTAAAACAAACTTAATAAGAACAAAAATATTTCAAACATGAAACAAAAATTCAAATTAAAACAGAAATTCACACTTAGAAAATTTTTGAAAAATAGAACTTCTCGCGCGAAAACATCAGCTTCTCGCACGAAAGCTTTATGTTTCAGACTTTACTTTTCACGCGACAAGATAGATTTTCGCTTGAAACTGACTTTGACTAAAAGTCAACTTCTCGCGCGATAAGTTTAACTTCATGCGAATAGTTTTGTGCAAGTTTGAAAGTTCTCGCATCTGTTCATATTCAGCCTACTTTTCGCATGCGAAAAGTCTGTGAGATTTCAGAATTTCAATTGTTTAATTTTAGAGTGTTTCAACCATTAAAACTTGATTAGTAGGTGTCGCCTAAGTCATTTTAAAGGTTTAACTTGTTTAATTTGTCCAATTTATCATGTATTCGTCAAAAGAACTTTCGATCAAGTATCATACATATTAAAATCTGAACAAAATCATCTATATACCTTGTAAATCACTAATAAAACTCAATGCGAAGTAGATGGACACTACAATCAAAGTTTAACAGGTTTCTACACTTAGAATTTTGAGAGAGAAATTTCTGAAGTTTTCGTGCGATACGTGTTACTTTTCGCACAACTGTAGTATTTAAAGTATTTTGACTTCTCGCGCGAGAAGTCAGAGTTCTCGCTTACAGAGACTTTCCGCATCAGATGAACTGTTCGCATTTGATTTGAACTTCTCGCATTAGATGAACTTTTTGCATGCGACAAGTTCAATTTTCCTTTTAAAATTTTCAACTTTTTATTTTTCAAAATTTTCAACAATTTATTTATTTATTCTTTAAGCTATTTGATTTGTTATGAGAATGATTATGTTAAACTAAGTGTTTATAATTATTCTAACACCCTTAATTTTGTAAAAGATATAAAGTTGAAACAAGTAGAAAAACATATGTAAACAAACAATATTAACTAACTAATTATTTACTTATCTATTTTTGATAAATTTTCAAGTACAGGATCATATTTCTTAGAAATCGATCATTACCATCATCCAGCTTTATTATAAATAGAACTGGTTATGTTGATTGTCAATATATTGTGTCGAGTTTAAACTTAGACTTCAAGTATACTTAGACACATAAGCTGTAATATTTATCATGTTTTGATTAAATTATATGTCTTCAGTGTGTCCCACAATCAAAAATCCTGTAGAACCTTATCCAACTTCAAGACACTTTCGAGATTTCAAGTCACCCCAATTTGACTTAAACCTTTCACTTCTGATCAGCCTTTTCAGAATGAATTTTCTAATATAATATCTATTATGAGCATAACTAGCCTGAGAAACGTTTCTAAACACAGAATATTAATAAATTTTAGGACTTATTAACAGCCAGTCGGACTTATGTCTTTGCCCTCGCAAGACGTTTGGGACTTACATGTCAAGTCGGACTTACATGCCCTATCTTCTAATTTTGCCTCTTGTGTCAGAGCATATTCTCAAAACGAAAAATATTTAACATATATTTTATTAATGTGCTTATTGGCATCTTTTATTCCTATATGGCCTTTTGGCTTTTTTTTGCTCCTTTTGTTTGTTTTTCTCCTTTGTATTTTGATTTTTACATATATATACAATATTTGAAAGAAACTAGATCAGAAAGTAACTGGCTTGAGTATGATCAAACTATAACTCTCAGTCTGTTTTAGTATGAAATCAGAGTTACCATAAAACCTTGATGAGTTACCCACTTCATTCATAGATAGTTACTTTCAGTGCATCACAGAATATAATGCTTTTTATTCTTGAATGTCTAGCCTATCAACATATCAAACATAATCCAAGTCAGTTTCTTGTAAGCCTTAGAATGCAACGAATCAAATTAAGAAATATACTATCATTTCCTGTAAACTCTTGAAAATTTAATTTTCTCAATTTTTGTAAACCAAAATCTTTTTGTATTTTTCTTCAAGCTATTTACTCCCCCTAAGAATAAAATCTATGTTAAGTATTTTCAAATTTTCTCCCCCTAAAATTATGATTATCTAAACAGAAAATAACAATTTTAACCAAAAATAAAGAAAAATATTTTGTAAAGGGTGTAAGAATAAGCATTAACCAAAATTAATCATTCCCAAAGATTTAACTAAAAAATCAAATCTGGAATGATCAAACGTCTTAGTAAACAAATCGGCAATGTTGTCATCTGTGGAAATTGATTTCAAATGGATAAGTTTGCATTCAAAGCAGTCACGAATGAAATGCATGCGGATGTCAATGTGTTTTGTCTTTGAATGCTGAATTGGATTCTTCATAATGTTTAAAACTGCAGTATTATCATAAAAGATTTTAGTATCATAAATGTTTAGGCCATAATCAAGGAGTTGTTGTTGAATCCAAATGATTTGTGAATAACAATTTGATGCAGCCACATATTCAGCCTCTGCAGTGGATGTGGATACTGTCTGCTGTTTCTTGCATTGCCATGAAATCAACCTATTACTAAGAAATTGACAACCGCCAGTAGTAGATTTTCTATCCAAGTTACATCCTGCATAATCACTATTAGTATAAGCAAATAAATTGAACTCAAAATTTTTAGGATACCAAAGGCCGAGTGTTGGTTGACCCTTAAGATACTAAAAAATCCTCTTGACAGCTTTCATATGAGATTCCTTTGGATTACTTTGATAACGTGCACACTGACAAACAGGAAACATGATGTCTGGTCTGCTTGCAGTGAGATACATCAGAGATCAGATCATTGATCAATACATGTGTTGATCAACATCATCTCCCGTGAGATCTGGAGTCAAAGTAGGACGAGAAGACATAGGAGTAGGAGTTGTCTTGGAGTCTTGGAATTTGTATTTGTTTAGGATACTATGAATATACTTTTCTTGATGTATCAGTATTCCCTTCTTATCATGTTTAACTTGAATGCCCAAGAAAAACGTCATTTCTCCAAGGGAACTCATCTCAAATTTCTTCTTCATAACTGCTTCAAATTCCTTGCACAAATCATCATTAGTAGATCCGAAGAATATATCATCGACATAAACTTTAACGAGAATAAGATCATCACCAGTCTTTCGTATGAATAAAGTTTGATCAATGGCACCTCTTGTATAACCACTTGCAAGCAAATGTTCAGTGAGAGTGGCATACCAAGCTCGAGGTGCTTGGTATAAACCATAAAGTGCTTTGTCTAGCTTGTAAACATAGTCAGGATGATCTGGATCTTCAAAACCTGATGGTTAATAGACATAGGTTTCTTCTTTCATGTCGCCATACAAGAATGCAGTTTTGACATCCATTTGATAAACTGTGAAGTTCTTGTATGAAGCATATGCCAGAAAAATTTGTATAGCTTCTAGTCTTGCAACAGGAGCATATACTTCTTCATAATCAAGCCCTTCAATTTGATAGAATCCTTGAACAACAAGTCTGGCCTTGTTGCGGACAATCACATCTTTTTCATCCGTTTTGTTCTTAAAAATCCATTTCGTACCGATTGGCAATTTACCCTTTGGTAATTCACACAGATGCCAAACATTCAGCTTCTTGAATTGCATCAGTTCGTCCTGCATGGCCTCTACCCAAGTGTTTTCTTTTAATGCTATTTCAACATTCTTCGGCACAACTTGTAATAGAAAACTTGAATACAAACATGTATTTATTGTTCCTGATAGACTTCGAGTTCGGACACCTTATGATAATGGACCAATGATTGCATCTGAAGGATGGTCTCTATGAATTCTTAACTGTGGAATAGCATCTTTAGAGATAACTTCATCTAAGTTAGACATATGTCCAACTGGTTCGTCAGCAGTGCTCCCTCCTTCAGGTTGATAAACAATATCTTCATCTTGAATATCATTGTTGACAGAAAGATCTTCAAATGGTACTTGAATTGTATCAATTGGATCAACTTGAGAAGAAGAGGAACTCTGATCAGAAACTTATGGAGCTTGTTCAACAACTGGATCATTATAAGGTAAATCCATTTCAGAAACGTAAGTTGGAATAGCTGCAACACTTGAAGAAGAAGGTATATCAGAAGATATTCCTTTTGCTTGAGAAGTCATAAATCCAATATCATCAGCAAAAATATCTGGAATTGAAGATGTCAAAGGTAGATTAGCAGTAGAAACAATAGATGGTTGATTAAATGTTTCAAATAAAAAAGCATAATCATAAACCCATGAAGGTGTAGAACCTGCATCTGTTTTGTTAGATTCGTGCCAATCAATATCAAATGACTCAATTATTTATTTTGATCTTTTATTGTAAACCCGATATGCTACTTTGTTGGCTGAATATCCAACAAAATAACATTTCTTCAGCTTTTTCATCAAATTTTGATTTATTATCAGATGTGTTTAACAAAGTACAACAACATCCAAATGTTTTGAAATATTTGACTTTGGGTTTATGTTTGAAAAAGATTTCATAAGGAGTCATATTTTGTTGTTTATTGATTAACACACGATTCTAAACATAAAATGCAGTGTTAACAGCTTCAGCCCAAAAGAATGACGGTAAACTGGCTGCTGATAACATAGTTCTGGCTGCTTTAATTAAAGTTCTATTTCTTCTTTCTGCAACTTCATTTTGTTGTAGAATTCCTGCAGAACTGAATTGTCTTGCTATCCCCTTTGAATCACAGAATTCATTCAATGTACGATTGTAAAATTCTGTTCCATTATCACTGCGTATGCATTTGATTGTTTTGTCCGTCTGATTTTCCATGAGTGTCATGAATTTTATCAGCAAATGAGGTGTCTCATCTTTGGTTGCTAAAAAGAAAACCCAAATAAATCTAGAAAAATCATCAATAATGACTAAACAATATTTCACGACGTCCCAAACTCAAAACACTAACAGGACCAAATAAATCCATGTGTAATAATTGAAGAATAGAGTCAACTTTGGTATGAGCAATAGGTTTATGAGGAAGTTTGTGTTGTTTGCCTTTTGAGCATTACAGACAATGTTCAGTTAGTTGAAATTCTTTCAAAGATAGGCCAACAACATGATTTCCTCTAACCGGTTTGTTCATAGTTTTAACATTTACATGACCAAGACGACGATGCCATAACAAAGTATTGCTTTCCGAGGCTTTAGATAACAAACATGATGCAGTTAGAATGTGTACCATTCATGTCTAGTAAATACGTGTCTTTGTCTCTCGGAGTTCTTAATAAAATTCATTCATCAGGAATTACAAAGCCAGGTTTTAGAATAAGACATTTTTATCAGTGAAATATGTTGAATACTTTTTGTCACAAATTTGAGAAACACTAAGCAAATTATGTTTTAGTTCCTCTACAAAATTAACATCTTCAAAACTTAACACACCATTTGTCACTATACCTTTTTTTTGTAATCTTACCACCTTTATCTCCCGCAAAGATAACATATCCTCCGTTGTAAGGTTGTATGTTGTTTAACAGAGATATATTACCAGTCATGTGTCTTGAACAACCACTATCTACATGCCAAACACTGTTGATAGCTTATTTTGGTTGTTCCTGCACATTTGAACAAATTTATTCATTTTTAGGAACCTAAGCCATAATTGACTTGAGCTCTTTTTTTTCATCTAAATATGATACATTTTACAATATCATATCTCTTTTGTCATTAAAAACACATTTATCAACAACAATAGGTTCAGGGGATTTGTCTTTAACTTTCCATCTTTGAACTTGTTTGATCGGTGGTGTGATGGAATTATTATCATCAACTTGTACTGATTTTACTATTGATTTTTCTTTGTTTAAATCAGTATTGTTTTTAGCAAAAGAATTTGACTTATGTGGGTTTCTTTTAAAATTTGCATTTACAAAGAAATGTTTTCTATTGTTTGAAATTGAATTATGAAATCTCTGTTTTCTTGTGAATTGATGTTGATGATGACAATTTCTAGCCTTGTGATTTGGCTTTCCACACACATAACAACATATTTTATGATATGTATTTGACGCTTGTATGTTTTGGACGAACTGTTTTGGATAACTTCCATAGTTATCACAGAATCTGGCCTTAGTATGTCCTTGGCCTTTTGATTCTTTAACAGTCTCTCTTTCCTTTCTCTCGTTATGAATTGTTCGAGATGATTCCGGAGGAAATGAGGTATTTGTCCTAGCTTTTAGATTCACTACTGATGCTGATGTAACATGAATTATAGCTTTATCCTTATGAATCGTCTGTACTGGAGTAGGACCAGTGTCTTTCAAACCTGTTCTACACACATCTTGTTTCACAGAGTTAGCAATAATAGAAGATTTATTTTTAAAGAAACTAGCATTGGTTTCTTTAAAATTATGATCCTCCTTTTCAATTTTGCCTATAGAAACAAATCTGTTCTTGAAATCAGTTTTCAAGTCAAATATGGATGTTATGACACGTTTACTTTCTTTATTCTTAAAGTGCATTTTTGATTCCCTTTTCTTTTCTTTATTTGACATTTTTGAACAAATATTTGAATCAACAAAAACTGCAGATCTTTTATTTATGACAGATGATGAATTACAAGATTGTTTTTCATTACAAATCTTATTTTCCTTAAAGTCTATTTCATCATCGCTCTCACACTCTTCAACCAACCCTTCTATCTTCACATTTTCTACAAAAAAAATTGTCATGATTAATATTAATTTTAGTTTTTATGATAGGGTCAACAGTCAGTGAAACATTGACTGAAGGTGTGAAGTCTGTGTTTGGTTGAAAACCTAATCCATAGGTCTCTTCATCAGGAGTTGTAATTGATGAAGGCAAAGATGTATAATCATGATTAATTGGTGGTGCAATGTTAGCATAGCCAACTCCACCTTTTCCACCATTACTTTTCTGTGTCATCTGAGACTGGATTATATCTTCAATCATGTTTTATGAAAGCTCAAATTTTTCAACAACTAATTTTGCAGACATGAGTTCACTGTTGAATTTGTTAATTTCTAAAGATAGTTCGGCATTACGTGTTGTCAAATCTTTTATATTACAATCTTTATCATGAAGATTTAGTTTTGATTGGTAAATTAATTTGTTTAAACCATCTATCTTTTCTTTAAAAAATTTCTCATCAGATTTATATTTACGAGCTTGATATTGAAGTTTTTCAACTTCCAAGATCAAGCGTTCGTTGTGAACTCTATATCTGTTTACCTTTTCTATGAAATTATCAGAACAAAGATTAGAATGTACTTCTTTAATTTCCTCTTTCTTCTTTGTCTCTTTAGGCACAACTTGTACCATGAAGGCCTTTAGCACAGTCTTCTCTTCTGCTTTGTTTGCTGGAGTGATCTCAACAGCATTTTTCTTGTCATCACATGCAGATGCTAGAGTGAACTCAACAGCATTAACAGATTCTTCAATTTTGACTGGAGTGATCTCAATAGTCTTTTCTTTCATTTCAACTTCCTTCTCATTGACCTTGGTTGAATAAGATGGAGTCAACTCAACAGCTGTTTTCTTTACTTCTTCAGCATTCTCATTCACAATTTCAACCTTCATCACTTCCACTTTCTCAAACACTCCTTCTAGCAACTCTTCAGACACAAAATCAGCCAACTCATTCTCTTCAACTTGATCTTCATCACTCTGAATTTCTTCTAACAAAGCATTAGATAGCTTCATATCTAACACCTTCATCTGGTCAGACCAGTCATACTCTCCTTCAGTCTGAGATACTAGTGCTTTTGTATTAGAGGTACTAGCCTTATCTCCTTTAGTTTCAACCTCCACCATGACCATCTTCTTTCCATTATCAGCTTGAATAGATCTTCCCTCAGTGCATTCTCTAGCAAAGTGACCAGGTTTGTCACAGTTGTAACATCTCAAGTTTTGATTTGTCAAACCCTATTTTACTAGAGTTGTTTAGACCAAAAACTTTTCTCCCGATTCTTCTTGCAAAATTCTTAGCATGATATACCACTATGGCCATCTGATATTTGATGTCATTCTCTTCTACATCATCTGGGTTGATTTGTTGCAGATCATCAACCATGATGTTGGGTGTATTGAGTCTTCCAGCAGAGAAAGCTTCATAGCTGTTCATGAATGAGGTAAAAAAAGCAAGGTGTTCTTCTGCTATCTGAATTGTCTGCTTGTTTGGTTGGGAATTGACAACAAATGCTTGTTTACAGGTTGAGATGATTGACTTTGAGGATAGGATGGGATAAATGGTTGAACTTGAGGTAAAGATTGATCCTTGACAGTTGAATGACCTGATGCTGATTGTTGTTGTTGCTGACATAACTGGGAGTAGCTGACATAGTAATTCGGATTACTAGCCATTTTGGCATACAAAGCAGATGCTTCAGCTCCCATTGTGTTGATATAATTGGCAGCCCTTTGTTTGTCATCCATGTCTTAGGACTTGATTATCGAGATTAGATTGCTCAGGGATAAGGTAAATAAATCTTTGGTTCTCTTGATTGTAGTGCAATTGTTGTTCCAGCTATACGGTAGTGAGTTCAACAACTTCTTGTTCACTGAAATGTTCTCTGATGTAATTCCTACACTCTTTATTTTGGTTATAAGTTTGACGAATCTAGACATCTGGGCTTCCAAAGTTTCACCAAGAATATGATTGAACATATTGAACTCTTGGTTAAGCATGTCTTTCCTGCTTTCTCGCATGTCTTTTCCCATTATCTGCTCTTCCATAGCATCCCATAAATCTTTCGCCTACCTGTAGTCCTTGAATTTCTGGGCAATCTCAGTTGTAAGCGCCAAAGTGATGGCAGCATACGCTTTGTCAACAAGCTCTCCTTTTTTCATGTCTTCCTCATCCCATAGATGCTCAGGCTTCGGCACTAAGTCTCCCTTGTCATTAGTGTAAATTGGAATGTATGGACCCTTTTTAATGGATCTCATCATCCTGGGTTCCGTGTAGATGACATGGTTCTCAAAGCGATAGACCCAATCCAGATAGTCTTCCTCACTGAGAAGTCGGGGAGGCTTTGTGCTAGTTCTGATCTCATTGTCGAGATTGAGTGTAGCAGTAATATGCTTTAGATTAGCCATCTTTCACAACTTGAAATCAACTTCTTCAAAATTCTTCAAACTTGAAGTTTTAGCGTGAATACTCAAGTTCTCGCGCGAAATCTGACAAACTTTTCGCGCGGAAATTTTTGAAACTGAATTTTGTGAAAACCTCAACTTCTCGCGCGAAAGGAATCTTTTTGTAACAAACTTCTGCGAAAACTAATACTTTTCGCGCGAATACCAACTTTTCACATAGAATCACCAACTTTTCGCTTGATCCATTTGTGCCATTTTAAAGATTTTCAGCTTCAAGTTTTCACCAAATGGATTAAAGTTTGATTAATTAAACATTTAATTATGATTTAGGTTCAATTAAGATCCTAGTCGTCTCTAATTGATTCAATCAAACTTGTTTAAGGTAAAAAACATCTTCAAATCTTCAAATGCCGATATTAATAGTTTCACCATCTCCAAAAATGATAAAAGTTTGCAGAAATCAAGTAGATCTTCAAGAATAAGGTTCAAGAACACTCCAAAAGTCTCATTTCAATATTCAAATAAATCGATCTAGAGCGACAAGGCTCTGATACTAATTGTAAGGATCAGTACAATATGTAGATCGATCTCGTAATGAAAACGCGAAATATTGACATTACGCTTAAGATTGAATCAATGGATGAACATGAACACAAGATGTAAATAACTTTGAGTAGTATTGCTCTGTGATTTGATTACAAATTGCAGTAAGTACAAAATCAAAAAAATGAACAAAAGCTTGCTAATTACATTACAAAACTCCTATTTATACAAAACTAGGAGTTCTCGCGCGAGTCACTAGTTCTCGCACGACTTGATCTTGTCGCGCGAGAACCAGTTTTCGCGCGACAACTTAACTTCTCGCAAGGCTTGATCTTCTTATCTTGATTTGATTTCCCGAGCCTCTAGGTTCAACCCCTATAATATTCAAAGTTTTCGCAACGAAAATTAAATTCTTTTGATAATAAACATTTTTCAATATTTGTAATTTCATATATTCAAAAGGATTTAATAAAAATCTTTATATTTACAGTATCATTATTATAATGTGATGATTTAACAAAAGCTTCTATTTAAAGCAGACATTTCATGTTTTCAACAACTATTTTTACTATACAAAGCGCGCTTACCTAAAAAATTTTGTAAAAGCATACTTTAACATAAAAGTCGGTGAGTACATTCAATAGACACGAAAATAGTTAGGCATTATATAGACTAGCAAATTACACCCGTGCTTTGCTGAGCTCCGGTATTGAACGTATACAAAAACGTCACAATTATAGTTTTATGGGTTATTTTGGTTTTGATGATTTTAATGACATAGGCACATCACAATGATAGTTCATATCTAAACATGCTTTGGCGATTAATTATTATATCGTTACGATAGTATTATTGAATTTATGGTATTATATCCTTGCGGTCCTCATCCGCCAATAAATATCCATTTTTTCTATCGATGATTCTATTAACATGTTTTACTTTGAATCTGTTGTTCATCCATACGAATCTTCTTCTTATGGCTCCATGTTTGTAAATTTATAAGAATTTTCATTATTAAAGGCAAGTATCGCCTAAGATTGTTGATCGTCACTTTTGGTTGCCATTGCCGTCGTTATCTCAGCCCACTGATGAAGATGGATCATCGTCTTCATCATCCACATCTAAACGGGTCACCTAACGATGTTGTCGAGATCAAGGATCAAGAAGAAATTCTAGACAAAAGTCAGCCAATTGTACCAAATGCAAAAGTTGAAGATGCCACAAGACGGCCGTATCAGCGGCCGATTACAGTTGCGTTGGCGTTGGGCACTCACCAGCAAGGTATGGGTTTAAATCTCCTTTGATTTGTTTGCTTCCGTTTCGCCGTAGATTTTATGGCTTCAGTCTCCTTTAATTCGTTCGCTTATGTTCCCATTTTGATTTTACCCTAGGTTTTCCGTACATACAGTGAATTCAAGTTTTAACCAAGGTTAAAGGTATGTTAGCCAAATGCTTCCAAACATGTTGGGAATTTATTAGGATAAAAAAAACTATTTGATTTCATTTGTCTTAATTATTGATCATGAATTTGTTTGATTGATAGAAATAGAAGAAGAGAAAGGAATTGAATGATTTGTTTAAGATTGTTGTTCTACAGCCCAAAGTACTTGTTGGTAGGTTTTGTATCAACTTTCTTAAATTGCTTTGCATCTTGAAATTATGAAGTTTTTGGTTCTACTCTAGATTTTCATTTGGCTTGATTTGCAGCTGTTCAAAAACAAACTTCAAAGTTTGTCATGTGAGTGATGTTTTCATCTCACTTGATTTGATAGTTAACTATGCATACTTTGTTGTTGATTTTCAAGTAGTTGGGTTTAATCTTATTGATGCATGGATCGTAAGAATGACAATAAATTTGTGGCTGCCACGATTGGTTTTCGAATGATTTGAATCTAAACTTTCTTGCATTAACCGGTTGCGGATGGTAAACTTCTGGTAGTATTGTTTTGGAAAGAATTCTGGAATATTTGCATGTTTGAATTCTGTTACCTGCACATCATTTCACGGATCAGTTTTTTGGTTTCCAGGTTGTGAGTGTGTTGTATCTCATATCCGGTTCTAAATTAGAGTTTTGGAAAGTAGTGAACACCTGATTTTAATTGAAAAAAACTGTTTCTAAATCAGAGTTTTGGATATTGTGAAGAGATATGCACAAATGGACTCTGTTTCATTTCCAAATACAAAGTATGCACGACTATCAATTAATCAGGTTTAATAAATGGCAACCATTCTTTTTGATTTTTGTGAAAATATGCAATAGTAGTTCTTAAAAAGTACTTGATTGACATGAGTCGTTTGGCAACTCTAAGTAGACAGGAAGCTGGTGAAGCAGATAGTAATAACATCGGTTTATGGTGTCATTTACATCGGTGTTCGAGATCAGATTAAAAGGAGGCTGTAGAAACATAGTAATATCGTGATGATGATGTTGAGCTTTTTGGTGCTGCTAAAGTAAGTATACTTTTTGTTACTTTGTAGAGATTCTCAATATTGTCAAACAAATGACATATTAAAAGCTATTGTTTTCCATTGAATGCTTTTTAAACTTCATAAATAATTATAATATTATATGGGATTTATAAACCATATGTAAAATAAGGTTAACTTGACCAGTGTTTTATTTTTTACAATTGAATATGGTGCACTTACATTATATTTGATTTTATTACATGGTATCTGAATATAACCTTTACATTAATGATCCACTTTTTCAAGTGAAACAATTTATGAAAGTAGTTAACATTTGAATGCAACTTCCATGGCTGATGATGTGTTTTATATTTTACAGAGTTGTTGTCATAGGTCGATATCCACATCCAACATTAATTCATTTACTGTAGTATTTAGTAGTGTCGTAAGTTTTCTTGGTGGTGAGAATAATGATGCTTTGCAGGAGAAAACAAAAAGCGCCAAATCTTGAAGAAAAGTTGTTTTTGGGTGGCATTGTGCCGATATTGCTACCACCTTGAATAATATTGATGTGAGCAACACCTATGTCCTGAATCTAAGACATGAGATTGTAGAGCAATGTGCTGAGATGAGTACTTAACATTCGAACCTGTTTGCTTATTGCTATCTTTTTGTGTTTCA
Organism: Flaveria sonorensis; assembly: GCA_025506505.1. NCBI lineage: Eukaryota > Viridiplantae > Streptophyta > Magnoliopsida > Asterales > Asteraceae > Flaveria > Flaveria sonorensis. Next base: position 50,531,243 of record CM046426.1, read on the forward strand.
TATTATATATACTTTGTTGAATTTGGTAAATTGCAAAACACATGTATCCTTGCATTTGTTTGATTTTGTAATCAAACAATGATATTTTAAGATTATCTTACAATTGTTGCATATGGCTTTTATGGCACTGATAGGAAAAAAAAAAAGTGAAGCATTCAGAACCAGAATCATCAAAGGCACTGCCATCACCTTTTCCATTTTAATGTAAAAATGACCACCTCTATATCGATATAGTGTATCACTTCTACTCTTATATATTTACTTATTTCTAAAATAATTGTCTACTGATCTTACATGTACAATTTAATTATGTGGTTATGTTTTCTAGTTTTGGAATTAAGACTTTAAGAGGATGATAATCCATATTTATTTTTTAGTGAATGAAAGCAATATTTTCCATTTTACGATTCCAAAATCTTAACTAGTATATATTTTATATAATATTTAATATTTTTCATTCAACTCGTATATCACACGTGTTTATAACCTAGTGAATCAATAAATGAACACGGGTCCTACTATTTTTAGTTGTATTTTACAACGATTAAAATTTCAACTCAAAATTAACCATTAAACGTTACATGACTTTCATACAAACCATCTGTGTAATTATCTATTAATTTTTTGTTGTTGTGATAATTATACTATACTTTAAAGGCCATAGAACAAAGTATTAAAGTTTTGTGTACAAGTGACTAATGCACATAATAGTCACATGATGGTTATTTCTTCAGACAGATCTTTTTCTATTTATTGATCGAAAGTTACATTATGACCATAAAAGGTTTCTTTAAAAGCTTTGCGTACAAGTGAGTAATATACATAATAATGGCATAATGTAATTTCCTTAAATCTTAGATCTTTTTTCATTTATTGATCTAAAGTTATATTTCTAACCCCTAAAAAGTTGCTATTTGACCCATTAAATTTAGTTATAAATACACTTTATATCCTATGTTTATTTAATTGTATTTAGTTCAAACATAAAGGCTCGGAAACAATGGTTCATTGTGGCTGCAGATAATGCCTCTGCCACGCCAAAACAATGCCCATGTACTATTTCATCGTTATCGCCTTTCAAATAGGTCAGAACATGTCCCAAACCAGGCAAAGCACAACCCTTTAAACGGGTCATAGATGTTCTCAGATGACGCCACCGTCATCGTCACCGAACACATTAAAACTTTACCATCGGAACCCAACATCACATAACAAAAATAGCAGAGACGCCAACGGGTTCTCAGATGAAACCACGCTCATCATCATCTAACATATATACCACAGGACAAATCATATGTACCACCGGACAAATCATCACAGACCAAACACTTCAAAAAGTTCTTAAAATACACATACAACACAAATGGGTTCTCGGATAAGGAATCCTCATCATCGTAGAACTGAAATAGGGTCCAGATCTGAAAATTTGACAATAATTGCCCAAATAACATACATTGCAAATCTGATCGGTTCTCAAGTCGGAGACGGCCTTATGGCGTTCGAGTAGAAATGCCAACAGATGACAAGACCCACCACTTAGTGGCCAAGACGGCGATCAACTAAAAATGACCATGCACACCCCGACCACGACAATGATACCACTGCCTGCTCCACCTCAACCAAAAAGGAGAGGCAGAGCGACAATAGAGCCCAAAGCCACCGCTATAGTGACGGCCGACGAAAAAGAGATGCAAGCGACCAAAGCACGACCAAGACCGCCGCCTTTCCCGCCACGAATAGCAATGGCGACTTGTACCCGCCCGTCTAAACCCCAAACCATGACCAACAGTCTCTCTTTAAAAAGCATCATACATAAGGGTTTTTCAGACGGCCGGAACCAAGGAACGAACGTCTAGCCGGAGACGGCGGTGGAACCAAGGGGCGAAGGTTCAACCGGATCAAAAGGCCGGCCGTACACCTCCATCATCAAAAAACCCTCAAAAAAGGTTGCCAAAGAGAAGAAGAAGATCGGACATAGAGCAAGATCGGAGCACAAAAACGCGACCAAGCATGCCATCGTCGGCCGTCGCCGACCGCCGCCGCATACCCAGCAGCAAGGTTGAGCAAGATCGGAGCACAAAAAAACAACTAAGCATGTCATCGCCGACCGCAGCCGCCGACCCAGCAGCGAGGCTGAGCAAGATCGTAGCACAAAAACGCGACCAAGAATGCCGTAGCCGACCCAGCAGTGAGGCCCGGGTTCCGGTTGCCCTCACATCCTCTCTCTCTCTCTCTCTTAACTCATATATATAAAAATCGTGATGCTGAAGGGTTATAATGGAAAGCCTCAAAACCTGTGGTAGCATAATCTCAAAATACACAAAAGCAACTGCTGATGGCAGTTGCTTTATTCATATACATGGTAATTAATATATTTACTTTTTTAATCTGTAAAAGGAAGGCATAACATAACTTGAATGAGGGGTAAGTGTGAGTTGTTTAACCAATTAACGGTTTCATTTATCTCAATCCGTTTTTACATTTAAAAGTATTATTATTTTGATTTTTTTAGTAAATTTTATTCAGAAAACCACAGAACAACGTGCTTAGATTTCACTCCTATTCTTATTTCTCAAAACTACTTAACAATTGGACCCGTTGGACATTAAAAATACCACAGGACAAAGCGTGGTTTAATTGTTAGTTTTGACAAAACCATAAAACAGAATACGAGTAAAGTCAAGAAATGGTCTCTATTGTACGTACGCATGTTAGAGGTATTGGATAATCTTAATCGCAACAAGTGGTGAAGGAGACAAATTAGAGGGGTGTTTGGACTGCTGTTTGGTCGACGGCCCTTTTGTCCCCACATGATACGATACTAATTAAATCTAATCTTTTATGTAAATCCTAACTTACTATTACTAGTTTAATTTATTTTACAAATCATAGTCGTAGAAATGCGATATTATTTGCTATTAATAATGCTGAAAATGACATAAAAAAATAGGAGCATCTTTAATTTCCATATAAGGCCCCACTCACGCCAACCTTTCAACAGAATTCATTGTTTTTATGTGCTGCAATATCATTTTCTTTCGTCAAATAGCAAACTTTTAAGTGCATATCTAATTAATTTAATTCATCAAAAATCAAATCGATCGAAAAAAAAAACAATTAATCAAGTAGAGGAATGTAACATTAATTCATCCGGTGAATGGTGTGCGATAAGCACCGGAGCACGACACAAGGGGCAGTCGAAGTGAGAGTGCAACCACATGTCGATACACGAAGCGTGAAACGAGTGGTTACAACTCGGTAACTTGGTCACCTCCTCTCCCTCTTCAAAAGCCGATAAGCAAACGGAGCACTCCATCTCATGATCATTAATAACATTATCTGATTGGGTTTTATCATCACATGAACTTCCCTTTGTGTATCTGAAACTCCCGATGGCCAAACTACCGCGGCGGGACGGTGCCAGCTGCGACGACATCATCATGCTGTTGGCGTTTCTCCGGTCGTGAGCTTCACGTGAGCTTCGGTATTGAGTGGCGCACCACCTTACTATTATGAGGTTGTAGACGGCGAGGACCATGGCTGCGGTGGCTACCACCATCAGGCCGTAATATAAGATGGGCATGTTCGACCGCTGTGGTGGCGGAGGTGGTGCTATTGATGATGAAGATGAAGATGAAGATGAAGATGAAGATGAAGGTAATAATTGAGTTGGAGGTTTTGGAAGGTTTAGATGGTCTCCCATTTAATATATGTATGTATTCGTATTTTAATTTGTGGTGGTAAGAGGGGTTTTAGAAATAGTGTGAGCTTATATATATATATAACACTATTATCTAGCTAACTTAATATATATATAAAAGGGTTGGTTAAAGTAAAAAAATGTATTTGTTTAAAAAGCCTAAAAAAAATCCTAGCCTTCTATTTCATGAATCAACGGTTCAGATTAATTTTTAAGTATAAAACTGGTCCCAAGGGTAATATGAAAAAACCACTTTTATTGACTTTTTTTTTTTTTAAATTTCCCCACTTTATTAAAACGTTCAAAAAATTTTTATACGATATTATTTTTAAATTTAATCGCACCATAAAATCAAGAGTTTTATCCTCTTTAATTTGAGTATAGTATTGCAATATCTTTTTAATAAAAAAATTGATGGTACGAAATTGTGTTGTTTTATGACAAAAACAACACATTATGTACGTTTTGTCGTAAGACAACACTTTTGTGATGTTTAACATTAAGACAACACGTTATGTGTTGTTTTAGGGTAAAAAACATGTTATATTCCGGTTTAGGGTAAATATAATGTTTTGTGTTGTCTAATATTAAAATCGTCACTTAAAATTATTCTTAAATTGTGTTGTTTTACGATAAGAGAGTGCATTTTGTATTGTTCCATGATAAGAAAACACCTTATATGTTGTTTTAGGTTATATATTATTTTACGGTAAGAGATCATGTTTTATTTTGTTTAGTGTAAAAGATTATATAAAACAACGTAAATTTATGTGTTGTTTACAGTAAAATAACAAGGTAAAATATCACATACTGTGTTGTTTTATAATAAAACAACACGCTCTATATGGTTTCAATGAAAGAATATTTTCATATCTTGGTAGTATGTAAAATAACGCGTTCTGTGTGGTTTTCACGTTCTATGTTGTTTTCATGTAAAACAATATGTTTTGGGGTTTTTCATATAAAACAAGATGTTATGAGTTGCTTTTATGAGAAAAAACATGTTTCGTGCTACTTTTACATAAAACAACACATTATCTGATGTTTTCACATAAAACAATATGTGATGTGCTTATTTAACAAAAAAAATATGTTTTTAGCTGATTTAGGATAAACCAGCACATTCAGGGTAAAACAACACAAAACATGTTGTGTTTATGTGGTATTTTGACATATAACATATATTAAAAATGATTATATTACCGTTAGTTTTAAAATCCGTGGTCATGTTTGAAGACATAGTATAAATTACGAAGTAAAAAATTATACAGATCAAAGTGATTTTCGAGAAAGAAAATGCTCTATTATATAGAGAATGATGTTTCTGACTTTAAATATGAATAAAATTAAACAAAATTTGTATGAAAAATATGATATATCTAGGTTTCCAATAAATAAATAAAAAATGAATGCAATATTAAGCAGCCTTTGTTCTTAATTTATTTTATATTAAAATTAGATTGACTTTTGATCAGAATACACAAATCTGAAAGAAGAAATTGATTCTATATGAAAATTGGATTAAGTTTTGATTAAATGAAATCAAAAACTTAAAAAAAAGATGAATAAAATCAATTGAGATTAAGAATAGATTAAAAAAAATAAAAGAAACTAATTTTGATGCTGTTTATATGTTTCTGATTGTTAAAGACAATATTATCATTGCTATTCAATTTTAAATATTGTCATGTGTCAATCCCATATTGCTTTTTAGGTTTTTTAGGCAAATGGTTTTTTTATTTGAACCAGCTCTTATATCTTTATCTTTATACTCTAATATAAGAGTCATTTGAGATGACACGTGGCAGCACCACAATCATCCTCACCAAATTTTCCCGCATCTCTCTCATATTAAATAATTGCCTTAATTATTAATAATATTATTTAATACTTTTTTAGATGTAATAAATTAAGAAAGAAATCTATTCATTAATGTTATTTCGAAATAAATAATCTTTATCTTTATACTCTAATATAAGAGTAATTTGAGATGACACGTGACAGCACCACAATCATCCTCACCAAATTTTCCCGCCTCTCTCTCATATTAAATAATTACCTTAATTATTAATAATATTATTTAATACTTTTTTAGATGTAATAAATTAAGAAAGAAATCTATTCATTAATGTTATTTCTAAATAAATAATCTTTTTTTATACTCTAATATAAGGGTAATTTGAGATGACACGTGACAGTACCACAATCATCCTCACCAAAATTTTCCCGCCTCTCTATCATATTAAATAATTACCTTAATTATTAATAATATTATTTAATATATTTTAGATGTAATAAATTAAAAAAGAAATCTATTCATTAATGTTATTTCTAAATAAATAATTTTTTTATAAAATAATAATTTTTTCTAAAGCATAAAACTTTTTTAAAAATACAAAATATATTAAAATTGGTATTTTTAAAAAGTCAATTTTTTAAAAACTAAAAATAATCAAATTTAGGAGTTATAATAAGAAAATTTCTAAAAATGACATTTTTATATGGTTTATTTTAGAACAAAATATTTATTTTTTTGGAAAAAAAATTAAAAACAAAATCTTAAAGTTGATATCACTGTTTTATTATTTATAGTCATTTCTCATATGTAATTTCAGTCATATCATATCTTTGAATATCATTTTATAATTATTAATTTTTATTATGATAATATTTTATTTATTTAACTCGTGTAATACACGGATTTACTAAATCTAGTATATATATATACATACATACATACATACATACATACATACATACATACATACATACATACATACATACATACATACATACATACATATATATATATGTATAACCGTCTTATATAGCTAGGTCACCCTATAATAAAAAGCACTTAAACTTCTAATAATATCAAGGGGTGAGAGATCAATACATACGCTTGATTAAAACGTAAAATTAAGGTCACTAAGCGACATTTGATTAGAAACATCGTTATATAGGGTGTACTAGCTGGAGGTTTTAATCTTGTTAAGTATTATTAGTTTTATTAATTATTTAGTGGGGTTTATATTAAACTAAGACTAACTTTGATTATTTATTTAATTGCATAATAAAGTTTGATAATAATAAAGTGTCGTGATCTTGTGATTTGATCACATAAAACTTGTGTTCAAGTGAGTTTGTTCGATCCAAATTTCCAACACTAGCTAGGATACCGAGTTAGACGTACTGTGCAAATGAATCCTAATGCACTATTATAAACGCCTATAAGATTTTTTTTATTATAGAAAAACCCCAAAAAGCTCTTGATTTTATAACATATTCTTAAAAAGACTATAATTATGATTTTCTATATAAATTTAATTGGTTAATTATACAATACATAGTTTTCTATTTCAACTAAAATTTTCTCATAAATTTTTTAATTATATATTTGTATGAATATGATGAATTGGTTTGTTGATTGGCGCATTGGGCTCACGATTCAAGATTGGACTTTGGTCAGCCAGACGGGGCTATGTTCGTATGAAAGGTTGCTTCAAGATTGCTCTAGATCAGACCTATTTTCTCTCTTAATCACACATGGATCCAGTGTGCATTGGATGTTACTTGTTTTAGAAGTGAGCCTATATATGAGGAGAGAGAGCTTTGAGTCTCTCACTTTTCACATGCTCTCTCTTCCTCTTGAGTGTTCGATGCTCTTGACAATTCATTTGCTCTGATCTTAATCATATTTGTTTAGGGTTTCATCACTTGATGATTTTTGAGTTATGTTTATGTTTTGTTTGGTGTTTTGATCATCATCTCGGTGGTCATAATTGTCTACTGTTTTTGTTTTCCAGTTTCATGTTTTTTAATGTTCTTTGCTTGTAAGTCTTAGATTATGGTTTTCCAATTTTATGTTCTTTAATGTTCTTTGCTTGTAAGTCTCAGATTATGGTCTGAAACGTATTAGGTTTAGGAATAAAGTGATATTTTATGTTTCTTACATATATATATTTTTTGTAAATAAGTTATATAGTTTGTAAACACTATTTGCATTTTATTGATGATGAAACTTGATCAACTTCGAACTTAATTGTTGGCTATTTTCATTTTAACTCTCCCAATCATACTACGAACTAGTAAATTAAACATTCACATCAGCGCGTTAATATGTTTGATTCTTCGTACTCTTTTTCAGATTTTCATCTTTTTTATTATGTCCCTTCCTTATATATAAGCGTCTCTCTAGGAAGAGTAGAAGGTACAAGGAGTCAATGCGTTAATCTGGTTTACAGGCTCACCTTTATTCTTAGCTAAATCTTGACTCTTGTCAATAGGAGTTCTAGCTATATTAGAGTCATTTGCATTAAACTTCTCAAGAATTTTACCCACATAGTGAGATTGACTTGAAACAAGTCCAATTTGGGTTCCTGTGATTTTAACTCCCAAAATCAAATCTGCTAAACCCATGTATTTCATGTTAAACCTGGCTTTCAAGATGTCCTTTGTAGATTTTATCAATTTGTCATTACTTCCAGCAATGAGCGTATCGTCTACATATAGACACAAGATGACATATCCATCTCGTGAGTCCTTTACATACACACACTTATCGCATTCATTGATTTTGAACCCAGAATCAAGCATGACGTGATCAAAATTTTGGTGCCATTGTTTTGGAGCTTGTTTTAATCCATACAAGGATTTGACAAGCTTATACACTTTCTTTTCTTGTCCAGAGGTTATAAAACCTTCAAGTTTTTTTTATGCAAATATCTTCCTCTAGATTTCCATTTAACAAAGTTGTTTCCACATCCATTTGGTGAACTTCTAGATTTCTGATGGCTGTAATAGCAAGTACCAACTTGATGGAGGTTACTCGCGTTACCAGAGAATATATATCAAAGTAATCTAGACCTTCTCGTTGTTTATATCCTTGGCCTACCAACCTTGCTTTGTACTTATCAATGGTGCCATCTAGCTTCATCTTTTTCTTGAAGATCCATCGGTAACCTAGTGGCTTGCATCCTAGAGGAAGATCCACTAGCTCCCATGCGTGGTTTTATAAAATAGAGTCTATCTCGCATTTGATGGCCTCTCTCCATTAAGGTCCTTCTGAGGAACTTACCACTTGTTGGTAAGTTTGAGGTTCTTCTTTAACCATGTAGGTAAGAAAGTCGGGACCAAAGGACTTTTATGTCCTTTGCCCTTTACTTCGTATTTCAACCTCTTCAGTCTTAGATTGTCCTTGAAGTTCATCATTTGCAACCTCATCATCCAGACCCATTTCCTCGACCGGTCTTGATGAAACCTATTCTTCCTTCCCCAAGCATGGGAATATATGTTCAAACCATGATGCATTCTTTGCTTCTAATATGGTACCCTTGTATATCCCAGGGTTCTTAGAATCATGCACAAGAAAGCGAATTACACCACCAAGACGAGTGTATCCTATGAATACACAATCCACAATTTTTTGTCCTATTATTAGGCGCTTCGGTGGTGTCACCACCACTTTAGCTAAACACCCCCACACTTATAAATAATTGTATGATGGTTTGATTCATGTCCATAACTCATATGACGTTACATCTTTCTTCTTAATAGGTATTATGTTTAGCACATAATTTATTGATAAAATTGCTTCCCCACACATGTCCTTGCTTATCCCAGAGCTTATCAACATGGCATTCATCATTTTTTTAAAGTGCGGTTTTTGCGCTCTGTCATACCATTTGATTGTGGGGAGTACGGAGCTATGTGCTCATATATGATACTGATTTTCGCACAAACATCAACAAAAGGTGAAATATATTCACCACATCAGTCACTTCTTATGATTTTGATTTTCCGATTGAGCTGATTTTCAGCTTCGGCTTTGAACAAGGTAAACTTGTCGATAACCTCGTCCTTACTCTTGAGTAAGTACACACAACAGTATTTTGTACTATCATCAATGAAAGTTATGAAGTACTTGTTCCCATTATGAGTGGAAATCACTTTCAAATCACACACATTAGTGTGAATCATATCAAGGGGTTCGGTGGTTCGCTCAACCTTTTTAGATGATGATTTAGTTTGTTTTACTTCAAGACAAGTTTCACATTTATGGTTTGAATCAATATCAAATGTTGGTATGCAATTTAAGTTAATCAAACGACGAATGGAATTAAAGTTAACATGACATAGTCTACCATGCCATACATTTGAAGACTCAAGCAAATAAGCAGAACTATTACCAATCTTATTCATTCTATTCACGACGGTTATATTTAATTTGAACATACCATTGAGGGCATAGCCCTTACCAACATACATACAATTTTTAGTCAACCTGACCTTATCAGACTCAAACACTATTTTAAACCCAAACTTGTTCAACTGCCACCCAGACACAAGATTCTTGAGAATCTCTGGGACATACAACACAATAGTCAAAGTAAGCTTCTTTCCAGATGTCATTTTTAGCATCACGTTCCCCTCGCCTTTGACATCAGCAGTGGTAGAGTTTCCCATAAAAAGTTTCTCTTTATTGACTTCCTTGAAAGTGTTGAAGAGGTTCTTGTTAGCACAAACATGGCGGGTAGCCCCGGTATCAACCCACAATTCCTTGGTATTTGACCCAACCAAATTAACTTCAATGATTATCATTGTGAGGTCAAAAATCATAGCAACAAGATTTTCAACATCATTAACCATGTTGGCTTGTTGGGTAGTCTTTTTCTTGGGCTGCTTGCATTCATTTTCCTGATGACTTGGCTTGTTGCAATTATAACAGGTACCTTGGAATTTCTTTTTTGCAATTCCACCTTTAGGTCCAAGGTGAAATCCTTTCCTATTGGTTTTCTTCTGAGCCCGTCCTTTGTTTTTGTTACCCTTAAAGGATTGACCATGCTCAACAACAATAGCCTTTGTTAATTCGGGAATGCCACTTTTCTTTTGGGCAACTTTGTTGTCTTCTTCAATACGAAGATAGACCACAAGATCTTCAATAGTCATTTTCTTTCGCTTATGTTTGAGATAGTTCTTAAAATCAATCCAGCTTGGTTGCAGTTTCTCGACCATAAATGCAACTTGAAATGTCTCACTGAGCATCATTCCTTCTGCATGAATATCTTGAAGAATAAACTGTTTATATCATTATTGTCATTATGATCATTATTAGCAAAATGGTTTCAGCAGTAACGATCATCATTGCACATAATGATTTGAATAATAATGACAAGGCATGTCAAACGCCTTATGTAACAGTCTATAAATTCTATGTTGTTCAGAACAAGAAATGGTTTCAGTAGCAAAGAGAGGTCCTCTCGCGAACCCGGGTTAACAGAGCTGCATTTGTGCCCGCATGTCGCACGGGCGACGCATTTGTTCAAGAAACTTCTAACCCAGAAATCCGTTTTTGCTTTAACGGTTGTAATGCTTCAGTTTTGGCTTTAATTTAAAAAATTAATGACCCGGTGGTTAGTAAAGATTCTAGGCTTATAAGCCTAATAGGCGGTATACATAACCATTACCAAACTCTAGTTAATCGGTTAACAATGGTACTAAACTCAATAGTTAGTGAATCATAATTTGCTTTCATCAATGACATTGATTTTAGATGGACCTATGATAGTAAATGAAATGCTAGCTTGGCTAAAACACTTAAAAATTGGTGCATCTTTCTTTAAGGCAGATTTTGGAAAGGTATTCGACTCCATTAATATAATTTTCTTAGACTCAATTATGAAAACCATGTTCCACATCTTTTGTGAACTTGGATTAATGGATGTTTTTCCTCCGGGAGAACATTTATTTCTAGCTCCCAAATTTAATCTCACCTGTTGGTTTGGAAAGGGAGACTCACCTTCTCCCTTCTTGTTTATTATCATTATGGAATCCTTACATGTCATCACTACATCGATATGCAATCTTACCCTTTTCGAGGGTATTCAGCAACCAATGACACCAAAATTATCCCATCTCTTTAATACGGATCTTCATACTCTAATAAAAAAATAACTTAAGATGACACGTGGCAGCACTACAATCATACTCATCAAAATTTTACCGCCTCTCTCTCCCATTAAATTATTACCTTAATTACTAATAATATTATTTAACACTTTTTAGATTTAATAAATTAAGAAAAAAATCTATTTATTAATGTGATTTTTAAATAAATAAATTCATAAAATAATAAATTTTTGTACAACATAAAATTTTTTAAAAATACGAAATATTTTAAAATTGGTATTTCTTAAAAGTCAATTTTTTAAAAACCAATATAATCAAATTTGGGAGTTATAATAAGAAAATTTTTAAAAATGATATTTTTATACGGTTTGTTTAGAACAAAATTTCAGTCATATCATATCTTAAAATATCATTTTATAATTAATAAATTTTATTATATTAATACTTTATTTATTCAATCCGTGTAATACACGGGTTTATTTAACCATCCCCTTCAAACATGAAAAACTTAGCTAGAATATGACTCCTTCCTGTTTTTGGGGTTAAGAGTGAACTTCAAGAAAAGCAAGTGTATTAAAGTGGAGGACTTAAAGCCTAAATGTTGTAAAAATTTGGAAGTCTGTCTTTAAAAAAGTCACAAAAGGCTATCCAAATGGAGAGAAAAGTCATTCTCAACGGGGGAAGAATTATGCCGGTTAAGTCGATTCTTGGGAGCTCTTCCCTTGTATTTTTCATACTCCGTTACGAGTATTACCCTCACTAGAAAGAATGCCTAGAAAAAATGTTAGAGTGCCTTGAAAAAGGATCTTGGGCCTCGTGAAACAGGATGACGACTTCCAAATAAAGACTAGGAACTAGGTTAATCAAGGCTGCTAATTAGGCTCTCCTTATCTAGTAAATGTCAAGGTTTAAAGAAGATCCTCAAGCTGTAGGGGCAAAGAAGATCCTTAATGGTACATAGTTAAATAAATTTATAGTCATTTTAGTATGATTGGCCAAATACGAAAATATGTTACTATATTTTATAATTTTAAATTATGTCTCCTTGGTTAAGAAAAATACAAAATAATTGTTTAATTTACTATAAATATATCTAGAAAAAAGGAAAAAAAAAAGGAAGAAATCAACCATTTATTGAAAGATGATGTGTAATATTATACGTTTACATTTGCATGCAACCACACAACATTCCTACCAACGTCACAAAGTATTCCTCACAAAAACATTGATGCGGTTACTTCGATCTCATCTTATATTTTTCATATTCTTTCTAATTTGGAGAATCAATATTTAGAAATATTTAAAATTATACTAAATAAGTGAAGAGAAATTCAAAGTAGATTTTGAATAAAAATCCAATTATATATATATTAAAAACCAAAGACGGTGTGACCAAGGAATTGAACTTCTTTCAACCAAAATTCACATTTGGAGAATTTGACATATAGTCGTTCGGTTCGAAGAAGTTCCAAGATCAAACGTAAGTGTCGTTCGTGTTCGGATTCGGTCTTAGAATAGATTAAAATACCGTCAATGAACACAATTACAAAACGATCCAAGTAACGTCTGCACACGCGGTTCATCAAGTCTATAAAGGCTGCGGGTGCATTGGTCAAACCAAAAGGCATAACCATGAACTCGTAATGACCATACCTTGTGCGGAAAGCAGTTTTTGGAATATCTTCTTCACGGATACGAAGTTGATGATAACCAGATCGTAGGTCGATTTTTGACAAACAAGTTGCTCCTTGAAGTTGGTCAAAGAGATCATCGATACGAGGAAGAGGATAACGATTTTTTACCGTGAGTGTATTGAGCTCGAGATAATCAATGCACATGCGGAACGAACCGTCCTTCTTCTTTACAAAAAGGATTGGAGCACCCCAAGGGGATGAGCTAGGATGTATGAAGCTTTTATTAACCAACTCTTAAAGTTGACTAGCTAGCTCTTGCATTTTCGAGGGTGCGAGTCGGTATGGAGATTTAGCAACAGGTGTAGCATCGGGTACGAGATCAATCCGAAAATCAATGGAACAAGCGGGAGGAAGGCCAGGTAGATCTTTAGGGAACATGTCGGGAAAATCACAAATGATTAGAATGTCTTTCACACTCTTTCTCTTTTCTTTTTCTATCACGACATGGGCTAAAAAGACAATACAATCCTGGCACTTTCGTGCCTCCGTACAAGACATGAGTTTGAGTCCGTTCGAGGGTTTCTCGTCATAGATTTGTAAGGTGTCACCGGAAGGATGCGGAATACAGATATATTTTTCAAAGCAAACGAATTCAGCACGAACCTTGGCAAGCCAATCCATGCCTACTATGACATCAAAGCTACCCAATTGCATGGGTATGAGTTCGATAGGAAATTCATGTTCATTAAGACTTAAAACGCAATCAAGGAGAATGGAATCAACGGTGACGGATTTCTGTTAGCGACTTCAATGGTGAATGATTTTGGCAATTTAGAACGTGTACATTTTAGACAAAACTTTTATCCGCACCAGTATCAAATAACATAGAAGCATAAATTCCATTTATAAGAAACGTACCGTTTACGACGTCATTGTCATTTTGAGCTTGATGCGCATTTATGTTAAATGCGCGTCCATGTGGCGCTTGCACTTGAACTTGATTGTTGCGGGGGCATTGAGGAGCAAGATGGTTTGGGTCACCACATTTGAAGCAAGCACGACCATTTGCATTAGCGGGGGTCTTTGGGTACTGGTGTGAGTCGAAGGTGGGTTACCAGGTGGGCTAGGACCACTTCGACATGCTGAGGCAAAGTACCCATAATGTAAGGCCCTGTTCCCAAGACGCTTACAGTTGGTCAATCATCGCATAAATAATATAAAACATCTCTTTTTGCAGGGGAAATTTAACTTTTCATTGATAAATAAAAACATGTCAATTATCATATCATTTCGTTTACAACCCAAAAATTATATTAATACATTAACATATTCAAAATGTGGATGCCAGACTCGAATTGTCCCCAGTAGCTTATGCATCCATGCCTGCACCTCCCCAGCATCATCAATCACCTGCCAACTGATATGCATATAAAAAGTCAGCGACGCTGAGTGAGTTCTAGTTTATATAATAAAATACTTTACTTTTAATAAAAACCTTTCCATACTTTTATTCGTGATCACACATCATACGTACATCTTGATAATAATCATTTATTATCTTTCATCATCGTTCATAATCGTTCATTTCGTACTTTATTATCTTTCACTTCTATCTAGATCCTGTCATATGCTATGCCTCATCATTGGTGCACGAAGCGACTACAGTCTTGGGGGCAAGTGGCAAGGATCCTGTTTCGTACGTTTCCATCAATCATAAAGACTGACCTTTATGTGTGCACTCAGCACACTGTCGAGGTGGCAACCCATAATGAGTTGTGAACCCCTTTTTAATATGCTTGTAAGACTTTAATTTATTCATTACGTTACACTTTTCATTATCTTAATCTTTTACTTTCATTACAATAATACTTTACGTACATAAGCACATATCACACCACGTAAAGTCACATCATGATACGAAATATGGAACATCAACAAAAGCCCTCAAACATACATAACATCAACAGCCATAAACCGCCATAAAACATCAAGACTTAACACTAAATTCTATTTTCCAAAATTTCAGAAAATTTCTAAGTGTCCACAAGGCAAGAACATACTTACAGCAGATGACTTAAAATTTTCTAAGTGTTCACAGCGGACAACCAAAGTTCACAGCGGACAGCCAAAATATTCTAAGTGTCCACAGCGGCTGAAGAAAGTCCACAACGGATGAATAAAGTCCACAACAGACAGTTCATAAAATTTTACTAAGTGTTCACAGCGGATGAACAAAGTCCACAACGGATGAACAAATCTACAGCGGAAAATCATAAAAATTCCTAAGTGTTCACAGCGGACGTGTAAAGTCCACAGCGGACAAAATGCAAAATCTGTCTAAGTGTCCACAGCGGACACAATGCAAAATATTTCTAAGTGTCCACAGCGGACGTGTAAAGTCCACAGCGGATACATGCAAAATATTTCTAAGTGTCCACAGCGGACGTACCAAGTCCACAGCGGACACCATGCAAATTCTAAGTGTCCACAACAAACACTATAATATCACCTGTAACGCATCATGCGTATTTTCCAGTTCCCAAACATCATTCTAACTTATACTTAGCATAGATCTAACATGTTACACACTTAAAACATACTATACATCAACCCAATCATCACAGCAGTCACACAAACACACATACAACATAATTCAGTCATACATACATGGAAAATACATAGTTTGAGCAGAAAACAATAGTTTAATATGCATACCAGCCCCAAACAAGCAGAAACATATAAAAGAGGGGATCTAGAACTCACCTCTAACAACTTTTGAGTGAAAACTCCTCAAACCCGAGAGCTACCTAGAGTTCTAGCACTAAAACACACAAAAACAAGCTGCCAAACACAAAGATTACACATAAAGATCAGTCCAGAAGTTCAAACTCACTGAACACCGAGAACAAATCACTAAGAAACCTCACCTTCTTGAAGATCTTCCTCTTTCTCTCTCTAGAACCGGTTGAAGCTTCTTCTTTCCTTTTCAGCCGAAAGAGTGAGTGTGAAAAAGAGAAGTACGGGCTGCCATACTTCTTTTGAATCCCATAATGGGCAAGTTTGCCCCTTGCATACTTTTAACCCCTTGCGTTTAACTAACTCTTTTTCTCCATTTTCTTTTCTTTTCTCTCTCTCTTCTTTTTTTTTGCTGAATTTTCCGGGTGTTACAAGTCCACCCCCTTATATAGATTTCGTCCCCAAAACCTGTCACTCCTCAAACAACTATGGGTAATGCTGTCTCATCTCCTCCTCAGTCTCCCACGTAGACTTGGACTTCTTTCTGTGTCTCCACTGTACTCGCACAAGTGAAACTACTTTATTCCTTAGCCTCTTCTCTTTTCTATCAATAATGGCTGATTGCGGGTTGTCAAGCCTAATAAAAAACAATTTATGATGGTCCAAACTCATCTAAG
The DNA here is from genome assembly GCA_025506505.1 of Flaveria sonorensis. NCBI lineage: Eukaryota > Viridiplantae > Streptophyta > Magnoliopsida > Asterales > Asteraceae > Flaveria > Flaveria sonorensis. Next base: position 50,547,898 of record CM046426.1, read on the forward strand.
ATAGCCAGAGTAAGTCGGGTCGATCCACAGGGAATATGTGGAAAGTGTGGTTCAATTCATAAAGCTGAAAGCTTTATTGAAAATACTTGTAAATTAACCAAATTGCAAAAAGTACTTGAGATTGAAAAGTAAAATTGATTGTAAATAATGATGGGAAAGAGTAATCCCCTCCGGGTTAAGGTTTACAACTTAGACTTGCTTTGATAGTTAAAAGTGGTCACATAGACATAATCGGGTTGATTTGGTTAAAGACAATAGATTGAATGAGACTGTTGTTAATGAACTACTCAAGTCATATCCTACGTTTGTATTACCCAACCCCATCCAAAACTGATGTTTCCAGATGAAAAGAAATCTAAAACAATCAAACAAGAACAACTGAATTGAAAGCAATACACGTATTTTAGAATCTCTAAACAATAAATAATGTTACGCGGCTTAAACTACCGTGTTCAAACATTAACTCAACAAAAACCATCAAGAACAAGTTATAGTATAAACCTTAACACCCGGAGAAGATCACGGGTGGATTAGCCAGACATGGAAACGAAAAACAAATCAAATAGAAGGTAAACATTGTATCTAACGTTAAAGATTCAAACCCAATGATAAAAACACAATCTTGAGCCTTGAAATCACCTCCGGGAGCCTTTTGGATCACTTGGGGTCGTTCCTAGGGCTTGGGGACGGCTTGGAATGAAAGATAGTCCTGAAAACCTAATTTTTCCGTCTTATAAGTGATTTCAGCGCATCGTGTACCGTAGGTCACTTGAACACCGTAAGTTACGTTAGGGGCTTTCTATTCAGTTTTTGAATCGATGAACCGTAGGTCATCTTTCCACCGTAGGTTACGCTAGGGGGCTATACCGTAGGTCATGTTTCCACCGTAGGTTACGGTTGACCAGCTTTGTCCGATTCTTGTTTTCTTCGTAACTTCTTCGTTCGGACTCCGTTTTCCTCCCCGTTTGCGGCCACGTTCTCGTAATTGAATTATCTATCACATCATATATAATGATCTTCATTTATCATCCATATGCATTCTTCAAAACACATCAAATCATTGTGTTTTACCTACAAAACACCAAATCATCGTAGTTAACTTATTCCAAACAATTTCTCCTACTTAAACACATAAATTACATTAAAGTTAACTACTTAACCATGATAAACATCATTCTAAACCTCTTACATCAATGGCCATTGGCTGCTCCACATAATTAAGCCGTTCATCTACCTCGATGTCCTCGAGTGACACTATCATATCCTCCTTAGCTGAGCACTTCCTCAAATGAGATACATGGAACGTTGGATGGTTTCCACTTAACTCATCGGATAGCTCCAATCGATAGCCCACCTCTCCTACTCGAGCAATGATTCGAAAAGGCCCTATGTACCTCGAACTTAACTTTCCCCGCTTCCTGAATCGGATGATCCCTTTCCAAGGCGAGACCTTTAACATAACTCTATCACCCACTTTGAATTCAATTGGTCTACGTCTCTCGTTAGCATACGACTTCTATCTATCCTTTGCTGCCTTCATAAAGGCCTTGATCTTTTCCAACTTTTTAGTCGTAGCCTCGATCACGTCAATGCTCCCTAACTCTTTCTGCCCGATGTCACCGCAACATACAGGCGTTCTACACCTCCTACCATATAACATGTCATATGGAGGCATACCAATGCTGGCGTGATAACTGTTGTTATATGAGAATTTTGCTAACGATAAGTGTTTGTCCCAACTTCCTCCAAAATCAATAACGCATGCTCGTAGCATATCTTCCAGCATCTGAATCGTCCTCTTCGATTGACCATCTGTCTGGGGATGGTAAGCCATACTGATATGTAATCTCGTCCCCATCGCATCATGAAATCTCTTCCAAAACTTAGATGTAAACTGAGTGCCACGGTCAGACACGATAGACACTGGTACACCATGACGAGTCACAATCTCTTTGATGAACGGATCCGCCAACCTCTCAGATGAATACGTCAGTCGATCAAGTATCACCCATATGGCATCGTATCCCCTTGTCGTACCCGGTAACTTCGTAATGAAGTCCATGGTGATGTGCTCCTATTTCCACTCAGGTATATCCAAGGGTTGGATCTTCCCGTATGGCTTCTGATACTCCGCCTTCACTTGCAAGCAAGTAAGGCACTTACTCACATACTCCGCTACATCGAACTTCATTCTCGGCTACTAGTAATCTTTCTTCATATCATGATACATCTTTGTAGCACCGGGGTGAATTGAGTATCGAGTCTTGTGAGCCTCATCCATGATCTTCCCACATAGATCCCCATAATGAGGAATCCATATCCGCCTCAATCGGGTCCAGACACCAAGATTGTTCTCCCCCAACTCGGCGACTAGACCTTTCATCCTTTCAGAGTTATCTGATCCTCTTTTAGCGCTTCATCCTAAAATTCCTTAACCTGCTCCATCACATCGGAGGTCATAACCAACTAATAAGCTTTCACCTGAATCAGCTCGGGTCTCTCTTTTCGGTTAAGGGCATCCACCACTACGTTGGCCTTGCCCGGATGAAAATGGATCTCATAATTGTAGTCTTTGATCAACTCTAACAATCTCCTTTGCTTTATATTGAGATCCTTCTGCTCGAAGAAGTACTTCAAACTTTTATGTCAGTGAAGATGGTGCACTTCATCCCGCACAAGTAGTGCCTCCAAATCTTCAATGCAAAGACCACAGCCTCCAACTCCAAGTCATGAGTAGGGTAGTTAGCCTCATGGATCTTCAACTGTCAGGACGCATAGGCAATAACTTTTCCCAGTTGCATCAGCACGCAACCCAATCCTGAATAAGAAGCATCCGAATAGACCACAAATTTTTCATTCCCTTCGGGTAACGTCAAGATAGGAGCTTGAGTCAATCTTGTCTTTAACTCTTCGAAAGCATTCTCCTGCTCTCGACCCCATACGAACTTCACATCTTTACAGGTCAACTTGGTCAATGGTGAAGCTATCTTGGAGAAATCTTGGATGAATCTTCTATAGTAGCCCGCCAAACCCAAGAAACTACGAATCTCAGATGGCGTCTTTGGAGACTTCCATTGCATCACCGCCTCAACTTTTGCCAGGTCCACCATGATCCCTTCAGGATTTACCACATGACCTAGAAACTGAACTTCGCGTAACCAAAATGCACACTTGGAGAACTTGGCGTACAGCTTCTCCCTTCTAAGCGTATCCAGAACTTCTCAAAGGTGACCGACATGCTCTTCTTCGCTCTTTGAATAAATTAGTATATCATCGATAAACACAATCACTGATTTATCTAGCATAGGCTGATACACCCGATTCATCAGATCCATAAAAGCAGCTGGTGCATTGGTTAAACCAAAAGACATCACAAGAAACTCATAGTGTCCATAACACGTACGAAAAGCTGTCTTAGGAATATCCTGCTCCCTCACCTTCAGTTGATGGTAACCAGATCGAAGGTCTATCTTCGAAAACCAACTGGCACCTTGGAGCTGATCAAACAAGTCATCAATCCTCAGTAACGGATACCGATTCTTCACGGTCAACTTATTCAGTTCACGGTAGTCTATAATTCCTTCATCTAACAACTCTTCGAATGAACCCCTTATCTAACAACTCTTGCAGTTGAGTCATCAATTCCTTCATCTCGTAGAGAGCGAGATGATACGACGCCTTTGCAACAGGTTGGGCACCAGGTATTAAATCAACTTGAAACTCAATCTCGCGGTCAGGTGGCACACCTGATAAATCTTTCGGAACACGTCTGGGAAATCACACATAACCGGTACATCCGAAATTTGTGATACTGTTGCATCCACATCCTTACATAAGCCAAATAGGCACCACATCCACGCCTCATACACTTCTCTGCCACAACCATTGAGATTACTTTCGGGATCGTACTAACTCTATCACTGTAGATCGTCACCAAACTCCCATCGGGCGCGATCAACCGAATCATCTTCTTACGGCACACGATGTTTGCCTCATAGGTTTCTAACAAATCCATCCTTAGGACTACATTGAATCCGCCTAAGGGCATCACAAACAACCTAGCAGAGAAACTATGACCATCCAACTCTATGTCACAGTCTTCTACCATATCAGAAATCCTGGTAGACTTACCAATAACAGTTTCTACATCGAAGAGCTTATCAGTCTTTCTGCTCTTAACAGGAAACTTATCACAGAAGGCAACAGAAATAAAATTCCTACTAGCACCAGAATCAAACAATAGAAAGGCACTAGCGTCATTAACCAGAAATGTACCTGATACAACATCGAGATCCACTCTAGCTTCCTCGCGGGTCAAGGTAAAAGCTCACGCCCTAGCCTTCTGCACTTCCTTCCCTTTCTCAGCCTCTTTTCCCGCCTTTGAGCTCTCAGATCTCGGCCTCATGCACTCCTAACTCATGTGACCTATTTCTCCACAGTTATAACACCTTATTCCCCCATAATCCTTGGCCATATGCCCTGCCTTCCCACATTTGAAACAGATATTCGACCCCCACTTACATTCCCCTGCATGCTCCTTCATATACTTATTACACCTCCTCATCCCTGTACCTACTGTCCCCACCTTCCGATCATCCACCCTTGCCTTTTTGTTCTTGTGAGTAAAACCACCACTGCCAAATTGTTTCCCGTTCTAGTTTCTGTCACCACCACCTTTCTTGCTCACCCCCACCACAGTCACTTCCTCCCTCTCGTCGTACAGTCTCCCTGCTAGATCGACCACCGACCTAAATATGCCTGGCGGGGCGGCAATCAGATGCCTATGGATATCCGCCAGCAGACCTTGAATGTATCTCTTGATCTTTCATGACACAGGCGTCACCTGATCTGGCACCAGCCTTGCCATCTCGTTGAACTTTATCGTGTATTATTGGTGTGTCATGGTTCCCGGATCCAACTATAGAAACTCTCTTTCAATCTTATCGAGTTCCCTGTGAGGTCAAAACTCCTCGATTACCAGCTTCTTAAGTTCACTCCACCTCATTCTCCCAATCGCCCTACTACCCTCGACCTGGACAATGTTGTCCCACCAGCATAAGGCTGAGTCCACAAATGATTGGGTCGTAAACTTCACCCTTTGATCCTCCCAGCATTCACTGATATCCAACATAACCTTCATTTCTCTCACCCATCGAAGAGCAACAATAGTGTTCCCATTTCCATCGAAAGTCGGGGGATTACATCTCTGAAATGCCCTATAACTAGACCCCCAGGCAGTGTCCTACATTGCTTCCTCTTCCTCATCATCACTGGAGACAACCATCTCAGTCTCTGGCTACTCCTCCTCACCTGAACCTCTCTCCTCGCCCTCTTTCCCAGCAGTTTTCCTCCTCTCCTCTTTCTCCTTCTTTCATCCTTTCTCACTGCTCTAATAACCTCTGTCGCTATAGATGGCAGAATCATCTGCATGACTTGATGAACTTCCTCCACAACTGCCTCTTTCACTGAGGCCCTCAGGTTAGCTCTCTCGTCACCGCCTTCATGGTGATAAAGCTCGGGCTCTTCAGGAGCCTTTTTAGCAGTTCTAGCCCTGTTCCTTATGACACGCGGCCCAGCACCACGTCCACCATGACCTCCACCTCTAGAAGCCTCTGAAGATCTACCACCAGCCATCTCTAAACACTATAAGATTCAAACACCAACACGGTCATTCAAGATAATAGCTTAGATTATGTCAAGTATAGTAAGTCCCTAATTACAGTGGCCAGTTGTGATTAGCCACTTACTTTACTCTTCATCCCCTAAGCATTCCATATCCAGACTACATCAGTATCCAAATCTACTAAGAGCACATACTTCACATAGCACACGCACATAATTCCTTTTTTCATTAATTTACATAAAACGTTTACATAAAACATTTACCTGCAGACATGTTGCTACTAGGACTGGCATCCCTTCCCTTTCCTCCCATTCTTAGTTTAAGTTTTAGGTTCTTTTTTGAAAATAATTTACCTAATTCTCTTAAACTTTGGCTCTAATACCAACTTGTAAGGCCCCGTTCCCGAGACGCTTACAGTTGGTCAATCATCGCATAAATAATATAAAACATCTCATTTAACTTTTCATTGATAAATAAAAACATGTTAATTATCATATGTGAGAATCCAGAGATCGATATATTAATTATCAGATTTGATTTTAACAAGTATTGATCGCGGAATTACCAGTACTTGTTGTTTAATTGATTAATGCACTTGAAATTGATCAAACAGTATAAAGAACAATCAAAATATAATAATAATCAAACTACAATTGCTCAATAATTACAATCAATCAATTGTAATGCCTCTGCTGCTATTGATTCTATTGTTATGATTGTTATATGATCTAATGTTGTTTGATCTTCTGTTCCTTTTTTTTTACATGTTCTTGATCTCATGTTATATAGAGATCTTATTCTATTCCTAAAACATTGCTAATCTTTCGCTATCCTGTTGCTATAATTAAGCTAACTTCCTATAGCTATCCAAATCCTTGCCGCATTTATCAGCACAGGAGTTCGTGATTTACAATGAAATAAACACAAATAATATTATTGATGTGATGTAATATCTTCACTTGATTTAAATGTTTTCTGCTATCATTAATGTTGTTGATCTGCCACGTTGACTTGTTGACTTTCTGTTGACTACTTGATGATACGGAATCATTCAAGTGTTAAACAGTCTTCCGAAGGAATTTATTCTTCAGCAGGAAATTTGTCTTCTGTAGCAACACTTAGTCTTCAGTGCTTGTTCTTCAGTGATTGTGCTTTCATAGGAGTTCTTGTTCTTCAGCAGAAAGTTCTCCTTCAGCAACTCCACTTGATCTTTGGACTTGTTCAGTTATTGTTGTTCTTTCGCAGGAGATCTACGGATGTACACTTCAGTTGTATTACTGAGAACATCTATGGAAGAGTGATTTGTTCATCCGCAGTTGTTTTAACACTTATTCAATTTTTTTTCAAATTGACTACATTTAATGTTTCCTGTAATCACACATAAATCAACACATATATTATGAGATACAATATATCATGCAATTCATAAACTCATAATGTACTCAATGCATTATATTATATCATCAAAATTATAATTACAAAGAGTGATTACAAGAGTTTGATCTATCATCTAAACCTATACAAGACATCTAGACCTAACAATACTCCCCCTTATGTTTAGACTCTAGTAATCATGGGTTTACGTCTTTCAGTTCTTGCACTCTTGCCAAAATCTTGGTATTGAAGTAGTTCACGACATTCTTTTGATCTTCATACTTATACTTGATCTGACGTCTACTCATTCTCTTCAAAGTCTTGTATTTCAAGCCCAGGATATCCTCTTCAGTGGTGAGTGTTGCAACAATATTATTGTTAGACACTACCTCCAATTCATCCTGTTCTGAAATTCTTAATTCTGTTATGAGCTTTATCTCTATTCCAATCAGTTGTCCGGCCTCAAACTTTCTTCTCATGTGTGCCTTAGCATGCAACTTGTCAATGACTTGAATTAAGTGAACATATAGGCACAAATCATTCTGAGCTGTTTGGTCATTCAACTTTAGGAAGAATTTGTCACGTAAGTATGATGTGTAGCTTGGGTGCAGGAGTTTGATCTCCACAGGGTCAAATAGCCTTATGCTTGAGGCTTTCTTCTGGGGATCATTCCTCTGCAACACCAACTCTTTAGTCTTTTCAACATAACCCCATTCAGTGATAGGGAAAGAGAACTGATTTCCCTCAATCACTTTTATTTTGTTTAAATTTAGCATCAACAAGCTGAGAACTGGAATGAGAGCTTCTCTGACTTCTTCTTCTGTGCTCAGCATCTACTCTTTTTGCTTCTTTGAGCACATCCCCTTTGAACTTGTGACTCAGCTTGGCCATAAGTCCAGAGAAGTCTCTACCTTTTGGACTGATTGGGTAGTTAGTGATAGGAGTGCTTTGCAGAGCGGTTAGATCAACATCTGGTAGTATGAGAATGATTTCCACCAAGGGAAAGTATTGGACCATACCAGATGCTCTCTTAATCATAGCACAATCCCAGTCTGAGTCAAATTTCCATTTTATTATCTTGTTTTCTACTGCTGCACTTACAGTTGTCATCAGATCAAAAAGTCAAATTAAAGTAGCCTTTTGTTTAGTGATCTCTCTGAAAGCAGTGCCCAGAGGCCAGATCTTGTTTGGAATCACATCCCTTGGCTCTCTTATCATTTGTTCAGTTCCTCTGTGCATGTCTTTAACTTCAACTATAGTCGACTCAGTAGGAGTTTGATCAGATTGATGTTAATGAGCAGGATTGGGAGCCCCAGTCCTGAACTTCACTCCTGTGTTCAGCTCAGTATTCATCACATATTCCATTATTCTTCTGAGCTCACTAACTGTTCCTCCCTTGAGTTCATGCTGCTTATAATTGTGACTTTGTAACCAGCAGATCATGTTGTATCTTGTCAGTTTGGCTGTGTCATAATGTCCCAACTCCTTTCTGATCTTCTCTATTACCTTGAACTTGGAGAAGGTTTCATAGTTGCATGCAGGGAGCATCATTCTGACAGCATCAAACTCTTTCAGTGTTTGAATCAACTCAGACATGTTCATCTTCTCCACTATGTCGTAGGGAAAGCCATTATTAATTAGGTCCATGAACATGGCAGAGTGAGGTCTTTCTTCTAGAATGTCTTTTGTTGTTAACAATTCATCATCTTCAACTTCTTCAGCCACTTCAGCAGGCTCTTCTTTTGTCAGTTCTTCCCACTTCGCATCACTGTCTTCTTTACTTTGTTCTACTGGGCTAAATGCTCTAGTGAATCTAGTTTTATTCTTTTTGGTGATTCACTAGCAACATCAGTTGTTTTCCCCAGGTATTTCCTTCTTTTGCTGTAAGTGATCATGGTTGACTCACTTTTGATCAATTCAGCTTCAGATAACTTCTTCTTTAACCTCTCAATCTCATGATCTTTGGCTTTCAACTGATCTGATTGTTCATCAACTAAGTCATTCAAAACATCTATCACTTCATTATCTATCTCCACATCTTCTCTCAGCCTTTTCAACCTTCCTTCCAAACTAGTGATTGTAGCATCTTTCTCAGCTATCAGTCTATCTTTCTCTCTCAGCTCTTTCTTTATTTTCCTCAACTTTTCTAACTTCCTGTTGCTTTTAATGATTAAATTGTTGTATTTTGCTACCAATTAGCTCTTACTGACATTAATTTCCTCATCCTTTAAGTCATCTTCATTGTAGGCCACAATCTTAACAAACTCATCTTTCTCTTGTACCACTTCCTCCCCCTTTTCTCCGTCAGTCTCTATATACATCTCCTCAGTAGTGCCTTCTAGAATTTCCTCAGTCTCTTCTAGATTGAGTATCTTAGTGTGAGCAGGGCTCACTAACTGTGAGACTGGTTCAGTGAGTGTGGGTGACATAATTGGCTCAGTGGGTGATAGGATGGGTTCAGGAGAGATTGGCTCAGTGGAATTGGAGTCATTGGATGTTACAGAGTGTGTGGGTGTAAACTGAATGACCTCTTCACCAACTACTTCAGTTGATACAGTGTTGTCTGTTGTTTGTGAGAGGTCAGGGGAGATTGGTTGTGTGTGTTCACTTTAAAAGGAGATGAAATAAGTTATTGGTGATGATGGTGGTTGGGGTTCTTGATGATGTGCTGTAGATGGTTCAGCAGCTGGTGATTGATATTGGGAGTGTGCATAGGATTCAACTAGTGAGTTTTTCTCTTCAGGTTCTTCAACCCACAACAGTTCTTGAGGTATTTCCTCAGTCTCATCTAGTACATGGGCAAATAGCTCTACACCTCCTCCCTGATATTGCCCTGTTAGTTTATTAAGCAGAGATCTTCCTAGGTGTGTTTGAACAAAGATATCACTCTCTTTTTCAATGCTCTGTAGTTGATCATTTATGATGAGTTGAATGAATCTTGGAAACATGAACATTTTGTTGTCTTTCTGCACACGTATGTGAACACACAGGCAGTTGAGGATATACTTGGAGTAGTTGTACTTTCTCCCTTCAAAGATACCAATGATTTCAGAAGATATATGCCTAGAAAATCTATCCAACCCTGACTTCCGGTTGGATATACACTTTTGATAAGTGTGGCATAGGAATCGATACGGTTTGCACACCATGCCCTTCTTGATCTCACCATTATGGTAGTCACCGTCGTATCCCATTAGTCCAAACACTTTCTGAATGTATTCATGGTCGAATACATCAGGGTGGCCTTCTTCATCATCTCCGAATTCCAGTGCCCTTCGGACTGTATATTCATCTATCAACAATTGTTGAATTCTGATAGTTGCATAAATGACTTGTGCTTCATCTTCTTCCTCCACTATTGACGTGTTCCAGAAGTCGATCATGTGTGTTTGAAAGATAAGCATGTCTACAGTTAGTGCATAGAAGAGTCTTGTTCTTCTCAAGTAGTGGATGATGGTTCTGCATTCATCTTCCATGTCTGGATTTAGGAACACACACACGTTATGGTCCTTTACAAACTGATTAGCCATAGTGGCTGTGATGTGTGAGTTGTGTGGGTATTATTGTGTGAGACAAGCTCGAATTTGCAGTACAAGATGCAGAAGGGGGTTTTGGATGAGAGGATTTCTAGGTCGGAAAGTGTTTTGAAAGTGAATAGAAAGGCCAACGGTCGAGGTGCCCTTTTTATACTTTTACAGGCTGTCTAACCTCATCCTAATGACGTGGGACCCATTTACCCTTTTTACCCCTCCGAGGTTATCAGTATAATCAATGTCTATAAGTAATTAATATTTATGCAAGGCAGACATTTGTTTTGAATCTTCCGTAGAATATCTACGGAAGTCAAGATTCCTCTGTTTCAATCTGTCTTTCGCAGAACATCTATGGAGAACAGATATCCTGATTTATCCTTTATTTTCTTTGAAAACATCTTTCAAAAGTGATGTTAAATGTTGATAAACTTTTCTTCTAAAGTTGGTTTTGTTAAACACTTTCTTCCGAAGTTAATTTTCTTGATTTTGTTGAAAACTTTCTTCCAATGTTAATTTAATAAAATCTCTTCCGAAGGTAAATTTCTTCCGAATGTACTGAAGTATCTTCCGAAATAACATTTAACTCTTCGTCCGAAGGTAAAAGTTTAATGAAAAAAATTTTCGAAGGAAAATTTTAATTTAACTGTATGAACTAACACATATTTAGTCCATTTGTGGTCTGCTGTTGGACCTTATGACTTTGCTTCATGGCAATTGTGCAAAAGTAGTTGAACACTTCGGATATCCTGCAGCCAAGTTAGTGCTCAAGTTCTAATTTTCTTTATATCATTATGTTAAAATTTTAGTTAAACTCAGTTTCATGCTTTAACTACTCCCCCTAAATTTATGATTAATCATAAACTTATGTATGAATCAAAAATTTATACGGTGAATAACATGAAAAGCAGTTAATTTGTCCAACTTATAATCATAAATTAGAACACAAACCTTGGTGAATGTTCGTTACTAGGCAAGTATATCATATACACGAGATCATACTATAATCTAGACAATTTCTTGAATATTATATGTGAGGCTATCGCATACTTGATCTAGTGCTGATTGCAAATATGTTGATCCGCAGAAATTCAGTCAATAGTGTATATTCAACTTATCATGCTGGTTATCATGTTTTGGTAAGAATTATAGATAGCAAAGATGAACTCATCATTGAAGTTGCGTGTAAGTTAGTCCTCCAGAAGTGAATCAAGTTATCACTTTATCACACTTAAACTATGTTTCGTAGATTATAAGCTCTATCTTAAGATTTCTTTGAAATCTTATTAATGCTGAGATGATTTGCATGGTCTGGAATAATTATACAGTTGATCACATTGGATTCTTTTAGAGCAGTTCTTTTTGGAACTTTTGATGATCAGCATCAGGTCACCAGGTCTTTACTTACGTAAAATAGAGGTGACCGTTGACCCAGGTCTTTGCTCACGCAAAACAGAGGGTCATGATGCACAAAGATAGATGTTATAAGGTGTTATAACATAGTAAGTGTGCGTGGGTGTTAACATGATCACATCCGGATTAGACTTACTTGAATGCTTCTCACAATGACTTGTCCACTCTTAGTCACCTTGACTTTATGTTGAGCATGACATTGTTTAGTTTCCACTCAAGCTGAACCTATTCACATATCAAACGCATTTGATCAATAGGTAGTAGTTGGTTAGAGATCAGGAGTGAGTGTCCAGTTATAGTGTACTATCATATCCATAGTATATAAACTGCCTTATGTAGTTATTAAAAAATGTGTGCCTTTATCATAAGATTACAAGTAATGGACAAATATTTCTGTTGTTGTTGTGATCTAATCTAAGTTGAGCATGCCTAATGATTCAATTAAGAAATTAAATCTAACTGAATCAAAGGCTTTAGTGAACAAATCAGCAAGTTGATTTATTATGTCCACTTTGATCAACTTGATTAGACCATTTTCTGAACAGTCCCTCAGAAAATGGTATCTGATTTCAATGTGTCTAGTAATTGGTTTTGCATGTTTTACTATGTTGTACTGGATTGGCTGTGATGAACATAGCAGCTGAGTTATCTATGTAAATTAGAGTTTGAAGAAAATTATAACCATAGTCAAGTAATTGGTTTTGCAACTATAGAACCTGAGAGCACCCAGCTGAAGCAGCTATGTACTCAGCCTCAACTATGGATACTGAAACATTAGTCTGCTTTTTGCACTACCAAGAAACAAGTCTTGGTCCAATAAATTCACAACCCCCAGTTGTTGATTTTCTGTTGTTGTTGCATCCTCCAAAGTCATTGTCTGAGTAAGAGTACAGTTTGAAGTCTCCTTCTTTGGGATACCACAGTCCAAGTGCAGGTTTCCCTTTGAGATATCAGAAAATTCTTTTTACTACATTCAAGTGAGACTCCTTTGGGTCGGCTTGATACCTAGCACAAACACACACAACAAACATTATGTCAGGTCTACTGGCAGTTAAGTACATTAATGATCCTATCATAGATCTATATAGTCTTTGGTCAATAGACTTCCCTGTTAGATCTGGTAAAAAATTTTCTATGGTTGATGCTAGTGTTTTGCATGATGAAGACTCAACAAGGTTAAATTTCTTCAGGATTTGAAGTACATATTTCTCTTGATTGATGAAGACGCCATCCTGATGCTGATGAACTTGTAGACCTAGGAAGAAAGTTAATTCTCCTATGGAGCTCATTTGAAATTAAGATTGCATCAAAGCTTCAAAATCTTCACACAATCTTTTGTTGGTTGATCCAAATATGATGTCATCAACATATATTTGCACAACTAAGAGATCTTGATGTTCATGTTTGAGGAAGAGTGTCTGGTCAATTGTACCTCTTTTTTAGCCATGCTTCAGTAGGAATGACGACAATGTTTCATACCATTTCCTTGTTGCTTGATGAAGACCATAAAATGCTTTGTCAAGTTTGTACACTCTGTGAGGGTAGTGAGGGTCTTCAAAGCCTGGTGGTTGAGAAACATATACCTCTTTATCAATTTTGCCATATAAGAATGCACACAATACATTCATTTGGTAAACTGTGAATCTCTTATATGATGCATAGGCTAGAAATACTCTTATAACCTCAATCCTTGCAACTGGTGCAAAGACTTCATCATAGTTTATTCCTTCTTCAGTGAATTCTGTTTAATTAATTATGAATTATATGAATTATCAAATTTGATTATTAATTATCAGATTTGATTTTAACAAGTATTGATCGCGAAATTACCAGTACTTGCTGTTTAATTGATTAATGCACTTAAAATCGATCAAACAGTATAAAGAACAATCAAAATATAATAATAATCAAACCATAATTGCTCAATAATTATAATCAATCGATTGTAATGCCTCTGCTGCTATTAATTCTATTGTTGTGATTGTTATATGGTCTAATGTTGCTTGATCGTCTGTTCCTTTTATTGTGTATATCCTTGTGCTATTAGCCTTTCTTTATTTCTGACAATTATTCCTCTGTCATCTAGTTTGTTTTTGAACAACCATCTAGTGCCAATTGGATATTGGCCTTCAAGTAGATCAACTAGGTTCCAGACTTTCTGCTTCCTGAATTGCTGAAGTTCTTCTTGCATTGCTTCAATCCAGCTATTGTCTTTTAGGGCTTCAGTGATGTTAGGAGGAACTATTTGTGATAGAAAGTAGGAGAACAGACAAGTGTTGGCAGCTCCCCCTTGCCTTCTTGTAGTTCTGCTGTTGAGTTCACCAATCATGTTGTCAATTGGGTGATCCTTATGAATCCTTACTGTTGGAACATTTTGAACTTGGATAGATGAATCTAAGTTTGTGATAGAAGGATTCAGCTGTGATGGTGAATAAGCAAAGTAATCTAACTTCCTAGTGTAGTGATCTTGCACGGCTGAATGATGTTCTGCATAGACTTGTGTTTCTGCAGATGTGGATATACCTTCCGTAGCAATTAAAGGACCAGCTGCAGAGTCTGTAATTGGTGTATCTGCATGTGGCATTAATGTTGGGATGTTTTCTGAAGTGTGAGGAATTTTAGGGAGTTTCAGTGCATCATCTGCAGAAGTGGGAACATCTACGGAAGTGGAAGGAACCTCTGTGGAGGGAGGTACTTCTGAAGTAGATTGTACTTCTGCTGATGTAGAAGTTTCAAGGACATTAGACATGTCTTTACTTGTTTCAGCTGAAGCACCAGGATCATTGTGTCTTTGAATATATGTGTGAACTTGTCTTGATGGATCAGCAGTCAATGGTACACCCATGTTTGGAGGAACATAAGGATAACATGTATCCATAGCACCTATCACATTGAGATAGCCAGTGTTAAATGAGTTATTTAATACATCTATATCAAACAACCAAGATGATCCTTTCATAGACTGTGTAAACAAGGATTCATCAAATGACACATTAGGAGTTTCTTCCATAATGTTATCATGTGGGACATATACTCTGTATGACTTAGATGTTGAGGAATACCCAACAAAGAAACCATCATATGCCTTTTCAGCAAACTTTCCTAATTGTTCTTTAGTGTTTAAGACAGACACATGACACCCAAAAGCTCTAAGATATCCTATGAAAGGTTTTCTTTTAAACAAAAGTTCATAGGGTGTTTTGTTGTGTTCTTTGACTATTAATGTCCTGTTTTGAACAGTGCATGTTGTATTCACTGTTTCAGCCCAAAATGTTATTGGTAGCTTTGAATCAGCCAACATTGTTCTTGCTGCTTCAATTAGAGTTCTGTTTCTTCTTTAAGCCACTCCATTCTATTGTGGAGTTCTTGGAGCACTAAATTGCCTAGCTATGCCTTTGTCCCTGCAAAATAAGTCTAAGACATAATTAACAAATTTAGTTCCATTATCACTTCGTAAAATTTTGACTTTTAGATCAAGTTGATTTTCTATCATGCTGATAAACTCCATTAATATTTCTGATGTTTCACTTTTGTGTTTTAAGAAAAATACCCAAGTGAATCTAGTGAAATCATCAACAATCACCAAACAGTATTGGCTTTTTCCAATGCTTAATACATTAGTTGGACCAAAAAGATCCATGTGCAATAACTTCAGTGGTGTTATGTTAGTGTTAATTGTTTTGGATTTATGTGACACTTTGTGTTGTTTTTCTTTAGAACATGATAAACAGTGATTAGAACAGAAAAATTCTTTCTTAGGAACAACAATGACTAAGTCATTTTTCACCAGTTTATTCATGTTTTTCATGTTGGAGTGAGCCATCCTTCTATGCCACAGTTGAGATTCATCTTCTGATGATTTGGAAGTCAGGCATGTTTCTTTACTTGTTATTGCTGTATTGTTCATGTCCAACACATAAGTGTTGCCTTTTCTTGGTGCTTTGAGAAGGATCCAGTCTTCTGGAATTTTGTAACCTGACCTGAGAATGTAACAATTAGAGTTGTCAAAGAAAGCAGTATAGTTTTGATCATAAATTTGAGATACACTTAGTAAATTAAATTGTAAATTTTCACAAAAATTGACTTTCTCAAATTTGAGAACTCCATTGGTTACTTTTCCTTCACCAGTGATTTTACCTCCATTCTTATCCCTATCAAATGCTACATATAAAGCATATTTATGTTTGAAGTCATGGAGGAGAGAACAGTTTCCTGTCATGTGTCTGGAACAGGCATTGTCTTGTCAGTCCTCCTTGGATGTTCCTGCAAAACATAATGAACTTAATTAGATCGAGGAGCCCAAGCCTTGATGGTCTTGGGCTTGCCATTGTTATCTAATATAGTAACTTTCTTATGAATGAGCCTTGATGTTTCTAAATTAATTTTAATATCAGTTGATTCATTATGTTTTGTTTTGGGTGAGGACGATTTTGATGATGATGTTGAGGTAATTTTATCTTGATTCATACTAACTTGGTCAGTCATTCCTTCCTTTAGTGACTTCTTCTTTGATCCTGATGTTGAGGATTGCCCAGAAAATGTTTCTGCATCCTTTGATTT
This sequence comes from Flaveria sonorensis, assembly GCA_025506505.1. Taxonomy (NCBI): domain Eukaryota; kingdom Viridiplantae; phylum Streptophyta; class Magnoliopsida; order Asterales; family Asteraceae; genus Flaveria; species Flaveria sonorensis. Next base: position 50,564,398 of record CM046426.1, read on the forward strand.
AAACCGAGGTACATGATTGCCTTTGTCAAAGTGATCAAAGAAGTCATCATCTTCTTCAAGTGCTACCTTTTTGTGAGGTCTTTTGCTTTGAAATTGTTGTTTGTCCTTCTTTTTCTTTGTTTGCATATCAGCAGCTATTATCCTTATCTTAGAAGCTTTCTGCTTTTGTTGTTGCTTCTTTTGTTTGTGACTTTTGAATCATCATCCTCAGAAGATTGTGAGTCTGATTCAGTGGTCTCTGCTAGCTTCTTTTTGAGGATCTTTGTTTTGCTCTTTTTGTTGAAGAAGCATTCTTGAGTTGAGTGATTGTGTTTATTGCATATTGCACAATGTTTGTTGAAGTAACAATCAGAAGTCATGTGATTGTTCATATTACATATTGAGCAATAGCTGCTGAAGTAGCACTCTTCTCTGTTGTGATTGTGTATATCACACCTTTACAGTACTTCTCTACAGCTTCACTATCAGAAGCAGCCTTTACCTTTGCCTTGTTCTTACTCAGTGCCTTCTTTTGCTTCTTCAACTCCTTCACCTTGTTGATGCTGGATGAAGCTTCAGCAAATTCTTTCTTATTCCGTATTTCTTCTACGGATGATTGTTTATGAATTTTCTCGGATTTTACAGCTCTTAGAGACTGCTTCCGTAGGAGATCTGCTAAAGTGAATTTGTTATCTTCCGAAGCTCTTTTTGCTGATTTTCTTTTGTTTTGATTGTTGAGAGCATGAATGCCTTTATTCAGTTGACCAATCCTTGTGTAAATGGTCTTCAACAGATTTCTTTGTTTTGGTGGGTAAGAGAGCTTGATTTCATCCAACACTTTGGGAATTAGATGTTCATTTAAAACAGTTTTACCATTACCCAAACTGGTATTATGAGGCTCATCATTATCCTCATCCAGATCATCACTATTATCATAATCAAATTTTGATTGACTTTGTTTTGAAAGTTCTGATTTTGATGATTCATAATCATATGATTCAGTGTCATTAGTTACATCACTATGATATTTATCTGTTGACTCAGATTTGGTACTAGACACAAAGTGATTAGATAGGCTGTTAGTCATGGACTCAGGTAAAGGAGTGTAATTATCATTTACTGGTGGTGCAATAGCATGAAATCCCAAATCTGATCTGTTCTTTAACTTAATATGAGAGTTTAATAGTTTCTCATACTGCTGTGATGACAGTTGGAATTTTTAAAGTTTTACTTCAGTAGATGCATGATCTGACATAGACTTAGTTAAAGACCTAGTCAAAAGCTCAACTTGTGCTTTCAAATTGTAATTTTCAGATAAAAGTTTATCTAAATCCTTTTGTAAAGAATTGATTTTGACTTGATAAAGTTTATGTTCTCTTACATGTAATTCATTTAAAAGTAGAGTTTCTTTTACTTTATCAGCTAACTATTGAGCATGTGTTCTATATCTTTCAACTTCATAAATACAAGTGGAAGAACATAACCTTTCTCTTACCTTTGTGGCCATTGGTGGAATTTTGTTTTCCATGTTAGCCATCAAAGCTTGATTTTCCTCCAGTACTTTCTTTTCATACATGCTCCAATCACAAGTACCATCCTGCAAAATAATTAAACCAGATTCTTTAGCATTGTTAGTACCTGTAGTATTGCTTGTTGTTGGTGGGGATGAATTGGTTAGTTGAGCTTGTGTAAAACTTCTTTGACTAGGCTGTCTTGAGTCATTTGATTGTTGTTGATTGTTGTTACACTCCCTTGAGAAGTATCCATATAAATTGCACTTAAAGCATCTTACTTTGGACTTGTCAACACCAATTTTAGTTGATCTTCCTCCTATAGACAGTCCTTTGTTCCTCTTCATGTACATCTTGGCTCTATAGGTGATCATGGCCATTTGCCATTGTAGATCCATCTCTTCTACCTCATCAGGATGAAGTTCTTCTAGATCTTGTTGATAGAAGTGGGCAGGAGTCAAAATGCTTCCCAGATAAGCCTGAAAGCTTGAATTAAAGGCTGCAAAAGTAGCTTTATGTTCTTCTGATTCCAGAACCACAGTAATTGGTTCTGTTTGATTGTTGCTCTTTTTATTCTTGAAGTCATCAGCTTTTCCTTTGGACTTTCTGTGCTGATTGTTTTGAGTACTTGATTTGGAAGACTTGGCAGCATAAAAGCTTGTTTCTTCTTCATGTTCACTCTCATCACAAGAGTTATCTTCATCTTCATTGGAGATGAATGCACTTCCAGCATTCTTTAACTCTTTGAATTGATAAGGTGCTATAGGTGCTTTCACACTCTTGTTTCTGGTCTTTTCATCTAGCTCCAAAGCTTCAACCTTCGCCACCAGTGTGTCTAGTCCTATTGCCTTCAAATCAATAGTGTTCTTGAACATAGACACAGTCTGTGTCCAACTTTCTGGTAAGGCATGAAGCATCTTTTTGTTCAGCTCTTCATTCCTGTACTTAAGTTCAAAGATGTTCATCTCTGTAACAAGTTGCATAAATCTATGCAATTGTTGAGGAACTGACTCACCCGTAATATGATGAAAGGTTTCATATTGTGAGCGAAGAGTATCCTTCTTTATGCTCCTAATCTCGTCACTTCCTTTACACAGTGTGTGCAGTATTTTCCATAACGAGTGAGCTGTTTTGTATGATTCACACCTGATCAAAAGATCTTCAGGTAAAGCCATAGTAAGCATACTATAGGCTTTGATGTCAATCTTGACTTTCTTAGCATCATCAGGTGATAGATTTTTCAGACTTATGGGTTGATTATTATCCTTGTAATCCGCTCCTAACGCATGTGGAATATAAGGTCCTTCAGTAATCGAAACCAATAAATCAGAATTTGTATAATTAACATGATTCCTGAACCTGATTTTTCAAGTTTTGAAATCAGATCTATTTTCCAGTTTAGGAGGTTGATAAGCACCAACATCTGAATTACTCATATTAATTAATTTTGAAAAAGCAACAACTCTGTTTTAGCAAAAATCGATTAAACAAATCAAACCGATAGATCAATTGATCTGGATCAATGAGCACTAGGCTTTGATACCACTTGTGAGAATCCAGGGATCGATATATGAATTATCAAATTTGATTTTAACAAGTATTGATCGAGGAATTACTAGTACTTGCTGTTTAATTGATTAATGCACTTTAAATAGATCAAACAGTATAAAGAACAAACAAAATATAATAATAATCAAACCACGATTGCTCAATAATTACAATCAATCGATTGTAATGCCTCTGCTGCTATTGATTCTATTGTTGTGATTGTTATATGATCTAATGTTGCTTGATCGTCTGTTCCTTATTTTTTACATGTTCTTGATCTCTTGTTATATAGAGATCTTATTCTGTTCCTAAACATTGCTAATCTTTCGCTATCTTGTTGCTATAATTAAGCTAACTTCCTATAGCTATCCGAATCCTTGCCGCATTTATCGGCATAGGAGTTCGTGATTTACAATGAAATAAACACAAATAATATTGTTGATGTGATGCAATATCTTCGCTTGAATTAAATGTCTTCTGCTATCATTAATGTTGTTGATCTGCCACGTTAACTTGTTGACTTTCTGTTGACTACTTGATGATACGGAATCATTCAAGTGTTAAACAGTCTTCCGTAGGAATTTATTCTTCCGCAGGAAGTTTGTCTTCCGTAGCAACACTTAGTCTTCAGTGCTTGTTCTTCAGTGATTGTTCTTCCGCAGGAGTTCTTGTTCTTCAGCAGCAAGCTCTCCTTCAGCAGCTCCACTTGATCTTTGGACTTGTTCAGTTGTTGTTGTTCTTCCGCAGGAGATCTACGGATGTACACTTCAGTTGTATTACTGAGAACATCTACGGAAGAGTGATTTGTTCATCCGCAGTTGTTTTAACACTTAGTCAATTTTTTCAAATTGACTACATTTAATGTTTCCTGCAATCACACATAAATCAACACATATATTATGAGATACAATAAATCATGCAATTCATAAACTCATCATGTACTCAATGCATTATATTATATCATCAAAATTATAATTACAAAGAGTGATTACAAAAGTTTGATCTATTATCTAAACCTATACAAGACATCTATACCTAACATCATATCATTTCGTTTACAACCCAAAAATTGTATTAATACATTAACATATTCAAAATATGGATGCCAGACTCGAATTATCCCCAGTAGCTTATGCATTCATGCCTGCACCTCCCCAGCATCATCAATCACCTGCCAACTGATATGCATATAAAAAGTCAGCACGTTGAGTGAGTTCTAGTTTATATAATAAAATACTTTGCTTTTAATAAAAACCTTTCTTTTACTTTCATTCGTGATCACACATCATACGTACATCTTGATAATAATCATTTATTATCTTTCATCATTGTTCATAATCGTTCATTTCGTACTTTATTATCTTTCACTGCTATCTAGATCCTGCCATATGCTATGCCCCATCATTGGTGCACGAAGCGACTACATTCTTGGGGGCAAGTGGCAAGGATCCCGTTTCGTACGTTTCCATCAATCACAAAGACTGACCTTTATGTGTGCACTCAGCATACTGTCGAGGTGGCAACCCATAATGAGTTGTGAAGCCCTTTTTAATATGCTTGCAAGACTTTAATTTATTCATTACGTTACACTTTTCATTATCTTAATCTTTCATTTTCATTACAATAATACTTTATGTACATAAGCACATATCACACCACGTAAAGTCACATCATGATACATAATATGGAACATCAACAACAGCCCTCAAACATACATAACATCAACAGACATAAACCGTCATAAAACATCAAGACTTAACACTACATTCTATTTCCTAAAATTACAGAAAATTTCTTAAGTGTCCACAGTGCATGAACATACTTACAGCGGATGGCTTAAAATTTTCAAAGTGTCCATAGCGGATAGCCAAAGTCCACAACGGACAACCAAAATATTCTAAGTGTCCACAGTGGATGAACAAAGTCCACAGCGGACAGTTCATAAAATTTTACTAAGTGTTCACAGCGAATGAACAAAGTCCACAGCGGATGAACAAATCTATAGAGGACAATCATAAAAATTCCTAAGTGTTCACAGCGGAAGTGTAAAGTCCACAACGGACAGAATGCAAAATCTGTCTAAGTGTCCACAGCGGATGTGTAAAGTCCACAGTGGACACAATGCAAAATTTGTCTAAGTGTCCACAGCGGATGTGTAAAGTCCATAGCGGACACATGCAAAATATTTCTAAGTGTCCACGGCGGACTTACCAAGTCCACAGCGGACACCATGCAAATTCTAAGTGTCCACAGCGGACACTATAATATCACTTGTAATGCATCATACGTATTTTCCAGTTCCCAAACATCATTCTAACTTATACTTAGCATAGGTCTAACATGTTACCCACTTAAAACATACTATACATCAACCCAATCATCACAGTAGTCACACATACAACATAATTCAGTCGTACATACATGGAAAATACATAGTTTGAGCAGAAAATAATAGTTTAATATGCATACCAGCCCCAAACAAGCAGAACATGTAAAAGAGGGGATCTAGAACTCACATCTAACAGCTTTCGAGTGAAAACTTCTCAAACCCGAGAGCTACTTGGAGTTCTAGCACTAAAACACACAAAAACAAGCTGCCAAACATAAATAAAACACATAAAGATCGGTCCAGAAGTTCAAACCCACTAAAAACCAAGATGAAAACACTAAGAAACCTCACCTTTTTGAAGATCTTCCTCTTTCTCTCTCTAGAACCGGTTGAAGCTTCTTCTTTCCTTTTCAGCCGAAAGAGTGAGTGTGAAAAAGAGAAGTACGGGCTGCCATACTTCTTTTGAATCCCGTAATGGGCAAGCTTGCCCCTTGCACACTTTTAACCCCTTGATTTTATGTATAAACTCTTTTTCTCCCTTTTCTTTTCTTTTCTCTCTCTCTTCTTTTTTCTTTTGCTGAATTATCCGGATGTTACACATAACGGTTGCACGTTGTGCATTGACGGCACTGAGAAGCGGGTGGATGGTGGTATTGGCAGTTGGCACATTTGGGAAATGTACCGGTGTAGGCTTTCTTGGGTTGTTCTTGGTTCGAGTTGATGGGAGCTTGGGTTTCGGGATTCAACTGAAGCGTTTTGGCTAGGGGAGGCCCGGTTTGGTTTCATCCACTTCTTGATTTGTAGATCCACTTAATGTTTTGTAAAGATGAAAAAAATAGGATGTAAAAGCCTCAAAATTTCTGAAATATAACTTCAACACAAGCCTTCCAACATTGAAGTTGTTAATGACTTGGTTTAGTATGCAAAAGGCTTATAAACAAAACAAGAGAGAAAAAAAAAACATGTATGGAAAAATCAAGTAGAAAGTTTCCAACTTGAACCTCAAAAATGGGGGTTTACCATACATGTTCACCTTGGTGACTAAATGATTATTTCTTAGAGGTTGTTTCAAGTGGTAAAGAAAATAGAAGAAAGAAATAAAAAAATTTAAAACTCACAAGTTGTTCTTGAATATTTCTTGCAAGAAGATGAAGTTCTTGGATGGAATGAGAGAGTTTAAGAGAGAGTTTAGAGTGATAAAGTGATTAGAGAGGGATTTTGTTTAGTATTTACAGATGAAAATTATGATTGGGCATTAAAGAAAGGTAGTTGGGCAGATGAGTGGAGGGAAAATTCAAAAGTTTCAATTTTAATCTCTCAACTTATTTTATTTATTAATTTGCATCATAAACTCACGATTAAACATGTTTTGGGTATTTTAACATATGAACCATAAAAAAAAACTTATAAATAATTTTCCGAAAAATATAAGTCCTGATAAGTTGCTCAGTTTTGCGTTAAAATACGTATTCGCAATTGTTTAAGCATTGCACAATCATATAATCAATATGAATGATATAAAAAAATATTTCCACTATGATCAAGCCTCGAGATTACAAGGATTAAATAAGGAATAATATTACATTTTAAAAAAAATAAATAAAAAATAAAGAACATTACACCCTATAAGCATAACTTCAAACCACGTAAATTTCACACCAACATTTCTTTTGCTAACATGACACGTGTAACCAATTGTAGATATGTCACAAACACAATATCGTCTCTCTTTTGAATGCTTACTCTTATTTTTAACGGTGAATCTAATTAACTTTTATTTACTGTAACTTAAACTAAAGGTCTGTGGGTTTTTTCCTTTTTTTTATTCCTCTTTTCTTGATTTATGTTTATTAATCATAGACTACTATTAATTGAGTTTTGGTTTGAGTGGTTAGATTTTAATTCTTTTAGCGAAGTGTGTTCGGTTCGAATCAAATGGTCTTCAGTTTTTGTTTTTTTCGTGTTTTCATCTATATATGTACACTTTTTTTTCAATTACTTTTTTCTACTTAACTCTTCAAACTAAATATTTTAATTTCTAATGTTTAAGCTTGATACGCGTGTTATATATTATTTGTCATCTACTTAGTTTTCTATTTTCAAAAGAAATTCATTTGTTAACCTTTTATGGTTGTGTTAATTGTTTTTTACATCCAGGTATAAATGTTGTAAAACAAAGTTTTATTTGCAATAGAGTATCTTTATATAATTTTTACTTAAAAAAACTAAATTTTTTTTAGGTTCGTATTTTTATCGAGTCCGTCCACGTATGTAAATTTTGTCCAGAAACGAGTTGGATCATATAAAACTTTTTCGTGCTTATGTTACATCTTTAAGATGGTGTGTGTTTCGACGTTTGTCTACATTTTAATGTAAATTTTGTTCGAAAATAATGAGTCGATCAATATAATACGCCTTGAGTTTGTCTACATTTCGAATTAAGTTTTGTTTTGATACACATCGAGTCAAATATAATACGTTTTCATTTCATAGTATAGATCTAAGTTACTCTACGTTTTGACTTAAATTTAGTTCGGAAACGAGTCGCAACGCTTGTAGTCTATACTTTATCACGCCGCATACAACACCATTACACGTGTTTTTTTTATGTATATTTTGAGTCGGTTTACGTTTTGACATAAATTTGTTTGAAAAATAGTTGAGTCAAATATTATACGTTTTCACTCAATGATATAGATTCCAGTTACTTTACGTTTCAACGTAAATTTACTTCGAAAACAAGTTGTATCAGTTGTAGTGTATATTTTATTATGCGCATACGATGCACCGCAACGCATGATGCGTAATAAACTAGTTTTTAATTATTTCAAAGTAAATTACTTTACGTCTAGGTTTGGATAGATAACCTTATATCTAAAATGGCAAAAGTTACTTTTTATCAAATGAATTAGTTTCACATTAGATATTGAATGCTTATTATAATAATTGAGAATGACTTATTATATGAAAAAATATTAAAAGCTACACCCATTTTAAAACAATACGATGACAGTTCTTTAATTCTAGACACGAGATAAAAAGATCTATGTTCAAAATAATATGATTAAAAATTAGCATTTATTATTGATGAAATTATAAGTGGTTTGTAGGTATTTTATTTTTGATACGATGAAATAGTAGACTTGAAATTGTAAAATTATGAATATGAAATTATGAGATAGTAAAACATACATAGATATGAGAAGATTGAACCGTTATGTATATTGAAGCATAAATGTTGTTTTATAGTGAGTGATCGTTAATTGTAATTGTGTCGTTATGTATATTGAAGCAGAAATATTATTTTATAATGAGTGATCGTTAATTGTAATTGTGTTTGATTTATGAATCTTGATATTTAAAAAATGTCAGTTTAACAAAAACGATGTTTAAAGTATTTTAATTTGAATAATGAACTAGAAATTAAATTAAGTTTTAGTACTTATTAAAATATTTTTAATGATAAATTTGATTTACATAATAGAAGTTGTGCATTTATTAGAAAAACTATATTTATATACTAATTTGTAACTTTTATCAGAATGATAATATATGTTTAAATTCTAGGTGTAAACTAAATGAACAGTCTACAAAAGTAACACATGGCTTATAGATAGTGGCATAGCTTGAATCAAACCTAAGGGGGGCGGGGACGAAAATAAATTATTTTACGGTGAGCGGAATCTATATTTATTAAAAAAATTCATTACCGGACCGAAATTTTACACTATTAAACTGAAAATTAATAATACTGACAAAAAAAAAAGACAGAGTGTGAGACCCCTGGACCCAAAAAAGCTTCACCAATGCTTATAGAAATTTTAATTTATTAGTATAAATATTTTTAAAAAAATAGTTATATATTTTGAACCGAGTATATACATGTGGTGATGATATATATATAGAGAGAGAGAGTTAAGAGAGTGGGTCGGGGATGTGACTGTCAAATCTACATACTTTCTCTCTCTCTCTCTCTCACATCTCCAATCTCCGTATTCTCTTTCTCTTCAATTCCACCTTCTGCTGATTATAATGCACCCAGATGTCCAAGGTATGCCTTTTGAAACAACTTATTTTTATTCTTAGTATTTTTATTTATATATTATTTATGATCGCCGAAAATCATACTCATCTGGAACATTTGTTAGCTTCCCAATTAGTGGTTTCCGTCGATATTACTTAACAAAATAATTAGTCAAAATCTGTAAGAAAGAATTGATTGTTTTCACAATTCACACACAGATATCTGTTATAGCTATAGATACAGATTTTTATTTTATTTTTATTATTATTATTATTATTATTATTATTATTATTATTATTATTATTATTATTATTATTATTATTATTTATTATTATTATTATTATTATTATTATTATTATTATTATTATTATTATTATTATTATATTAAGAAGATTAAAAAGAACAATTTCCGTTCAAGATCTTCATCCGGGTGTTCTTGGGTTTTTGTTTTAATGCGTTTCTTTATCTAGGTTTCAAATTGATCATGATTACAAGGGGTTTTTGATCAAGTTTATTTGCTATTTTAGAATTTAGAATTTTATAACCTCTGCAAGCTTTTATGTCCGGCTTCTTTCTTTCTTTTTTTAATTTCACATTTAGTCCTCATTGTGGTCTTGTCTTCTGTTTTTCAGAAAATCCAAGCACATTAAACCCCATTATTTTTTATTTTATTAAAAATTATCTTTATATCCACTGTGTTTAAAATTGCAGGCGTTCTCATGTTTCTTGTGAAAAAGATGAGGTCTTTTGGTGTTTGTGCTCAAATCTGTGTGTGTGTGTTGTTATGATTCTTCTTTTGTGTACAAGTGTGAGTTTGTTTAGGTGGCCATTTGGTTCTGGGTACATTTGAAAAAAAAGGAATTCCCTTTTATGGAAATGAGATCTGCTTTTTGCATCTCATCATACCTCAAATTATCACTTCAATAATACTCAAATATTATCCCAATTAGAGAATTTAATGATTATTTGTTTAAACAATTTCTTTGTACAAATTCACACAATTTTGTGTTTCAACCTCTAAAGAAAAACAGTATGACCAAATATCCATCATATCAGTGTCATGATTTTATGTATCTGCAACTTGTCTTTATTGCTCAGAGTGTGTATCTTCCATGTGTTTCTTGTCTGCCTTTTGTGTTCTTTTAACTTGTAATTATTGAGATCTCTCTTTTAAACTGCTAAACATGGGCGTATGGTGTGTTCATGCAAATTCTTTTGATGCCATGGTGGATTCTCACCTTAAAATTAAAAACACATGCGTATGAACTTCATAATTGAAATGGGTTGTTTTCACTTTCAAAAGTCAAAGTATGACAAATGTGTGTTCATAGGATTGTGAATGTTTTGATGAGAAAACTAATGGAGGGTGATGCATATCCTGTGATGGGAAATGAATTAGATGGGAAAGTGCTGCAGACGTTTCAAAAGAGTTTTGTTCAAGTTGAGCACATATTGGATCAAAACAGAGTGTTGATCAATGAGATTAATCAGAATCAGGATTCGAAGATTCCTGATAATCTGAGTAGAAATGTGGGGTTAATCAGAGAACTCAACAACAATATAAGAAAAGTGGTTCATCTTTACTCTGATCTTTCATCTAATTTCTCTAAATCATCAATGGATGCTAATTCATCTGAAGGGGATTCAAGATTAGATGTAAAAGCTTTGCACAAGAGGACCAGGCCTGCATAGATGAAATTTACCCAATTTACTGTCTTTCTTTTTTTTTTTTAATTTTAAGATGGTATTATGACTTGTAACACATGCATAAAAGTAGCAAACTTTTGGTTGATTTAAGTTTTGTTTTTATGTTGATGATTTTTATGTGGAAGAATGAAACAGAGACCATGTTTGCAGATACATCTGTTTATCTCTGCAAAGATACCCTTAACATGAATTGGAAGAGAAAGCAGGAGAAAACAGCTTTTTAGTCCCCAATCACACACCATCACCACCCAACTCAATATCTTATTATTAAAAGTTCTTCAGATCACTTGGTCCCCAGTATCTTATTATTTCCATCCGGAGAAGATAAAATGGGAATGGATGGGAGACGAGTCGGGGCTGTCTTCGGTCGGACAACTTAGAACTCTGATAGAGGCAAATAGATTCCCCTCATATCTTGATCCTGCTGAATGGCTTTCACGGATTCCTCTCGTATAAATTGTTTTCTTTGGAAGGCAAGACTAAACAGGCTGCCGTCATAAGCTGGCTTGCAGCATATAATTCGAGTATAGAATGTTAGTTGTGTTTTGGATGTGAAGAAACAGAGGTGCACTGGTTTTTCGACTGCCTGTTCGCGACTCAGGTATGGGCAATAATTAAAGTATGGTGCAGCCAGCTTCAAGTTGTAAACGAAGGGTCGGCCTGAAATTTGTTGTCTACGGTGCTTAACATGGCGGTTACTAAAAGGATTAAGTATGCGACTTACTCTATAGTTGCTGCAACTTTATGGTTCATATGGAAAGCACGAAACGATATTGTTATTAGTTCTAACTTGATTTTCGTGTGTAGAGTAGTGGATGAAGTAATCTATTAGTCCTTCTCGTGGTTAAAAAATAGAGGAGGTGATAAGGAGTTAGATTGGCAAGAATGGTGTTTGTTTAACCTTTGAAACTCATGTTATTTTTATCTGTTTTGAGGTCTTAGCTTCTTGCTAAGTGCCTGTTATTTTATATATGTGGCCGTTAAAAAAATTAAAAGTTATTCACTTCTATTTCTTCATGTTCTTTTTGTTAAGAAAAAAAAGGAGGGATTTCATAGAAAACTAATTTTATCATCTACACTATGTGATGTAGTTAGTAAATTTTTTTCCATAATTATAATCGTAATTGGTGTTTGTATATTTTCAAGCGTTGATAAAATGAGAGTATTAAAATCTGCACGAGAAAATAAGAGAAAAATAAAACATATTTGTACACTACAACAAAACATAAGACAAATTATAAAAAACATAAGAAACATAAAAATAAGAGTCAATCTCGGTTTTCGTCCTTTAGTTTTGCAAATTGTCTCCACTTGAGTATCAACGTTTATTTTGTCTCCATTATTGGCCTGAGTTTTGCAAATCGTTTCTATTTCGTACTTTTAACTAACGGTGTTAACATTTTCTATCACACTTGCCACCATCATCATCAACAATTCAACATCTCCCACGACAACCAACCACCACTGGAAACTAGCCACCGTCACATACCACCGGAAACCATCCACATACTGCTACCAAAACCACCAAGTAATAAGATCCATTGGGCAAAAAAATTGATGTGTCATTTCTATCTCCTCTCATCTTCTACCCCCCCAGTTCAACTCCCCTTTACATCCTACTCAAACCCTAGAGATAAACCAATTTGTACTCACAGGAACTCAAGATTTCACACATATACAAATCATCATCTTCAACAAATGACTTTTATCAGGTACATCGATTAGCCTCCATAGATTCTCAGATCTAAGGTGCATTAAACCTCATCATTTTTTTAATAGCATCCATTAATGTCAACTAATTACAGTAAAGAATCCCCATATCAAACTTAACCCAGATCCTCAGTTCTCGCAGCTCTCGTTGATCTAGAGTTCAAATGATTCTTTCTCAAACCATATGGATCTAGGTTTTTTGTGACGGTTTTAGTTGCAGGCGGAGGTGGCAATGGCGGTGTGTGCTGGTAGTGTTGTGTGGTGCGGTGGTGTGTGCTGGCGGTGCTGTGTGGTGGCGGTGGTGTGTGGTGGCGGTGGTGTGTGGGGCGGCGGTGTGTGAGGTGCGGGGGGGTGTGAGGTGCGGGGGGGTGTGAGGTGCGGGGGGTGAGGTGCGGCGGTGTGAGGTGCGGCGGTGTATGCGGCGGCGGCGGTGTGCGGCGGCGGCCGTGTGCTGCGGCGGCCGTGTGCGGCGGCGGCGGTGTGCGGCGGTGTGCGGCGGCGGCGGTGTGCGGCGGCGGCGGTGTGCGGCGGCGGCGGTGTGCGGCGGCGGCGGTGTGAGGCGGTGTGCGGCGGCGGCGGTGTGCGGCGGGCGGCGGCGGTGTGCGGCGGCGCTGGTGTGCGGTGGCGGTGGTGTGCGGTGGCGGTGGTGTGCGGTGGCGGTGGTATGCGGTGGCGGTGGTATGTGGTGTGTGATGGTGTTGGTGTGTGGTGCTGCGGAGAAGGAAGAAAAAGGGAGAGCAAGATAGAAATTGAAAAGTGAGATGGTGATTTTTTATAGCCCTTAAGGGTATTTTGTTTTTTTTTTTTTTAAATCTAACAGAAAATGTTAACACTGTTAGTCAAAAGTACGAAACTAGAAACGATTTGCAAAACTCAGGCTAATAATGGAGACAAAATAAACGTTGGTACTCAAATGGAGACAATTTGTAAAACTCAATAACGAAAACCGAGATTAACTCTAAAAACAAAATGAAGAAAAGAAAACTAAAGAAGGTAGATAAGAAAACAAAATATAAAATGAGAAAATTACGTAAATGGTCCCTAAGGTTTGACCATATTGCAAGTTTGGTGCTCAAGTTTTAGATATTATAAATTTAGTCCAAACATTTGGTAGATAGTTGCAAATTTAGTCCCCCGCCGTTAGTGTCAGTTAGAATGATGTGGAGACTAATTTTGCAATATGATCAAATCACATGGACCATTTGTGCGACCTACATCTATAATTAAAAAATCAGAAAATATAATTAAAAAAATCCAATAAAAGATTAAGAAAACAAATAAAATTTTAAAAAATTAAATTTAAATAAAAGTTAAAAAAATCACTTAATAAAAGCTAAAAAGTACTTTATTAAATATTGCTAAATAAAAGTTTGACAGTACTCGATTATAATTACAATTTACATCAAAACTAATACATTTTTTATAATAACAATAACAAAAATAAAATTTACAAAAAGTTCACTTAAGTAATTTTGATGTAAATTGTAATTATAGATATAGGTTGCACAAATGGTCCATGTGGTTTGATCTTACTATCGTTAAAAACTAAATGATACTAACGGTGGGGACTAAATTTGCAACTATCTACCAAATAGACTAAATTTGTAATTTTTCAAATTTGGAGACAAAACTTGCAATATGGTCAAACCTAGGGGATCATTTATGCAATTTTCTCAAAAAATAATGAATGACCTTTTAGATCGACGGCGGTTAGAAACGACTTAGAGGACTGCTTTTTTATTTTTTATTTTTCTATATGTTGTATCCTTTAAACTAACGATATTTAATATAACAAAAATACTTTTTTTTTTTTTCTAAATAACAATTTCAGAGGTCATATATATGTGTGTGATTAGGTGTTAAGTAAGTTTTAATTTGTTTTCTTTCATACTAAAGTTTTTAAATTCATTCATTTGATGTTAGAGATAAAATATATTTGACCACTGAATATAGTTTTTGATTGGCTAGTTGAAATCTTTGATTTGGTGTTGAAAGTGAAAGAAGTTGTTCAGACACTTAATCCACCGAGTAAAAGTAACGCTTTTGATTTAGGTTTTTCTTTCGGAGCATGCAACTTTATGCTTTGTTATCTTGATTTATATATATTTCTTTATAAGCAATATAATCTTCTTCCTTTTTAACAAACATAATATTTTCATAGATACAAAACTACTATTATTGGTCAAGTCCTAACATGTAAAAAAAAGTTCCCCTCTTAGATTAAAAATATAAAAAACAAATGGCCCCACCTCTAGTCTTCATCTCCCCTGTTCCCTTATGCTCCAATGACCACCGCCACCACCTTGTCGGAAAATCAGGTTCCCACCATCACACCATCATCATAGCGTTCTTCGTTTGCAAAGCACCAACACACCATGAAAACGGGTCAAATGCTCTATCCCTTTATCGACCATCGCAAACGCAGGTGAGGTGGCTATAGGTTGGATGCGGCTGGAAAACGGAGTTGCGGTTGGGTGCTATGGTGTGGCTGGAAAACGCAAGTGAGCCGGTTCTCGGTTGGATGCGGTGGTGCTAATTTAAAACAGAGGTGTCGTGGCTGCTTGTTGGGTGCGCGCGGTGGGCCTTTCTGGTTTAGTGCGGTGGTGTGGTGGTGGTGGTGCGTTAATGATGGTGATGGTGATGGTGATGTTGGTCGTTAAGGGAGACGGGTGGGGGAGACGAAGTATGGTGGTGCAGCAGGCCGTCGGTGATATGAGAAGGGTGCTAGTCGATTTGGTGGTGTTCGCCGGTGATGGTGGTGACTGGTGGCTGAAGGTGGTGGCAGGTGAGTTGGGGAAGATGATGAGGTAGATGAGGTTTTATGTTTACTTTTAATCTAGTGGGTATACAAAGGTATTTTAATCATTTTTAAAAAATTAACAGAAAAATTTAACAGACATTTACCCATCTTTGTTATATTTGTGTAAATTGTAGTTTTTAAGAGTTAGGGACCAAAAGTACAGAAACCACCGGTGTAATTAAGTCTAATTAAAATTGTAGAACTATTTATCGCTTATAGTATTGTGACAACTAACTTTATCATATGACACATAATATAAAGATTTCGTTGTCTTGAAGGTAAAATTAAATGTTTCTTATATTCTCTGTCTTTCATGAATATTGTATTAGTATACGGATGAAGATCAAGACTGTCTTTATACATATGCTAATATACAGCCTTAATCTTTGTACCTATACTAATACGTATACTAATAGACTGTCTTTCATGAAATTTGATTTTCTTTTACCCTTTTCAGTATTTATAATTGACATTTTCGTTCTCTATGTAGGATAAAATCAGTTTGTATATGATCTATGATACACATTTGTTACTTAATATATAAATCTATTAATACATGCTTGTATGAAATAGAATTCAAATTGGGTTATGCAATCTCACCTCAGAGAAATATGAAAAAAAATTCTAATGGCAAAACATAATTAGAATTTTCTATCTTAGGGTCATTAGACTTTTGCTTTTCATAATTAGAATTTTCTATCTTAGGGTCATTAGACTTTTGTTTTTTTTTTTTAACGGTTGGTTAGCAGTTAGTAAGTTAATACCACCGAGTTAGTAATTTTCGTGCATAACATATTTGGACCTATTTGTCATGATGAAAGAGGGTGGGGACAATGGTGGTGTTGTAAGTCGAACGGGAAGAAATAAAGAGGGTGTTTCATTTTTTTTTTTCTTTTACTTTACTTATGATTAAAGTACTTAAAATGGTTCTTGTAATTTGTAAAAAGGTAAAATGATCCGACTATACAAGAGTAACCTCCTATTATGACTCACTTAAAGATTCAAGTCTAATCGATTGACGTTTTTAAAATATAACTAAGTTTACTGTTTTAAAAATCAAAAAAAGTTAAGTGAGAGGGAAAAAAATTAATAATTAGAGGGAGTTGTAAGTGCTATTATAAATTGGACAATAAGTATGTGCAATTATTGCCCAGAAAAATGCTATCAACAACATAGAAATAGAAAGTTTTTTTGGGTTTTTCTTTTTCTAAAATGTTAACCACATCCTTACTAATTAATTCTCCCAACCACCGCATCCCTTTCATGCTTTTTATTTAAAATCATGTGTAATGGTTCAAGCTTTTTAGGACGTTTTTGACAAGTGGTTTTGCGTTTTTTAACAAGTGGTTGTCATGTCAGTATGAATTTTTTAGATTTATAAAACGTGTAATGGTTCAAGCCCTTATAATATTCTCTCAATCATTACTTAATTATATTTAAATCAATGTTTATTTAATTATTAAAAATAAAACATCAACTTCATTTTCAATATGAAAAAAATAAGGCTAAAAATAAAATGAAAACTTCATTCTCATAAAAGAAAAGAAATATATAAGATAATAAAAAGTTATGATATTTCACTAGATGCCATATTTTTCCTAGATACGTTGATGCAATTTGATGGCTAGCTCACGTTGAGGTCCTGGAGGTTCCGGAATGGGTTTTGACAAAATATCTAAATCAATTGCCATTTGTCGATCTTTTTTTAGCTCCCAACGTTCTTGTCTTTCGCTTTCATGTTTTTGTTTTAGCTCTAACCGTTTTTTTCGATGTTGGATAAATCTTCTAATCTTTGAGTCAATTCTTGAAATTTTTCATTGTAATCAACACCAAACGAGAATGTTATTTGTTTTACTTTATCCCCCTCCTCCCGACCGGACATGGAGGTTCTTCATATGCCAGCACATCTTGTTCCTCGTTCTCGTCCTCGGTCTCGTTTAGGTTGATGTTAAGCCAAGATTCGGGATATTGACATGTAGGTTCGAAGGACGATGATGCTTTTGTTCTCTTTGGTGTTGATTGACCTCATCTAGTCTTTGTTCCCATTAGTGGGATGAGATGCCACTTTGAGCTACCTCGAAGAAGCTCCCAAATTTTGATATATCCGAATGAGCCCTTGGTATCTTGGTATTCAACCAAAGCATCTTGTTGGATTTGAGCATCATTTTGTCCACTCTGGTTCCACATCCGTTAGTAAATATTATTGTATTCCGTACACTTCACGCGGATATCCCTCTACTTAGTGGAAATCATATCCGGTGTCCGATAAGATAACGGTTTATTGATCTTCTCGTGAAAATTTGTCCGAATTCTTACCCAAAATTCATTGTTCTTTTGATAGTTTGCTAAAAAAATTTAACTAGTAATCATAAAAAATAAAAAGTATTAAATAATTATTTGAAATTTTTTTACCAATTAGCGGGTCCTCGGATACATCAAGCCAACAAAGAGCCAAATCGTATTCCTCACTTGCTGGCCATAGCGTGTGTGTTTTTTTCGCCTTCGGCTCGTCAGGTTTTTTTTTCTTGTGTGACCATTTCCGAGGTTGTGTGTCGGATACCACATCCGGTTGTGTCTTGGGTAACATGTCACACCCCCGTTTACAGCGGAAACACGAGGATGTAACGGACGGAATCGTCATAACACATTGATCATTAATAGAGATGCATTAAATGAGAAAAACCAACGTGTCATGACGTTACCCGACACAAACGGAGACTTGTGTCGTAGTTAGTCAATTCACGACATAACATAGTCAGATAGTCAAAATGAAAATTTAAATCCCACAGCCCGAGATCAAGTAAACGAAAACACGATCAACAATGATAATTCCTAAATGAAACATAATGTCAGAAACACTATAGCAAATCTCTAAATGCATTTCTTATGGTCTTCACTAAGGCAGCATCCCTAGCTATCCTCAATGGTTGTTACCTGAAAAGATATGCTCAAAATGGTCAACATATTGTTGGTGAGTTCGCAGGTTTAAATAATAAATAGAATTTGATGCTGTGTAATAGGTTGGTAGGACATAAGTGCATACACTTATAAGCAAGCAATATCACATGTAAACATGAGCCTCACAACTAACCCTATGACGTACACACAGACGTTGTCAGAACTTATTCACCCTAAGGCCCGTCCGTGGCCACTTTCAGTCCCAACTAGTATACCAACAAACAAGGGTGGGGGTGTCAGCCCAATAGTACTATCAATACCTGTCCGTCGGCTCCAACACCGGAGTTAAATAACTATCAATAAAGAACCACACATAAAACTCATGCATGTACCAGATATTAACTTACAAAACAGTAAACACAATAGTCCCAAAGATTAAATGAGTTTACAGCATAAAAAGAATGAGCATACTTTTCTCTCTAGGTTTTATAAATAATTATAATGAAAATGAGGCCGCGAAACTCACCTCGTATGTGGCGAAATAAAGTGAACGAAAAGGCTTCAACGGATGAGAGTAAAAGATGATCTAACACCTAAAATTAATTGTAATAAAATCTTAAAACGCGTCCAATGAGAATAGGTGCATTCGGTCGGTTTCGGGTCGGATTGGGTTCGACGCGCGACACGTACACAAAATATGTACACTTCAATTTTTTATTTAATAAATAAAAAAACATGTACGTATTTATATATATATATATATATATATATATATATATAATTAATTCATATACGCTCACCATAATCACCTTTGTATATATAACTTTGACTACCATATCTATACCTTCGTTACACACGTATGTAAATAATCAAACACACATGCATATATATACACATCATTTATATACTCCAACACACTATATAATAATAATAATAATAATAATAATAATAATAATAATAATAATAAAGTAGAACAAAAAAAGAAAAGCACACACACATTCAACCCACGCACACACACCATTAACACATACATCGCACGATCACACACACATACATCGTACATTCACACACACATATAGCGCACATTCACACACACACCCGGTTACACCAAAACACACACATAGCACACTTTCACCCACACACACTGCTACGCAAACACACAGGACACACACATTCATACACTTACGGCTACAACCACACACACCCAAACACCCACCGAAACACACATATACATGTATATATAATCTACACACTCGTACGTGTATATATATATATATATATATATATACGATCGACACACATATAAATATACATACAATCGACACACATACACATATATATACACATGAACACACACACTCACGGTTTACATACACACACACAAACCTTACATCTTCGTACAAACACACTCACACGCATACGTATATATACCCATTCGAACACACGTACGCGCATACAAACATATGAATCAACCCGAAACAAACCGAACCGAATCTACGAATCAACACCGCGAAACGAAACAAAACAAGGTTCACGATGATCGGTTACCTGCGAAACAACTAAACGGTGAGACGACGGCAACCGACGGCGACTCACGGCGGCAAAAAGGGGTTGGTTCAGCGATCGCAAGCAGAGAGGGGCATTTCACGATTTCACGGCGGGGTCGATTAGGGTTTTACGAATGGTTGACCGAGGATAAAGAAATATGTATATAACATTCATATTTACACTTAGGACCCTTAACTTTCATTTAATTAATCTCTTATGTTTAGTTAAATTACAAATTAGACCCTACACCTATTAATTATAATAATATTAATAATAATAATAATAAATATAACAAAACAACAATAATAATAATAATCATAATACTAATAATAATACTATTATTATTGATAATAATAATATTATTAATAATGATATTAACAGTAATAATAATAATAATAATAATAATAATAATAATAATAATAATAATATTACCCATAATTATATAATAGAGATTAATAAAATGATTTGAATTTAATTGTTTTAATCACTATATTATAAGATTAGGGTCGCGCGCAACGATAAAATCAAGGTTCGATTCGAAAGCGAATTAATTACATAAAGATATTAAGTACACGAGGATAGTTAACGAGCTTTAAGTCAATTGACGGACCTGATAGTGACGGATGTCACAGTATCCCCCAAGTTGAGAGAATTTCATCCCGAAATTCAGCTGGAGTTAGATCCCGAAGCTCTATCCGCGAACAGATGCGGATATTTAAGTTTCATCTGGTCTTCCCGTTCCCACGTAAATTTTGGCCCTCGCTTAGAGTTCCATCTCACTCTAACAATTGGAATCTTGCTGTGCTTCAATCGCTTAATTTCCCGATCCATAATTTCTATCGTTTCTTCCACAAAATGAAGTTTCTCATCAATCTTGATTTCCTCAATCAGAACGTGAAGGGATCCATCGGCTAAGCATTTCTTAAGATTCGACACATGGAATGTATCTTGCACGCCGCTAAGCTCTTGGGGTAACTTTAACCGATACGCCACAGGATCAATTCTTTCAGTGATCTCGAATGGCCCAACATACCTCGGAGCTAACTTTCTTTTCTTCTCGAACTACACGATTCCCTTCCAAGGAGAAACTCTCAATAAGACACGATCACCCACACTAAATTCCAGAGGTTTCCGTCGATTATCAGCGTAACTTTTCTGGCGGTCTCTAGCTGCCTTAAGTCTATCCTTGATTTGAAATATCTTATCGGTCGTTTCCTGAATAATCTCTAGACCTGTCAATTGACTTTCACCTACCTCAGTCCAACATACGGGCGACCTACACTTCCTTCCATACAACGCCGCAAATGGCGCACTATCAATGCTCGTATGATAACTGTTGTTATAAGAGAATTCAACCAATGGTAAATGAGTACTCCAACTCCCACCAAAGTCGATCACACAGGACCTAAGCATGTCTTTAAGAGTTTGTATCGTACGTTCACTTTGACCATCCGTTTGTAGGTGATAAGCAGTATTTAAATCTAATCGAGTGCCCATTGCCTTCTGTAAAGTATGCCAGAACCACGATATAAATTAACTATCATGATCAGATATGATTGACACAGGCACCCCATGCCTAGCCACGATCTCTTTTAAATATAATCTCGCTAACTTTTCCATCTTATAATCCTCACGAATCAGTAAAAAGTGAGCGGATTTTTTCATTCGATACACAATAACCCAAATCGAATCATGCCCGCTACTTGTTCTAGGCAACTTAGTGATGAAGTCTGTCGCTATATTTTCCATTTCCATTCGGGAATTTTCGGTTGTTGCAATAGTCCTGACGGTTTCTGATGTTCGGCGTGGACTTTCGAACAGGTCAGACATTCACTTACATACGTCGCAATGTATCTTCATACCTGGCCACCAATACAATTCTTTAAGATCTTGGTACATCTTGTCTGCACCAGGATGAACAAAATACTTTGATTTGTGTACTTCATTCATAACTAAGGTTTGAACATTTTCCCACTTAGGTACCCATATGTGATCCACAAAATACCGTAAGCCATCCTCCTTACAGTTCATTTGTTTATCCAAACCTCGAAACTCCTCACTTGTAATACTCTCTTCCTTCAGTGCCTCACCCTGTGCTATCAGGATTTGGGCTTTCAGATTTGATTGTATGGTAATTCCCAAGGCTCGTGCACGTAAGGGTTTAACACGTTCCTTTCTACTCAAAGCATTGGCCACCACATTTTCCTTTCCAGGATGATATCGGATTTCACAATCATAGTCACTGAGAAGTTCCATCCATCTTCTTTGGCGCATATTAAGTTTCTTTTGATCAAAAATGTGTTGAAGACTTTTATGGTCAGTGTAGATGACGCACTTAGTCCAGTACAGATAGTGCCTACATATCTTAAGCGCAAATACCACCACGCCTAATTCCAGGTCATGTGTCATATAATTCTTTCGTGAACCTTAAGCTGATGCGAGGCGTAAGCAATCACCTTATCCTTTTGCATTAACACACAACCTAGTCACACCCCCGCTTATAGCGAAAACATGAGGATGTAACGGACGGAATCGTCATAACATATTGGTTTTCCTCATTTAATGCATCTCTATTAATGATCAATGTGTTATGACGATCCCGTTTGTTACATCCTCGTATTTCCGCTATAAGCGGGGGTGTGACATAACACATCCGGTTGTGTTTCGGGTTACCACATCTTCTTGCCTTTGAACTTGCGGGTGAATACCAATGACATTTTGATGATATCCATAAGTAGGCATTGACATATTAGCTATCATGTCAAAAAGATTGCTATTCATCATCTCATTTTGCTCAAAAGTCTCCATTTACGTCGGACGGGATTGGTTTTGACTATTTAGTCGAGGGGGTGGTAATTCGGGTTGTATGGTTGTCCCTATGGAAACATTTTGATTTTGATTAAGAGAATAATAGAGAATGATATAAATGTGCTGTGGTAAAAAAAGTTGAAGATTATGTGTTTAAATAGGTGATCGAAAATGGTTAAAAAAAAGCTGAAAACTTAATTAATTATGTTGTGACTGTTGTAGAACAATTAAATTGAAACATTAAATTAAAATATTAAATTGAAACAACAATTAAATACTTCTGTGCAATGGTAAAAAATATCGAAGTGATAAAATAAAGTTGAAACATTAATGCAACAATAAAGTCTTTCAAGCATGTTGGATAACCAAAAAAAATAACTAAAAACAGTAATGCAACAATAATAAAATATAATAACTAATCATCTTCAATTGTACGTCTCATCCAAGCATGTTCGACCAAATCCACGGTTAGGCAATTATGTGCTTCCCTACTATGCACTAACGTCGCATTTTCTAATCTTTGTTCCATACTTGTCATCATTTCGGATTGTATTTATTCATGTGACGGATCATAATCTTGGCAAATGGCTTTGCCCTCCTCCTCTAAAATCATATTATGTATGATGAAACAAGCATACATAACGTCTCTAATGTTATCCTTTGTCTAGATTCGGCACAGATTCTTCACAATATGCCAACATGTCTGAAGAATATCGAAAGCCCTTTTGATATCTTTTATTGATGATTCTTGAACTTTTTTAAAATGAACTCTATTTGCTTCAATGGGTTCTCTAAATGATTTTACGATAATCAAATACTCCGGATAAATACCATCACCCAAAAAATAGCCATGTTAGTTGTCACACCCCCACTTTCAGCACACAGCTGAAGCAACGGGAATGCGACTAGACTGAATATCAAGAACAATATTGTTTACAAGAGAATAATAAAAGCTTTATTAGATCGAATATATTTTTAAATGCTTCGTAATCTAGGCTTCCAGAACTTGGTACAACTGCTACGTGAGGTTCTTCAAATTGTATAACTAGCCAAGCTATCTGTGGTTTCTTGTTTCTTGAAAACATACTAAAAGTGTCAACTAAAAAGTTGGTGAGTTCGTAGGTTTAACGAAAACAGAGTTTATCACGTATGATGTCAATTAATTAAGTCCACAACCAACCCTGTACCCGGTTATCCAATCCCCATCTAATATGGATTGAATTCCCGATAGCAACACCCGAACTGTCAAACAATAAACATGTGCAGATAATATGCCGAGTAGACACTACAGGCTCAGTGGCACTGTATGTCTCAGTGTTTGTTTGCCTATCCATAGGACACACTGTGCATGGGGGATTCACCATGTAGTACTACCCATACGATCCGTAGGTTCTATCCAGAATTAATGGTTGTGTGCATAATAGCAAAAGAAAGTCTTAAATAATTGACATCATATAAAAACGAGCATGTTTTTCACCCCAAAAATAAATAAAAGGGGGCTGCGAATACTCACTTGGGTTCTCTTACAAGTATTCGTATATCAATGTTGAAACCTCATAATATGTGTAGGAACTCACCATTGCAATCCTAATTGCATCACTATCGTCAGTCCTTAATAATACAATAACGCTATCACATATGCGGTTGAGCTCTATGTATTAACTTAGGTGAGATGATCGTTTATATTATAATTGGATTATAAGTTGTTGAATGACATCAATGTTATTCGTATAGTTACTTTGTTTTCTTAATTTAATTAGATTTCATATGTATTAAATTTTACTATATTCAGATGTATGCATATGATTATTTACTTATTATTATCATATATATATATATATATATATATATATATATATATATATATATATTGCTATTAGAACGTTATGATAGAATTATTTAATCATAACCTTAATTAGATTATTTAACTCGACCACCCATTGGTTTTAAGTTTCTGTTTGTATAAATGGTTTTATATATCTTATTAATTTTCACCGTATGTGCATATATGTATATATTGTATTTATATAATTAGGTTTTAGTATTATCTTTCACATAATAATAATATTATTAATAAATCTAATAACAATACTAATTATCAGAGTAAATGTGTTAACTTTCTAATACTAAACTTAAAATTAGTTAAACTGTTTATCATATCATTTTAAGTATAAAACATTATTGTCAAAACTGAACATTAATATAATATTTATACTATCATAATTATATTATTATTTATAATAATAATAATAAATTACAATAATAATTTTAGCAACAGTATAAATAATTAAACTAGTTTTAATTGTCATTTTAATACTTGTCATAATAAATTTCAGCAAAATAACAATGATATTAATAGAATTATAATATTTAAACGAAATGATTTTTAAATAATAATAATCAATGTATTGTATGCGTATATATATTTCTTAATTTATAAATTTATCGTTAACATAAATCGTTGATTGGTATACCATATGATTATCATTATTATTACGCATATATTATTATTATCATTATTATTATTATTGTTAT
This sequence comes from Flaveria sonorensis, assembly GCA_025506505.1. NCBI lineage: Eukaryota > Viridiplantae > Streptophyta > Magnoliopsida > Asterales > Asteraceae > Flaveria > Flaveria sonorensis. Next base: position 50,589,795 of record CM046426.1, read on the forward strand.
TGTTATTATTATAATTATAGCTCAACGTAAATAACATACGTGAATTATAATTAAATTTTAAATGACTAACACGTGCGATTATACTTCTCCCTCGGCTCACGTACTCGAACCCGCTCGTACTCGACTCGTTCTCATCAAGTTCATAACGTTGACTGCCCGTTGACTAAGGTTGACCATGGTTGACCCGTTTGACCCTATCCAAACATCATCTACCACCAACTCACACCACTGTCACAACCAACAACCATCACCACTGCAACCTAAAACTACACCAACGATGGCCACCATTACCACTGTGACCTCCTGGTTACCACAACCACCACAGTAACAGCTGATGGCCACCACAACCGTCACAGCCACAACCATCACCACCCTCGTCGCCCTACATAGAACCAACCACCATCACTGCTGCTAACCTTATCACAACCACCTGAACACCACCACGACAACCACCTTCATATTCGGGGCGAAGAGAGGAGTCCGGAGAGGCATGCCACTCTCCGGCACTCACCGGAACCGCCACCACCGGCAGCCGGAGATTGGAAAGGGTGGGGGGTGTTCTTGTTGCCGCCTCTCTCTTTCTTTCTAAATATGAAAACCCTAGAATGTGAAAAATGGAGATTTATATGGGGGGTGGTTTAAATGAATGGGTTTCGTACAGAGTCGGTTCGTATCGTTTTTGAACCCATCTCAAGTTGTGTTTTAAGTTTTATTTCCTCACGAGATTATATACATATTTCAAGATTATTTATTTCATCTTATTGAAAGTTTATTTAATTATAAAAGGAGTAAACAAAGAAAAACACATTAATGTCATATACCCAACACGGTTGGAAAGTTGGTCCAACGGTTGAAAAATGCATGTCAAATCCATAGATCATATGACGCAACGGCTTGAAGAATGATTGTTGGTCCATTCTGGTCTCCTCGTGTGTGCTGACCTCGCCAAACGGTTGGAAAGTTAGACCACTGCCAGTGCATGCAACCTATGCTACCAACCATACGGGGTAAACCGTGTATTTCTTCATGTACATCATATATTCTTTGTAGATCATTCGATGTCTGTTTTCTTGAATAACATGTACCGTATAGCTCAATTATACCTTTCAAAATAAATATAAGCTAATAATTGGCATATTATTAATCAATGACAAGTAAAAAATAATTATTAAAGTGGAATAAACAAATTATACCTTTACAATAATGTTCTAAAGTGTCTCTCGATGTTTTATCCGCCATTTTTAAGTAATCGTCCCACAAGTCGGTTGTAGTACCGTATGCCATCACACGTATTGCAGATGTACACTTTTGTATACTCGTGAATCCTAGCTTTCCTCTTGCGTCGAGTCTTTGTTGAAAATACTTATACTCTCGTTCCAAATCATGAGATATACATAAAAACAAATGTTTACTCATCCGGAAACGACGTCTAAAAGCTCTAGGCCCGTATAGCGGTTTATCAGAAAAATAATCACCCATTAACCGCTCATTGGCAGCATGACGATCCCGGTCGAAATGTTTTCGTTTCATGATTGGACGTGGAGGTTGAATGAAATGTGCCATAAACTCCACCGTGAGTTCAACCGCACTTCTGATTGTGCCATCGATCTCATACGAATCCGACGACGTACTATTCTCACTACTAGATGATGATGATGAATAATTTTCCATGTTTTAACACTTTGGTATCTTAGAATGAATTTTTGTAAACTTGAGAAGTTTAGATTGAGTTTGAATATAAGATATAAAAATTATTTATAGGAATTAAAAAGAAAAAAATATTAATTAAATTGGTGATGTTCAACGGTAAAATAATTAATAAATGAGAGCATTAATTTTCTGGTAGGAACAAATGAAAGATTAAAGTGCATTTATTATGCAGATATAATTATTACAAGTTTTTTTTTTTCAGTGTGAAAATAATAACGTCTATCCTGTTTTCACGCTTCTTCACGCTTGAGTGGGTGGCTAAGAGGCGTTTTGTGTAATTTTTCAGGGGTAAATGCCCCCCACTACATATGGTTTAGACCTACTTAGGAGTTAAACCGAGAACCGTTGAAGCTGCTTGGTCCGTCTATGATTCGGTTTGTTATAAACAAAAAATGAAAAGGGTGGAAAATGACTCATGTTTGCCTCATTTTGCAAACCAACCAACAATTGAATCGATTGGTAGTTTTCAAATCACCGCCTCTACTTTAACATTAACTTTCTCCAAATAACTGTTTAAGTTATTAAATTTATATCATTGTTCTTAACATTCATAAACGATTGGCAGTTGAATATCATGCTTACTATACAGTAACAAAACCCAAAATAAACCAAAATAGAGAACTCAGATGTTGAACAAATCATTTCGACTCGATCTTTTGATATATAAAAAATGGGAATACAGACTCCATAAAGAACGCGATGACACTTGCCTTATAACCTTAACAACCCACTACTAATTCACGTAAATAAATCCCTAAAACTAGTTACAAACTCCATGACTAACAAGACCTGATCAAACCCAAAGTATCAAAGCATAAAAAAACATCAGTTAAATCTAATTAACCACCCATGACCTGTTAGCCTGCGACCCACGAACAACTCGATTAACCCAATAAAAGAAACAACTAATATATAGTTTATGTTAAAGATTGCAATTTTTTTACCAAGACTGTATAGGGTGGGAAGGCAGAAGCTTGTATAAGGGTCCCTGTCCATACATGTCCTCAATTCCCACACATGACACATGCATGCATTAAAACCAAAACCTCTTTCAAGCAAAATCATCTATCCATCTCACTTCCTATGATGCCTCAGTTTCATCAGGAGTCACATTCATTCTTGTAAATGCTATATTATATATCTAGAGGGGGTGGGGGACCCCTCCCTCCCTCCCTCCCTCTCTTCATGAATACATATATTAACATCTCATGCATCCACATTATATACATATATTACATACACACACTAAGATTGAGTGAAGAATTAAGGATGGGGAGAAACCCATGTTGTTCAAAGACAGGGTTGAATAGAGGCTCATGGACAGCTTCAGAAGACAAGATTCTCACCGACTACATTACTCTCCATGGTGAAGGCAAATGGAGACAGCTCCCCATCAAAGCAGGTTTATATATAATATATATACAGAGAGAAATTAAACACTAATTAAGGAATGCATAATTAACCAATAAAATTCACATATAACTAATTTTGCATATGTTTTCTGAAGGAAAACAATACACTATTTCTCATGTTCTCACCATATTCTTGGTTCTTACATGATGTTATTACACTGTGTTGTGTATGTTAAATTGATGCAGGTTTAATGAGGTGTGGAAAGAGTTGCAGGCTGCGATGGTTGAATTACTTGAAACCAGATATCAAAAGGGGCAATATTTCATGTGATGAAGAAGATCTTATCATCAGGCTTCATAAACTCTTGGGAAACAGGTTGGGTCGTTAATATATGAATTTGTATGATTTATAACATGCAGACTCATGTCTGTTCTTGAATGTCATGAAAACAATTTGATGTTTAATTTATGGGGTGTAGATGGTCCCTTATTGCTGGGAGGCTCCCGGGGCGAACAGACAATGAAATAAAGAACTACTGGAACACCACACTCGCCAAAAAGGTGCATGATCTTCGTCATAATGACCATATCAATCATGTGTCACAAGAACAGAACCTTAAAAAGAGAAAAGACAGAGAATGTGTGAATGACATGGACAAGAATGAGTCGAATGCGGTCAGGACCAAGGCAGTGAGATGCTCAAGAACATATTTTAGCCCTCAGCCACTAGTGGAGCCATCGAAATCTAATGTCTTTGGGATTAAAGATCCAGCTAAATCTATAGAACCAGCTGTACTCCCTTTCTATCATGAAGAGAACACCAATAATAATGGATCAGGTTTGGATCTTAATGTGAACATGGGGGTAGGGGATTCTTTATCAGGTCTGTCTAATATGGATTTCATGGATTTGTTTAACTTAAACGATGGACTAGTGAAAAGACATGATATGATGTCGGGTTCTGCAACCGTTACGGGTGGTGGTACGAATGCAACACAGGCTTTTTCCAAGGAAACTCTTGACTACTCTACTTGGATGACTCCAGAAATTGGGGGAGAATGGCTGTTCTCTTTATGATTGGAGAGGGAGCTAGGCACACAGAACTACCATATCATATCATATGGGTTAATAAAATGCTCTCTTCTTTTAGTTAAATAAAATGTAATAAGTCGCGTATTATTCTCCTAATATTTGACTTAATACTTGTTAAAATCATATATCTGTTCATTTGTGTAGTACAGGGTAAATAAGCAGTTTTATTTATACATGTATGAAAACATGTTATTTTATGTAGTTATCCTTTTTAACTGAACTTGTAGAATTATAAGAATGAATGTGGTTGAATTCACAATTTTGAACAGAACAATTATCAGTATTAATTGGAGGAGACAGGAAATGAATGGCATATTGTTTTCCAGTCTTGTCTTTAGCAATCAACTGAAACATCAATGGTAATGGTTGGTCGTTTTTAGGATCAACTACTACAATTGCTTGCTCAAAAATGTCTCAAATTTATCAGCAACCTGTTTACAACATTAAAACAACACACTCGTCTTTACAAATATAAAATAAAATAAAATAAAACTCTAATGGTTTAACCATATAACTGTTGTAACCCCTTCTAGTTTCTAACTGATTGAGCAGTAGCAATCATCTGAAGCATAATTGTGGCATACTGAACAGCTGTGTGTTGCAATGTGTATTGCCCATAGAGCCCAAACTCCGCGAAATTTGGTTCCATGTGTACAAAATGACCCGGCAGTGGTCTTTTGGACAAAGCTTCTTGCCATATGTCAAAGAACTCACCCATGATTTTGTGAGACTTTTCCCATGATGAAATGGGCTTGTACTCCATCTGCATTTTCAAAAATAAAAATTAAGACATTCATTTTAATACTTCCTTTTTATTTAATAAAAGAGTTAAAGAACAAAAGTTCAAAAATAACTTCAAATACCTCCATAACAATTCCCCTTAAGCTTTCAGATTGAATTGAAACAACTTTACCAACCCTCAACTGGAAATCACCAAGCTGATATTGAAATCCCTAACATTACAAGAAAATCAAAACAAAATGTATAAGATAGATGGTAATGAACTTCATTAGTTGTGTGCTTTAAATATGATATAATACTATAATAAAGATAAGCTTCATTGTATGTCAAAACTATAGTTGCTAACCTCAAAATTGAGTGCCACTCTGGTTTTATAGGACTGAAGTTTCTCCATTATAGTTTGGATTGTGGAATCTGCCTCAACAACCAATCGTTGTCCTCTTAAAACAAAGTAATACTTATTGGGCTGCTCTGGTAGTGATATTCCTAAAAAATCACGTGGAAATTCCGTTGCATTTGCTTGTTCTAAGAAGCAGTTGCAAAACGATAATTAGAGACCTTTTAAGCATACAACATACATGAACATATTCCACTTATTCCCAGATTAAATAAACAGTGACAGGAATCATGTAGTTAACTTTTCTCAATCCATTGAATTGACTATGATATGAATGTCTAACGTATATACTCATAGCAAGTCGATCTTTATATATACTTTGTAGTTTCTGGTAATAAGAAGTTAAATTTGCCACTTACTTCATTTTGTAGATAGATAGATAGATAGATAGAGTATGATTAGTGTGTGAAAACCCATTTTGACTGTATAACATTAATTCATACATACAGAAGGTTACGATTGAATTTGAATGGTAAGGAAGGACGCCATTAATTTGAGAAATTTCTGAAGAATCAGGTGTACCTTTAAGAACGGGTCTGTAGAAGCTGAGTGTAGCCTTCCATTTTCCTTCCTTGACGCCATTGATGCTCTCCACACACTGCGATACTTCCGCCAGTATCTGACTGTTCACCGTATGTCCTGCATTCGGCTGCCAGTGCAAAACCCTAAAACACCACTCACGTACGATCAAACACAGATATACTGAAGCAAAGAAAAGAGTGAGTGCGAGTGAAATGAATATGAATATGAATATGAATAGGATGATGATTACTTACCATTTAACAGGCATGATTTTGAACGATGACGATGTGGTGCTCTGATCTACTCTTCCCCTTTGTCTATTTCATGGAATCAATCAGAAACACCTTCACCTTCACCTTCACCTTCACCTTCCTCTTCCCCTTTCCCTGCCTGCAATTTTCAATTTAGAATAAACCCTAATATTTCACTACAAGAAACAGTATTTGATTTAATTTGATAAATAAAAAGAAAACAGGGAATGCAATGAAATTAAAGAAGGAAAGATGAAACCGTAAAACTGCTACCCTAGTCAATCTAACTATTTATTAAAAATTAATTTTTCTCACCGTCACCTACTCAATCCGACTAAATAAAAAGAAAACAGGGAATGCAATGAAATTAAAGAAAGAAAGATGAAATCGTAAAACTGCTGTCTTTCCCGACTCTAGTCAATCTAACTATTTATTAAAAAATAAATTTTCTCACGGTCACCTACCCAACCCGATTAAATTTTATTTTTTCGCTTTCATTGTCAACTCAACCAAACCAAATTTTTAATTAAATAAACTTGATTTATGATTAATTTTTGTTTCTATTAACAATTAAAATAATTATAAAATTATTTACTTCATATTGTAAATATAAAAATAACTAATATAAACACAAATTTTTTTAGATGTAACTAAAACCATCATATGAATTTTTATTTTGCTACTGGCAGTTGGTGGATTAATTAAAAGAAATTAAATACAGATGCTAAACTAGATATGGGATGGTATATCGTATGCCTTGTTATTTAGTATAGGCGAACTTTTATTTTGCTATTAATTATCATATGACATGTGAAAAATTAAATCAAAAAGAAATAATTAAAAACTTGAATTTTTTCATTTTCACGACCGACTAGCAGTCGGTGAACCAACCCAGTCGCACGCCACTTGTGTATTTTTATTTTTCTTTAATGACTATAATAGCAACCGACCGATCAAAACTCTCCCGATGGGAGTAGTCTAACAAATATATATAATTTAATTTTGCGTTATGATTTTGGAAAGGAAAAAAACATACTATTTTGAATTTTGATTATTTTATTTTTAAATCCACTAATTTTATTTGTTGCATATTCATGGCTTTCTAACTTATTTAAAACCAATAACATATTACGAACTATAAAAATTACATAACTTAATTCTACCTATCCAATAGTATATAATCAGATGTGAAGTGTGGGAGAAGCATGAAAAATTATTTATTATTATGCAATTATTATAATTTTGGGGGCGGTTCCTATAAAAATTGTAATTTTCGTGTGAAACGTACGAAATCATCAGGGCGTGACACATGTTTTTTCGCGGAGGGGCAGTTTTGTAGAAATCGCTAAGTGCTAGTCGGGCGGTGAGGTGCCGACTAATGATAAATCGGGATTAATCGGATCAAATCTTTTATATACAATTTTCAGTTTTATATATAAATACACACATTTTCATGTGTAATTTTAACAAAAATGTTCAGTTTTATATAAATACACATATATTTGGCCGGAATTTCCATGTTTAAGCAGGAATTTCCACGTTTTTCGCCGGATTTTTTTAAGTCTGCGCGGAAAGTCGTCGGAATCTCGTCGGAAACCTACCGGAATCTTGTCGGAATCACGGTTTTTGCCCGATTAAGACCGCCTAGGGTCCGGCTAGGTCTGATTTTGACCGACTAGGTCCGATGTTGACCGACTAGGTCCGACCACCAATTTTTGCCCCCTCGCCAATGTTGCACCCGGATTCCGATTAATCGCCGACTAGTCGCCAACTAGCGGCGATTTTTACAACACTGTGGAGGGGTAGTTTCGTCCGCCCCATAAATACGCATAAAAGGTACATAATTACGCAAGTTATAGCTATTATTACGCAAAGTAAAATTACCCACGTTAGGAAAAATAACTACGCAAGTTATATTTATAATTACGCAAGTTATGTGATAATTACGCAAGCTATGTTTATAATTACGTAGTTAATAGTCGCGCAAGTTATACGCACAACACATAAACGCGTTAGAAAATGTTGATTTTTTAAAGAAAAAATATAGCAATACTATACTTATATTAAAGAGGATAAAACGCTCTTTTTATGATGTAATTTTTTTTAAAAAAAAATAATGTCATATAAAAAAGTTATATGCGTTTAAAAAAACAGGGGAAAATTGAAAATAGTCAACAATTGTAGGTTATTTCCAAATTTACCTCTCCAGCCACATTTTTTGCGTGATTATGCCAGCTTAAATCGGAACCATTAATCTCTTAAATCAATAGTTGTTATCACTTGGTACACTTCGCACGAAATTATCATTTTGTACCATAAACATTTCCAGGTCTTGAAATGTATGTTTCTCTACTCTTAGGTTTATTTTTATGTAACCCCTTTTATATTTTTGATAGTATGATAAACAAATGTATTCCATTATTAAAAATTAAAAAAGTGTATATATAGATAGATAGAGGCGCATTAAACACGAATGTAATTTTAATAAGAAAAGTAGAAGAACTCATGCTAGATTTATATATTCATTACTCATTAGTTAGAAGTGTTTAAATGTAAATGTTAGAACTTTGAACGTTTTGGGTATCTGTATGAAGAGTCTAGGCACTCTTCACATATTGAATTTTGAAATATAGATTGTCATTTGAAAGTTAGTATCTGAAATGGGCCATGCGAAAAGCCCACCTTGTGGAACGAACCTGAGTGACTTTGGCGGGAATTCCACAATCTTACCCTACAAGCTTCCCCGTTTCCCCCTTTCAAAACCTAAACCCTAACCATCCATTCATCATCAACACACGTTTTTCCCCCAATCAAGTAAGTTTTCTGCATTCAATCTCTTTACCTTTGCTGTTTTCATTATTAGTGCGCTACAACACACCGATGTTGAAAGAGATGACGCTTTTAAGGTCCAGAAAAGTTGCCTCCTCTCTAACTCCTCAACAATCACCTGACTCCAGTGTTGAAATCGAACCATCAACACCGGCAAAGGTATCTGAGCCCACCAGTAAGTCATCATATCCAAATACCCCAAGTCTCGTTCAACCTTCTGGCAACATGAGGTCCGCAGGTAGTACGGATTTGGGGTCTATTTCGAATCAGGGCTTAAGAAGGAGTGCCAGACTTTCTCTGAACTCCAGTTTCAGTAATGCCATTGAGTGTGTCGGTTCTAGAGGGAAAAGAAAGGTTGTGAACCGTGAAAAGCCTAGTGTCGTTACGGATTCGTGTGTGAATGTCATGGATGGGGTACAAAAGGAGTCTGGTAGTCTTAGGGTTTCGATGGAATTGGATGCTCCTGGCAGCTTTGAAGCAAATGCTGTGTCAGTGTCTGATATTGGTGCAGAAGAATATGATAAAGAAGATACAGAGAGTGCGAGGAAGACTAAGAGTCAAAGGGTTTCAAGTTTAGATGTTGAAGAATCAAGCTCTGATTCAGTTCAGGATGGTGATGTGGGAAATCAGTGTTTAAGACTAAGATCAGGCAAGAAGCTTTCAAGACCTCAACTTAACAATCTTGCTACAGATAGAAAACTGTCTGCTAACAGGAGAGAAAAGGAAACAGAAGACGGAGTAGGTGAGGCAGATTGTAATGGAGTCGCTGAAAGGGGTGTTGTGATTGAGGAAGAAGGGGTGGCTGTGGATGGTGAAGAAATGGATATTGATCTTGTGAATGATGGTGTCGTTAAGCGGGGTAGAAGTAGATTCAGCGAAGAAGAAAAGGGGAAATGGAAAGTAGACGAGGCTAAATCATCATCAGATCTCAGTGATAAAAATGATTTGAACGGGAAACTTGATGAAGGGAGTTTAATAGATGTTACAATGGCTGATTCTGTGAGCCTGGAAGAAAAAACTATTGAAAGAGCTGGCTCTAACAATAAAATGGACCCTAAGGAAAGGTTTAAAAGTGTAGCCAAAGTGAATGCATCTAAGTTTGCACATTTCTCTATTCAAGAGGAAGATGTAGTAGATGAAGATGAACTTGAACCTCAAATGGAAGCAAATGATGATGTGGAGGATTGGCCTGGTCCTTTCTCCACCGCCATGAAAATAATTAAAGACCGAGCTTCAAACATACCAGCTGAACAGAAAAAGAAAAGCATCTCTACCCCATTGATATGGGTTCCCAAGAAAAACAACCAACATGGTCAGTTCATGAAGGTGGCCCCATCTCTAGAGGAATTATGTATTGAGATAATGGCTGAAAATGTGGACGCGATAACCTCACTTGAAAGTGTGCCTGATGCAATTAGACACAAGCTTACACAAGGGCTCTGTGACTCAAGAAAAATGAACCACCATTTTTTTAACCTGCTTGCAAGCAAGTCTCCTTCTGAGATACGAGTAAAAGATTGTTCATGGTTAAATGAAGACCAGTTCACAAAGACTTTTGAAGCAATTGATGCTAGTAAACTCACCGTAAGATTCTTATTCATCATCTTATATCATTTTTTTATTAGTTTGTGGGTGTATTTGTTACTAGGTAGTACATATTTTTCCTTTATATTTTCTAAAATGGTTATTTTTGAATGTTTGGCTTTAGGTACTACAACTGGATCAGTGTGGGAGATGTTTACCCGACTATGTTTTATATGCTACCTTGAATCGTTTACCTAGTAAGTTGTCTGCATTGACTAGTATATCCATAAAAGGTGCATGCCGACTTTCAGATGCTGGGCTGAATGCCCTTGTTACGTCTGCAACTGCATTAAGATCCATTAATCTTGGGTGCTGTTCTTTGCTCACGTCTGATGGTATCAATAACTTAGCTGATAAGTTAGGATCAGTGCTTAAAGAGTTGTACATTGATGAGTGTTTTGGTCTTGATGCTAAGAGTATTCTTCCTGCACTAATTAAGCTACAACACTTGGAAGTGTTGTCCATCTCTCGGTTTGAAACTGTTAATGATTCTTTCATCACTCAATTTGTGGCTGTTCAAGGTCATAAGATGAAGGAGCTAGTTCTGGCAGATTGCACGTGAGTTTTATTTGCTTTTGTTCTTTGAAGATCTGTGTTTTAACTTTGATTGATTACAATAAACTTTTTTTTTTTTTTTTTTTAATTTGACTAGGAAATTGACAGATAGAGCGTTAAAAGCCATTGCAAAAAGTTGTCCTGGTTTATGCGCAATAGATTTGACAAATTTGTGTAAATTGACTGATACATCCCTTGGACATCTTGCTAATGGTTGTCAATCAATTAAAACAATGAAATTTTGCCGTAATGCATTCAGGTTTATTCATATTCTCCTGTTCTATTTTTTTTAATCTGAATAGTTTGATGTGTTCATTCTCTATTAATTGTTTTTTTATTATCTGAACACGACAGTGATGAAGCTGTAGCTGCATATCTTGAAGCCTGTGGAGGGAATTTGACAGAACTGTCCCTAAATCATGTTGATAAGGTGCTTTCTTTTTGTTCCTTGTACCAACAATCAAAATAGCTTGTTATACTTTGACATTAAGCTTGTTATGTTGCATTATTTGTTGGTTCTTTTTGTGTCAAGATATGAATAATGTTGGTGCTTACCACATATCTGTTTGTAATGAAAACTTTTCAGGTTGCTCACCACACTGCTTTATCACTCGCAAAACATGCAAAAAAATTGCAACAATTGGATTTATCTTGGTGTCGGGATATGACAAATGAAGCTGTAGGATTGATTGTAGATAGCTGCTCATCACTGGAAATACTCAAGTTGTTTGGGTGCACTCAGGTATGTAGTTTGGGGATTTTACATATGTATTTGTTTTGAAATAAGTTGATATTTTATTGCTGACTTGGTTTTTTTTTTTAATCCAGATTACAAATGTGTTTACGAATGGACACTCGAATGAAGATGTCAAGATTATTGGTTTGCAAGAAAGTCGAATACTGAAGAACATTGTAGCCCCTGATCTTTTACCCTTACGTTACTCATCAGTTTGACATGCAACAGAATATGGATTTTTTGTCACCATGTCTGTTTGGTGCTGCATGTTGTAATAGATGCTGCATGTTGTAATAGCTAGCAAGTTGTAAACATGGCTAGAGATGAATGGTTCGTAGTTATGTTTCATCTTTCAAACCAAACCAAGCCAAGCCAAGCCATTCCATTGTAGGCTGGTCTTTTGTTTTTGGAACATGGTTTTATATTTTGAATGATATTGATTACCATGTCAGCTTGTTTGTGGGTCTCATTTCTGTTTAAACACTGATCAGCCGGCCCTTTTTGTTCCCTAGTTTGGATCGTACTAGTTCAATATAGTGGTGTACAAACTGGTTTTTGGTGCCAAACCGGTTCGGTTTCAAACCGGTCAGGCTTGAACCGGTTTATTTTCAACCGGTTTGAACCCCAAACCGGTTCGGTTCCAACCCCAAACCGGTTCGGTTCCTAAACCGGTTTTAGAGCTAGTAAATTCAAACCTATCGAACCAATCCGGGCCGGTTTGAAAATCGGTTCGGGTTTGCATTTTTTTTTAAATTCAATGAAGAAACGCTCAAACAGATGCGTCTGAACAGTGATGATTAGCCTAAACATTGATGATGCGCCCAAACAGTGATGATGTGCTTACAGTGATGATGTGCCCATAGTGATGATGCGCTCAAACAGTCTTCAAACGTTTAGCTGATGCGTCCAAACACTTAGCAAAATTTCAGAAGTTTTTCACACTTATCAAATTCTTCAAAACTTGTTCAATTGATCTAAAATATTATTTTGCTAAATAAGCATCAAACATTTGATTATTTATTTTTATCAAAGATTACACATTTATATAAATTATTTATAAATATTAAAACATAAAACATTACAAAAGGTTTAAAAATCAAAGATTACATAAAATGTAAAATTTAAATAAAAATATAATTATGATTTATAATACATGAAAAATTAAATATAATTATTTATTTTTATCAAAGATTACATAAAATGTAAAATAAAGATACTATTCAAAACATACAATTTAAATGACATAAACTTATAAAACCTAAAGTCGTTCTCCGTTCGTCCGTTGCATATTTGGATATTTTATTTTTCGCCACCAGAACCCGAGCTATTACGAATGTACTCATCATATGCCGCTTCATCATCGGTTATTCCGGGTGTCAATCCACCGTCTACTTCGTATTCATATATTTCGGCTTCATATTCTAATTCTCCTTCAAGTGAGCATTTGTCTTGTATTCCTACAGCTGCATCCAAATAATCCTTCAAGCAAATACACATTTCAACTGCTTCGGGAGTGAGTCGGGTCCTTCGTATTAATATAATCCTGCCACTAACAGAAAAAACAGATTCCGAAGCTACCGTGGAAGCTTGGACGGTTAGTAAATCTCAGACTATGGTGGATAGAATTGGAAATTGATCTTTCTTACCTTTCCACCAAGCCAACAAGTCAAAAATTTTAAAATCTTGTAGAGTCATGGTGGATTAAAAGTTTGTTCTACTATAACTCCCGATTTCACTACTCGGAGTGTTACCACGTTGACGTTTACTAAATTCATCTCTTAAAGTATCATACAAAGCAAACATTGGATCACTTGAACCTTCATCATCTGCCGCATGCCGCATAGACTCATGTATGTTTGATGTTTCATCATATCTTGCTAAATAAACATCAAACATTTGGCCTAAATATGTGTTAAAATTATTTTTTGCACTTTGAGCATAATAAGGGTTTTCTTCTTCTAAATCCAAATTAAAAGTAATTTTATCAAGTAAAGTTTCAACCCCCGACGTATTTAAACAAGGGTTTAAGGCAGCGGCACATGTAATAACCAGAGGCATTTCTTTAAAATATTTTTTAAGTTTTTCTTTCATTGGTAGTATCATATCCGAATAAGGTCTACCTCTGAACGACAACTCATTTAATTTTGAAGTTATTAAGTAAATTTGGTGAAGTACTAATGGACTCGTTGGATAATAAACTCCATAAAAACAAGTAGTTGCGGTTTTAAAAACATTAAGCATTTTGGTTATTTCTTCAATAATAGCCCAACCCGATTGATGGTAAGTCGAAGCCTTTCCATGACTCACCAAAGTATTATGAAAGGCTATCAAACTTTCTTTTTGGTCAATAGCCTTTTCAAATATGTTACAAGTCGAATTCCATCTTGTAGGTACGTCCCAATTCGGACCTAAACACTTGGAATTTGCGTCTTTACAAAACTTGCGATACCTACTATAGCTTTGGTTAGTGCTAAAAATGTCACGTAACATTCTTTTAAAACTATCTTTTACTGTTTCAATAGTTTTTAAACCTTCTTGAACGGCTAAGTTTATGATGTGCGCAACACATCGACTATGAGAAAACACACCGTCACAAATTGGTTTATATTTTAATTTTAGATGTTCTATCGCAAGCGTATTATTTGACGCGTTATCAAAAGATATTGACAAGATTTTGTTTTCCAGTTTATATATTCTAATAACTTTGTCAATAAGATAAAAAATATTTTGACCGGTGTGAGGATAATCAAACAATTCAAATGCAATCGTACGTTTCATCATTCGCCACGAATCGGGTTCAACCCAATGGGTGGTGACACAAATGTACGAGTCCGGTGAACCGTGCGGAGTCGATCAAACGTCACTAGTTAAGTTAACACCGGTTTGTAAATTTTTAAAATAAGATATTAATTCAATTTTAGCTTTTTTCCATATTTTTAAGCAATCTCTTCTAAGTGTAGCATGACTTACATATGTGTATTGCGGTTAGAGAGTTCGTTGAATTAGCCGAGTCAAACGTTCATTGTCAAAATGTTTGAATTACAAGCTTTCTTGAATTACAAAATACGCCATTTGCTCACGAACCGCATCAACGTCATAAGCCCAAACATTCCCTTCGCTTGTCATCGAAGCTTGACCTTGAGACGGTTCACCTTTCAAAGCCTTACAATATTTATTCACAATATGGTTTTTCAAAGTTGTATTTGTATCTTTTTTGAAAATCTTATGACAATACTTGCAACGAGAGCCATTTGACATAAATCGTAATTGCACCATATTTCGGGGTTCCTATTCGTAGGAAGGATTGCTACCACCACGTTGCTTGAAGACATATCACAACCAACGGATGATTGAGCACTTGATGAAGCCATTTTGAAATGAACGAGAGTATTGAGAGTTTTTTTTGAATTGAACGAAAGTATTAAGCGTATTTGAGAATAGAGAGCGTTTTTTGAGAGTAGAGAGCGTTTTAAGTTGTTGTGGTTCAACCAAAACATCTAATACATATTTATACTAGCTTAATAGGAGTATAATGGTAAAAAAACACAAAAAACGGTCAAAAAACGGCTATATAGCCGTTATATAACGGCTAGTTTTAAAAACCAGTTTGGTGCACCGGTTTGGGAACAGGTTTGGTACTCGGTTTAAAACCGGTCCGTGTGAAACCGGTTTAGGATCGGACCGGTTTGAAACCGGTTTCATTTTTAGAAACCTCAAACCGGTGGAGGAACCGGCGGTTCGGGACCGGTTCGGGCCAAACCGGTTTGGATTAGAAACCGGTTTCGGTTTTTTCGGCCAAACCGGTTTCCGAACCAGTTTTTTTGGTAAAGGGGCCAGAGTTTTGGTAAGCATAAAGTCATTGATAGTTTTCTAACACTAAGATTGACATTTAAATAATCAGGTTTTAGACTATAATGTCTAACCTGTATGATAAACAAGTTATGCTTGGGCGGGTCTCCGTATAATTGAAGTGTCATGCTTGCATTTAACCTGTTTATTTCTAATATTTTTAAAAGTACAATAAAAAACGAAGTAAATATAAATATTTTATAAGCCATTAGATCATGTTGTTCATTACAATATTTTATAAGCCTAACTACAACTTGATTTTCTGGTTGGACAAATATGTTACACGATCGGTATTTACATACGTTGTTTGATTTAGTATGTTGGGTTTAAAGTTGATATTTTGTTTAGCATGAATATGTATACAAGTTGGGGTTGGGTTAATAGTAGTAGAACCTAACATCACATCACTATTCACTTCCATGGCAAATGCAATTTTGACTTGGGTATGTGGTTACATGTGAGGAGCGACTGAAAATATGTCGAGTTTGTGTCGCAAGAAAAGACTCCATTTTGGTGGGGTGGGGGTGGGGGTGGGGGTGACATTGATTATTGATGTGGTGTTTGTTTGGTTTGGGTAACTTCTGTGCTGGGTGTCTTGGATTCATGCAAACTCTTTGTTTACTCGCCCTCTTGAAAAAAGTAGAGACTTCATTTCATTTGAACCATCTTTTGGATTCGTGCTCCTCTCTTTCCCAACTGGAGCAGATTCATGCCCTCATCCTCACCAATGGATCCCACAAAAGTCTCCTCGTATCAACCAAACTCATCAACAGGGCCGTTCATCTGTCTCCAACCATGGGCATGGGCTATGCCCGCAAGGTGTTCGACGCAATGCCCCGCAGAGATGCTTTCCTCTGGAGCACCTTGATTCGAAGTTATTCCTATCTGGGCCATTCTGAACAAGCCATACTCACCTACAGAAGCATGCATCGGAGTGGATTCTCACCAGATCCTTACACTTTCACTTCCGTCGTCAGGTCATGTGGCCTGCTGTCTGCTTCCTGGGAGGGCAAACAAGTTCATTGTAATCTCATTAAGAACGGCTTTGATGCGGATGTGTACATTCAGAGCTCCTTGGTTACCATGTATGCCCAGCATGGGGCGACTTCAGATTCTGAACAAGCTTTTGCCTGCATACTTGTCAGAAATGTGGTCACCTGGACTGCTATGCTTGCATCTTATGTGCAGAATGGATTTTCACTCAAGGGATTGAAGACTTTCGTTGAGATGCTGACTTCTGAGACCAGACCAAATGTTGTCACACTTGTCAGTGTTCTTCCTGCCTGTGCCACTTTAGAGTATTTAAACTTTGGAATGTTGATCCATGGGTTGGGAGTTAAACTTGGTGTGGACTCGTATGTTTCTCTAACTAATAGTTTGATTGCATTATATGGAAAATGTGGTGATCTCGAGATAGCTAGGGCCTTGTTTGACCGGATGGAGTTTCGAACACTGGTCTCATGGAACGCAATGATTGCTTCTTATGAACAAAATAAGGCTGGTGAGGATGCTATCCAACTCTTTCGTGAAATGCAATCACAAGACGTAGATTTTGATAATGTTACAATGGTGAGTGTTATTTCAGCATGTGCTGGCCTAGGAACACTGGATGCTGGTAGATGGGTACATGAGATAGTGAAAACCAAGGGTTTGGAGGCCAGTGTTGCTATTTCAAATGCACTTATAGATATGTACTCAAAGTGTGGGAGTATAGATTTGGCCATAATTGTATTTAATAATTTGCCTCATAAAAGTGTGGTATCATGGACTTCAATAATCAGCGCTTATGCATCTCATGGACATGGGAAAGAAGCCATTGAGCTCTTTTCAAAGATGATAGATGAACGAATTAGACCAAATAGTCTTACGTTCATTGCTGTTTTGACGGCTTGCAGGCATTCAGGACTTGTAGAAGAAGGAAGAAAGCATTTTAAAAGCATGTCAAAAGACTATTTTATCCATCCTAGTATTGAGCATTGTACTTCGATGGTTGATCTCCTTGGTCGTGATGGTAAATTGTTGGAAGCTTATGAATTTATTGAGAATATGCCGATTGAGCCAGATGTTGATGTTTGGGGAGCTTTGCTTAGTGCCTGCAGAATTCATGGAAATCTTGAACTAGCAGAACGTGTGGCACATAGGCTTTGCCAACTCAGCCCTCAAAATGTCAGTTTTTATGTCATTATGATTAGTATATATGCTGAAGCTGGTAGATGGGAGGATGTTACAAGATTGAAAAAATTACTGGATGAAATGGATGCCAAAAGAATGTGTGGGAAGAGTTTGATTAGGTAAACAAAATTTTCCACACATTTTATATGATATATGTTGAGAAAACTTGTATGGGTACCTGCTTCATACGACATAATATATTTACTAATAAGTGTCAACGATCCATACAAGTAGATGATAAACTTTGTTGATGACATACTGATATCAATAAGATTCTATCATGAATGTAGGTAAAACTGAAAACAGATGTACAGTTGTATATCGTCCAGGTGACTTTTTCATGTGTTATGGTATGTAGCAAAGTAAGTACATTTTATCACGTGACAATTGAGGACTGGCTAAGTCAACCACCTTAAATCCCATTTTTTGGTACAACTCTTGTGCAGCTATGTTGTTCCTGTGTACATGCACATACACTCGTTCTGCACCTGCTAAACAAAAATGTTGGTCATCCACCAAACATATGGTCAAATCTTTACTAAATGCAAAAATTTACCATCTGATACGGCAGAAGTAATGGCAAAATGTAACATGTTTCTTGCAATACCCTGTCGGCGTGCGGATTTGGCTACACATAAGTTTGCAATATAACCGTATTGGCTTTTGTGCTCTTTTCTCTCTGTGCTGTAAAAATTAGGTGCTTTGACTTTCTCCTAAGAGTCAACAACAATTTTGTCAGTTCAGGTGCAGTTATAGTTCACATTGGGGTTTTAAGATAGTGTTTACGGATATACCCCTGGAAAGGTCTCTCCAAGTAAGAAGGGCCGAATGCTGACATCAAGTGTTCCAACTACACTCTTTAAAACAGTATGTCTCTCATTCCTGTGTTCTTTCCTAACCTAACCAAGGTTTAAAGATTTTTCATTATGGAATAATCTTCAGAAATAAGCCAAGGGTAGTAAAATATAACATTGGGCTAAAGCTTATACCGTGACAATGCAGGTACTCTTTTGTCCAAGTTTTGTTTCAGACTGGCGTTTTAGTGCATTAAACTCCTAATCAAGTGGAAATGAAGGGATATTTATGCTCAGTGGTTCAGATACGGGGCAAAAAAGTATGCCATAATCATCCTACCTGCTCTGTAAATTTCTTTTTGTAGCTGTCAGCAAATCTGTATTTTTGACAAGAGTTTAGTATGAGTTGCATTCATCTCTTCAGTTTCTATACTTTTAAGTTTCAGCTGATCATGTTATAACGTATAATGTGAGAGATTGGATGCTTATGAAGCCATAAAACTTCTGATTAAAACATTGGAGTGCACATACCTATCATCTGTCCTATTTTCCAAGTGGGTTTCTGCTCTTAGCCATGCTGCTGTCTGCCACACATTATCAGATACCAGAGACCACTAAAACTTGAAGAAGTGCATTAAGAGAGAAATTTTCGTGGTATTGTAATAAATTAGCAGACAATTACCCAAAATTCTTCATCAAGTAGGGCTTCACGGGCTACAAACTGCCCAAAATCATGTTTCTTGTTTGGAACAAGTAAGTGATCAACCTGTTGCCGGTTAAACCGAAATTGGGGTTGGCTTGTAACTTGACGTGGTGAGTTATTATGAAGGTGTAGTGATAATTCTTGTTTCCTTATGTCAGGTCTTGAATTCATTGTCCTGATTATTTGCAGAAGATTAGATTTTTTTATTTTTGGAAAAAAACAAAAACAGTTGATTAATTGATTGATTGATATAGAGAAATATTTGATTGAAGAAACTTACATTGTGATTATCCATGGATTGGGAGTTTTTGTGGGTCCAAAGCAAGCAGGAATCATGGAGGCAGGTGTTGTCTTCATTAAATCTTGCACCAGTAGAATTCTCCAATTCCCAGGTATTGGATTGGATTGGGGAAGAACATAACAAGGTTGTTGAAATTGATTGCGTGTTTGCTAGAAGATGAAGACGAGACAAAGGTTAGGCAGCAGTATGAAACCATTAAATTATGGTTTGTTAGGAAGATGGTGTGGATTAAAATACAAACAAGAAAAACTAAATAAACAAATGTGAATAATTTATGTCGCCGAGCAAACAAAACAATTGACTGGCGTAAACTTGGGGCTGGGGCTCCAAGAAAGAAATTCCTTTTTTTTCTTTTTTTCTTTTTTGTTTTTGTTTTAATGCAGTTGGTTACTTGTGGTGGTGTTTACATATTGATTTGCTGGAAGTTGAAATAGAAGAAACGATGGTGGTTATGTTTTGGTGGTGTTGGAAGAGGGAGAAATGAGCAACCAATAATTTGATAATGGATATCATGTGATGTGATGTCGTGTGGATTGGTTTCAGCCACTACTTTTCATTTGATAATTTGATAATGGAAACAAGTACTTGTATATTGTATATATGAGCTTTGGAAGGGAATAACTTGTCTTTTTCTGCTACCACGAGCATCTATCTCATTTGGTTTTGTGGTTTTGGTATCGCTGACTTAGTTTGTTCTCGTATAGTTGCAAGTTGAGAGGCAATCAGGGCTGTTCAGGAGCCGAGTCGAATCGAGCAGACCTTTGCTCGTGCTTGGCTCGTTTACAAACCGAACCGAGCCATCGGCTCAATTACAACCGAGCGGTACATCGGCCGAGCATTTTACTAGCGAGCGTCCAGCAATTTGCGGCCCTAGAGGCAATGATATTGATTTCGACTTTAACTGCAGTTTTATTTATTAGTAATGAGGGAAGGAATTCGACAGTGTAAGTAGGTGGCAATTTAGGCGGGGTTAGCGGTGACAAACAGCCAGAGATTTTGTGACATGGCTTAAGTCTCATTGAGTGATAGTGGTATCTTGCGAGAAGGTGAATGCCTCAATGAAAGCACCATTGATACGCAAGATTCATGATGATCAATCTCCCAATTGTTTAGCTTTTTGTAGAAGACAAACACTCCTAATAATTAAGATAAAAAAACCTTTTGTTTCAATTTTCAACTTGTTTATTAATCACAAGATAGTTGCTTGATACATCAAAATCTTATGGAATGCAGTAAACATGGAATAATGGGTGTTGCATGGGTAAATAAGAACATGTTCACATGGGTTGTTAAAAAAACCTACAGGTCCTCGGGTTTTGATTATGTGGATGGTATTTTAAAAACATCTTAAAAGTAATTTTATTAGAGTTCTTGTAACTCGGATTTCAAAATAGTTGTAATATCTGTTGTAAATTAACGATTCTAGTTCCTAATATTTCTCTTTGATCAGTGCTTGTATATTATATAAAGAAACATATTATGGTAGTGAATGAAAAGGTACTCTCGTATGGTTATCAGAGCCTAATAGCTCCTACAAGCCTTTTTATCCAATTTTTCCTCCCAACCACCATGGCCACTACTACCATGTTCATCACATCGCCCCAACTCACTTTCTGATCAAATCAAACTCCAACAATTTTTCGACATTAATCGGTCTTGAACTCGACAATCACATCAATGGCCTCTCTGAACCACCTCCTAAATTTCTAGTCACTGATACCGCTTATGCCCATTGGTTTCGTCAAGATCAAATCATCATCAGCGCCTTACTCGGTAACCACTTGTTTACTCTGCTGAAACAGCGCATCAAGCATGGGACACTTTGAATTCGAGTTATGCAAGTGTTTCTAGATCGTGTATCATCTCTCTCAAATCTCGCTTGGCCATGAACCCAAAAGGATCTCGTTCCATCACTGAATATTTATATGATATGAAGTCTATCTCTAACGAATTAGCTTTCGCTCAAGCCTAATTGATAAGAAAGATCCGATCGTTCGTATTCTAACCTAACTCGGGATGAATTCAATAATATCACACCTGCCATACAAATTCCGGAGAAACCGATATCCTTTCCGAAGTTGATTGACAATCTACTCGACTTAGAACGATCATTCAAGGAGACTGTCTTCGTTCCAGCCATTACTACGGTTAACCAAACTCAATGCCATCATGCTCGTTCCAATGGTCGTTCTTCAGCAGATTCACCGACTCATCAACAATTGATGTAGATTGTCGTGAAACAATTTAAATTAAGAATTAACTCACCTATATTAGTACGGATAAGTAAGATCGTCTCCACTAGAAATATATGAAAAATGTAACTTTAGTTCAATGATTTTCAATTGATCAAGAAAACAACTTTAAATTAAGGATTGATTTAGAAAGAAACATTACAAAGTAACAAACTTGATTGATTTTGAAAACAATAATAATAAGAATACAGGTTTGTAAAACAAAATTGTAACCTAGTAATTCTTAGTAAACAATCACATAGACATAATTGTATTGGTTTCATTAATTTCAGTGATATAGATCAAATGGGTTGTAAACAGACCTATTCACAAACTACCAATTTCAATATGCTAATCAAAACCTAAGACTCATAATGTTTCCGATGTAAAGAAACCAAAAACTGATGAGTATTAGATTAAGATTCAAAACAAAAAAAAACCGTTTAAAGTAATCAACCAATAAATGAAATCATATAGCTTAACGTGTCAATCAAAACTTCAACCCAATCTAAGAACAACTAAAGTTAAACAAATGTTATAAACACAAACCCTACACCCGGAGACGATCACGAGTGATTTAGCCGCTAATGGTTTTCATGGAATCGAAATCGGTTGTCGTAGGAGTTGATTGCATGAAAGGATGGATCCGTAGGTATTCTTTGCTCTCAAAATAGCTCCTTGAATAGCCAAAAACGACTTGGTGAAGAGTCAATTCGCAGCCCCCTTTTTAACCTTTAATTAGGTTACAAAACCCTGAAAATTCGTAGCTGTCAGCCCACGGACGTAATTTACGTCCTAAGGGACGTAATTTACTAGCCCACCTTGAATCAGCACTTTTTCCTCCTGTTTTGCATTCTACTTTGCGTGCTTTATTTTGGTTGATTCTCACATAGGACGTAATTTACGTCCTTAGGGACGTAATTTACGTTCCCCTTCAATTTTTCTTCACTTTTTCTATTTCTCAAGTGTTGCCTTCTTCGTGAGCTTCTCGCTTCCATTCTAACTCCCAAAAAGCACCCAAATTATGTCTGTTAAGCTTTGCAAACCTAAAATTCAATAAGCTCTCAAAGTAAATGTGTTCCACATTAATAAACACATAAAAACACATAATTAAACATGGTAATATAGTGAAACAAACCGTCACATCACATCCCTACACTTAAGTTTTTCTTGTCCCAAGTAAAGTTATCATACAATTATTTAGAAACCCATATTAGATAATCTCTCTTTATTATCAACTCTTAGTTAAGATCCAAGGTCATACCCTTATTCACAAGACTTACAACATTCAATAGCTTTACATTTTAGCAAGTAAAATGATATGCAAGTAAAAGAAGAAACATCCAACTAAACCTAACATGCTTCTAACTTTTACTTACATGCACACACCCCTTATAATGGTTTACTCCTCTTGGCTATATATCTAGACTAGTAAATAATGTACTAATATAATCACTCAATAACCATGTATGCACCTTTATTAGCATAAGCTTGTATCACAATCACACCTTCACTAACTTCCCTAGACATTACACATATCAAAAGGACTTACGGGTTTTGGGCTTAGGTAAAGATGCGAAACTTTAGGCTTTTTAAAGTGGCTAAAATGAAAACATGTACATCAGATCGTCAATCAATCTTTATTACACATAAAATAACCAATTTGGGTAACTTTTGACCCATTATTAAACAACTTCCATAATTTTTTTCTTTTTTTTTTCTTTTTTTTTCTTTTTTTTGAACTTTATGCATATTTCTACTTTAAATATTGTCACGGTCTGTGATTAACTGATAACTTTGGTTTTCTACGTCGGGTTTGACAAAAAAAATAATCATTCAAGGCTCAACATGGCTACGAAGTGGTAAAATTGGATAAATATAATCAAATGTTAAAAAGCAAAAAGGGATCCTAACTTGCTTTCATCCTCTATGTGTAACAATCTAGTCCATGGTCTCGGCGTGCATCAAGTAACACAAGTTTTACAATAGAAGTAACATATAGCCTCCTCTCAAACAAATAAATTCATATAAATATGTTTTAAAGAATGGTAGACTCAAAATCTCACTAAGTAGGAAATAGAATTTATGATGTGCACATATATTTATTATACTAAAAGCTTGTTAACCCTAGTTAGGCTTCCTACACATTTTAGAAACCACTTGCTAAAATTTTTTTATCCCTCAACTTAAAGAATATGACCATGACCAAGGAACTAAACCAATCCGTTAATATCTGAAAAGGAGAAATTTTTTAAAAAGTTTTCAAATTTGTTCAAATTTTCACCCCTTCAAATATTGTTTCTCCCTAGAGTTTCCCATCCCCACACTTGGGATATGTTAATGTATGACTTGATTCATTTTACAATCTCCATTTATATTCCACTTTACCCATTAGGCCCAAACACATAACATAACATGATTATACAAACTGCCATAGTCCTAAACAATAGAATCACTTCACCTTGATCACATAGTTGTTTCACATCCCCAAGTGCAAAACAAAAATAGCAAATAAAGTCAAAGAAAGTTCACAAGGACCTGATGGTAAATGATCTGATGGTGCTTCAATCATGGTTGCAAAAGTCGCTAGACGCTGCTAGGTCGGTCAACTAGGGAGTTGTGAGTACATGGTCTAGGCGGGGAGTACTCGGACATGATAAATTATAAAAAAATTAATTTTTGAGAAATTATACATAAGTCAAATATAATAAGTTTACAAATATTTATAACATAATACATGAAAATCAATATATATTAAAAGAACATATTCAAATACTATAGTATTTTAAAATATGATATTTATTTTTTTTAATATTGTATACATATAGTAATCATTTAATACTCATCTTTCAAAGTAAATTATTGAAAAACAACAAAAATACAACAAGAATTGATGAAAAATAGAGAAAATCGGTGAAAAAATAGTAAAAATCCGAGTTGGACCGAGTAGGCCGAGTAGGGCCGAGTTGGACCAAGTGGGTCCAAGTTGGACTGAGTTGAGCCGAGTTGGACCAATTCCGAGTATGGTTGATCGAGTTGAAGGAAAACGCTTCGGCACACTTCTGAGTTCCGAGTACTCGCTGAGTACTCGGCCTCCTAGGTCGAGTTTTACAACACCGGCTTCAATATTGTTATATGGGGACTGTGGTAAACGTACCAAGCACATCATCAAATATGCTTCTAAAATTCCATTTACTTCTCCACCCTGCATGTTTGCATCAACTAATTAAAACTAAAAAGATAAAACAAAAACTAAAAAAATAATAAATTTCACTTTCGTAGGAATCACGGACGCATTTAGCATATGCAACAAGCCTTTTAAACCTCTCGGCAGGCCTTAGTGGACGAGTGAAGTGTCGTGAGAGTTTCTAGTGAATACACCCACAAAAGTCGAAACAACTAAGATCATAAAAAAAAACTAAAAATTACAAATATCTCAGGTTGCCTCCCAAGTAGTGCTAAGTTTTAGGTCTTCAGCCAGATCGTACCTGTCACCACTCATGGTGGTCGAAAGTTGTGCTTGCCTTCTGAGAGTTCTATAACTGTTTGCTTTTGTTGATCTGGTGGGCTCCCAATTTCATCCAAACATGGACCGAACATCATTGTCTTAACTCGAGCATTTTTAGGATCATGTGGATCACTAACTTTTTTCTTCCATTTTGGTTTTCATGCTTTATTTCCATCTTTATCACTGGCTCTTTATTTTCTTTTGAATCTACAAACTCTTTCAAGTCTACCTGCTTAGCCCTATCATACTTAAAACCATTCTCAAAAGTTATGTGCTCGCTTATATCTGAGATGTAGGGAGGAACTCACATGTTAGTCACATCTGCCTCAAAAAGTTTGTTATTAACAAAATAAGTGATCGACTTGAAAAACACATCAAAAAGTAACGTACTGGTTTCACATGTCATATCAATTGTTCCATCTAGTTGATTTGAGCATTGGCAGTTGCCAAAAATGGTCGACCTAAAATAACCTTTGATTGTCGTTTGTTCTCACTAGTGCATAGTCAAGCACCATAAAGTCCACCGGGTAGTAGAAATCTCCCAACTTGATTTGGTAGGCTCCCAATGTCATCCAAACATGGACCGAACATCATTGTCTTAACTCGAGCATTTTTAGGATCATGTGGATCACTAACTTTTTTCTTCCATTTTGGTTTTCATGCTTTATTTCCATCTTTATCACTGGCTCTTTATTTTCTTTTGAATCTACAAACTCTTTCAAGTCTACCTGCTTAGCCCTATCATACTTAAAACCATTCTCAAAAGTTATGTGCTCGCTTATATCTGAGATGTAGGGAGGAACTCACATGTTAGTCACATCTGCCTCAAAAAGTTTGTTATTAACAAAATAAGTGACCGACTTGAAAAACACATCAAAAAGTAACGTACTGGTTTCACATGTCATATCAATTGTTCCATCTAGTTGATTTGAGCATTGGCAGTTGCCAAAAATGGTCGACCTAAAATAACCTTTGATTGTCGTTTGTTCTCACTAGTGCATAGTCAAGCACCATAAAGTCCACCGGGTAGTAGAAATCTCCCAACTTGATTATCACATCTTTTACCATCCGTCGAGGATGTTTGTAGGTCAAGTCAGCTAACACCACGGTGGTGTCAACCTCCTATAGAGGGCCGAACTCATATTGATCATATAACGCACCAGGCAAGATACTAACACCTACCCCATAATCCAAATGTGCCTTTTTTATCTTGAACTTCCCCACTTTGATTGGAATGATGGGTGCTCACGGGTCACTCTCTTCTACTACATCGACTTCATTTTCCTTACCTATAACTTGTTTGGAAAAAGAAGTAAAATCGTCGTTGAAAATTTCAGAATTGGGAAGGATACTCGAATTAATATGGACATTTCTCAAGTTCTTTGTGGTTGTCCCTTGATATTGTGGATTCATGGTCGTATCACTTGCTAGCTTGCCTGGATCTTTCCTAAGAGCTGCTACTTCTTTTACTAGTTGACCAACTTGTTTGACTAAAGACTCATGGCTCTTGCTATTAACCTTATTTTCCTTCTTCGATACTTGATTAGTCCATGATCTCCCCGTTGGATGGCTCTGAATTGCTTGAAGATCCACCTTGATCTTGATGTGAATAATAGTTTCTTTGACATCCCCGATAAAAATTTCCTTGATTGTGACCCTGATTTGATTGTTGATATAGGTAAGGTTTGAGAGTTACCCGAATGCTCATTACCTTGAAAGTTGGGATTCATTGATTTGAAGGGTTGCTATACCTAAAGTTTGGATGGTTGCGCAAACCCGGATGGTATGTATTAGAGTTCATATCAAACGGTTTCCTCTCTCCTTGCACGTAATTCACATCTACAACTCCCACGCCTTGCATTGGACAATCACGAGCCATATGTCCTATCTCTTCACAACATTCACACACCGCAAAGGTACTCGAGGATTTAACAATCTCTTTTCCCCCCGAATGTCCCATATTTGCTAGTTGGTGCTCTACAGCCTCAACAATAATCTGTTGTAGATTTATTAGACATCCCTCTTGAATTTCGACGAGATTATGCTTGTCTCTTTGAGTTAGTGCTCATATTCTCTAAGATTACCCAATCTTCATCCTCAGTATTTGTTAGGAAAGTACCTGCACTTGTGGAATTAGTGTCCCGAATATCTTCTAATGATAATCTGTCATAGAAAGAGGTGATCAACTCCCGTTGCTCAATACCATGATGAGAACATGTCCGTAGTAACTCCTTGAACCTCTTGAATGCCTCATGAAACAAACCCCATGTTGTTGCTGAAAAGAACGAATAGCATTACGAGCCTTGCTAGTCCTTTAGGGAGTGTAACACTCTTCCAAAAATAGTTGCTGCATGTCGGCCCGTGAGTAGATTCTCGCTAAGAGTAAAGCAATAAACCATTGCTTTGCTTTGTCTCTCAGTGTGAACTGAAAGAGAACTAATTTGACCTCATCTGGTGAAAACCCTTGCCCACCTATTGTACCATAAATAGCTTCAAATTCAGATAAGTGGAGATACGGTTCTTTTTTAGGTAATCCATAGAAACTAGGAAGGATTCCTAAGCTTTAGGGTCTCACTTCAAATGCTCTTTCCCTAACTTGTGGTCAAACAATGGGCGAGGAGTTAATAGCAATAGTAGGTCAGAAGTGGCTATCAACTCCTTACACCAGAACTTGGTTATTCATTCTTGCAATTGCATCATTAAACTATTGATAACCCGGGGCACCATCATAACAGTTGTTGCATGGTAATGGACCCTACCTAACTCTTGGACCTCTGTTTCCTTGATTACCCTGATTGTAATTTTGATGTTGAAGATAATTTTTCCTACCACCATATCCTCCTTGATTGTATGGTGGAGGATCATTATATGCCAAATCATCATCATATCCTCCATCATCATGCCAATTCTAATTTTCTTCGTTTCCATCCTCATCCTATCCGGTTTCCCAAGTATGTTCACTCCCCGCACCATAATCAAAATCATTATGGGCATATGGTGGGTGAGGATTTTGTTTATGAGGAAGTGGTTGTCTTAGGTAATGTTTATAAGGAGGTGGGTTAACAGGTTGAAATTTATCACCCTGTTATGGTGGTGGCGGTTGATTTGGTGGATTTGGTAGGTTTAGGGGTTGGTTTTGAGGTGGGTTTTGATCAGCCATCATAATTAAATCACCCGATTTAACTTTAACTCCGGACCAATGAATAACATGGTTTTGTCTTGTGGTCCTTTCAATTTTTGGATCAAAAATCAAAGGTGAAGTCTTTCTTGAAAACCTGGTATGAATGCATAGTGCTGTCACCTGCACAAAGCACCGACTGAATAAAGAAAAATAAACAAACAAAACAAAACTAATGAACTAAAAACACTTTGCGCACTAATTCCCCTGCAACGGCGCCATTTTGATATAGATTGTTATGGTTTACTCAAAAACAATTTAAATTAAGACTTAGCTCACCTATAATAGTACGGGTAAGTAAGGTCGTCTCCATGAGGAATATATGGAAAGTGTAACTTTAGTTCAATGATTGTAAATTGATCAAGAAAACAACTTTAAATTAAGGATTGATTTAGAAAGCAAAATTGTAAAGTAACAAACTTGATTGGTTTTGAAAACAATAATAATAAGAATGATCCACTTTGGGTTTTAGGTTTGTAAAAACAAAGTTGTAACCTAGTTATTCTTAGTAAACAATAACATACACATGATTGTATTGGTTTGATTGATTTCAGTGATAGAGATGGAACGGGTTGTAAACGGACCTATTCATAAACTACCAATTTTAATTTGTTAATCAAAACCTTAGACTCATAATGTTCATGATGTAAAGAAACCAAAAACTGATGAGTATTAGATTAAGATTCAAAAAGAGCTCCACCAATCTATGCAATCATAATCGCTCCTGGCTTTCTTGATCATAGTCCATAAGCAATCAGAACCCTAAAAATAATACATATTACCATTACTCTAACATCCCTTGTCACGAGACAAAAAGACATAAAAAACTTGGTCATTTTCTACGAGAACACCATATCTCAATGCAAGGAAACATGTCACCAAGTCTAGTGGTAAACTCCACTTAGACTTATCCAACAGCCATAAACCCAATATGGATGTGGGACACCTGCCCCAACCACACCACTTCTGACCAAATCTCATTAGCTATCCTTTAAAACAGCAACCCAGATGAGATTGTATTAGGTGATGGTAAAACTCTCCTCATAACACATATTGGTCGCACAATACTTCACGCTGACTCATGTCATCTCTCATTAAATGATGTTATACATGTCCCTCGTTTACATAATAATCTTGTCTCCGTTATCAAAATCGTCAAAACTAATTGTGTCTCTGTTGAATTTTTACCATATGATTTCTTGGTTAAGGATCTAAGCACAGGGGAGACATCTCATGTGGAGGGTGAACATCAATGATGTTTACTATGGACCATCCACCTCACCTTATCAAATCACTGCAACAACTACTGACTTTCTACTGGCGTGGCACACACTTGGACATCTCTCACTCAAAGTTATTATGTCTTTAGTTAACAAATTAGGACTTAAATGTAATAGAATTCCCATCAAGTCTTTTCATTGTAATTCATGTTCGTTGAATAAAAGCCATAAACTTCCATTTGGCCCAAATTCATTTGTTGCAACCAAACCTTTACGGCTTATCTATTCTGACGTTTGGGGCTTGGTTCAAAATTTAGGTGATGGATTTAAGTATTATGTTGTATTTGTTGACTTCTACTCCAAATATATATGGCTTTATCCTATGAGACGTAAATCCGATGTATCCATACTATCTCCTCAATTCAAACCTTTGGTTGAAAAATTATTTAACACATCTCTTGTTTCCTTATTTACCGATAATAGAGGTGAACACATAGCCCTTACACCCTATCTTACCTCCCAAGGCATCGGTCATTACACAACACTACCTCACACACCCGAGCAAAATGGCGTAGCCGAACAACATTATCGTCATGTAGTGGAAACAGGCCTTGCCCTACTCCACTATGCTCAATTACCCCAGAATTTTTGGTGTCATGCTTTTCAAACCGCCACCTATTTAATAAATCGTCTTCCCTCCCCGATCCTTGAGAACAAATCTCCATAAATATGTTGTTTACCGAAAACACTACTTATTCAAAACTCAAACCTTTTGGTTGCTTGTGTTACCCATGGCTTCGTCCTTACAACAATTCCAAATTCCAACCTTGTTCCAACAAAATGCATCTTTCTTGGTTACTCGTCTTACAAATCCGCTTACAAATGTTTTGATCTAGTAAAAAAATTATATCATTCAAGACATGTTGAATTTGTTTTTTACATTTTTCCTTTTCAAATCAAAATTCATGCACTTTTCCTTTCAGATTGAGCCCAAATTTTTTATTAATTTGAATCAAATATTCATTTTTTTCAAGAACAAGAACATACCCCTCCTAGGCCTATAACAGATTCTTTTCTATACTCAATAAAACCATCATATCTTCAAGATTCCACTTCTTTTCCAACGTACATTCCTTCTCTTCCCACTTCAAATTCACTACCTCCACACCCAAACTCTTCATCTCCAATATCAACTAATAATTCCACTCCTAACATCACCTTGTCACCTTCTCTCTCTCCTACCACCACAGTTGCCACTCTTATTTTTCCCTCTCACTCTTCACCACCTAATTCTTCTTATAACCCCTCATCATAATCAGTTTCATCTTCCATTCCTCATAAAACTCCCTTACTCTTCATCCCTCTCCTACTCCTCACACGTCATCCACACCCTCCTCTTCTTCCGACACAACCTCAACTCACTCAAACTCAATACCCACAACCATAACCCCATCATCCTCACTTCCACATCGGCAACAAAAACCCAATCCAAAATATTACAACTCAAGTTTTATCAACTCCACCACTTTTCATACTATACCTCCCACTCTTAAACTCACATCTCATCTTCAAGCTATGAAAGATCCAGAATAGAGACGCGCTATAGACTTAGAATTTAACTCTCTTCTCCAAACTCATACATGGGATCTTGTCCTTACTCTGGTCAAAACCCGATTAGATGTAACTGGATTTTCAGAGTCAAACGGAAACCTGATGGAATCGTTGACAAGTACAAAGCACGTCTTGTTGCAAAGGGTTTCCACCAACAATATAACTAGGACTACTTTGACACCTTCAGTCTGGTTACAAAACCGATCACTATTCAAACCATCCTCTCCATTTTTCTTTCCCAATGGTGGCCTTTACGTCAACTCGATGTAAATTATGCATGTCTTCATGGCACTTTTCATGAAGACAAGTACATGGTCCAAACCCCCGGCTTTGTAAACTCCGATCTTCCAAACCATATTTGCAAACCATAGAAGTCCCTTTGTAAACTCCGATCTTGTCAAATGCTTCACTCTTTATTTACAACAGAGATGCAGTCACGTGCTATTTATTAGTCTATGTCAACGACATAGTACTCACGGGAAATAATGACAACTTCCTTGATCAGTTTGTTTATGCTTTAGGTAACAAATTCTTTATTAAAGATCTAGGCCCATTCCATCACTTCTTAGGCATTGATGTTATTTTAACATCTCAAGATCTATTCCTTTCTTAACATTGCCATATTCAATACATCCTTACTACCTTTGGAATGAACAGTGCCAAGAATGTTCTTACTCTATTAAGTGTCTCTGATCCTCTTTCACCCACTGAACGCTCACCATCCGTCCCCAACTCCCTACCAAAACTCATTGGTACCTTTCAGTACCTACCCTTCACCCGCCCAGACATCTTATTTGTGCTTAAATGAGTTCTACGTTTTACCTGAAAGGCAAGATGAACTATGGGTTATTTTAAATCGGGACTCCTCGCTTCACCTACATGTTTTTTCAGATTCAGACTGGGGAAATTTTTGATGGCAGACGTTCTACAACTGCCAACTTACTCTATGTTTGCTCCAACATAAACTCTTGGCCATCTGCATGGCAAAAAAGACTGTCCCCAATCATCAACAGAAGCAAAATACAAAGCAATTGCAAATGCCGCTGGTGAAATTTCTTGGGTGAAAAATCTACTGAGTGAACTTGGAATACAACATATGAGCACACCTAAGCTTCTTTGTGACAACACCAGAGCAACGTATCTTTGTACGAATCTCGTGTATCATTCTCGCATGAAACACATTGCCTTAGACTATCATTTTGTCCAAGAAAAAATTAATGCCAGCAAACTACAAGTCCTACATTTTAGCTCCAAATATCAACTTGCATACGTTCTAACTAAACCGCTCTCAAGAACGCTATTTCTATCCATTCATTCCAAGATTGGAGTATCCAATGGATCCTCCATCTTGTGGGGGCTTATTAGAGACCAATATTGATAATAATTCTGTAATTTAAATTCAAAATAGTTGTATATTTGGTAGTCAATATCCGTTGTAAATTAACGATTCTAGTTCATGATATTCCTTCTTGATTAGTTCTTGTATATTATATATATATATATATATATATATATATATATATATATATATATATGTATGTATGTATGTATATATATATATATGTATATATATATATGTAAGTATATATATATATATGTATATATATATATGTGTATATATATGTATATATAATCAAAATCTTTTCAGGACTCATAAAGATAGCGAGAACTACGAGAACTCATCATAGCCATTGATTATTTTAGTTATTATTTTTAATTTTATTTATTCATAAGGATAATAGTGTAATTGTATATTTTAATATTAGCTATTTCCTTTTTCATTCCCTTTACTTGGGAGGTTATAGATTTTACTTCCTTTATTAACATGAACAAATTGTAGAGAATATCTTTTCATTAATCAATCATCTTCAACGATTTATACAACATTGATTTGCACTTCGAAAACCAAATTCTTGCTTTGTCAGATCGAAATCATCACAGTTAAATGTAACTATGTTCATCCTATCATCATTTTCATCGATTTTCATCCATCGGTCCTCATTTTCAACTTCAAAATTATGATTAAATTACATACAATCTGCAGTGAAATGTCATCCCACAAAGGTATTGATACTACTGTTGACACTATTGGTGTTTCTATCTAAAACCAAATAGAGTATATGGTTAAACAATTTGATGTTGATGAATAAGGTAACCAAGAGTCGTCTATTTGATTATGTGATGATGTTGAAACAATGATCAATAAAAATAGATATTATATATTTCAATTACGGGTGTTGTGGTTCTAATAGATTCAACTTTTTGATTTGTTCTAGTTTTGGTGTTGTTCAGTTAGTTATTGTTAGATTATTATATATTTCGATACCTTCAAAGTTTGACTATATTACATAAATGTTAATACGCTTAATTATTAACTAGCTCATTTTTCCCAGGTTTATCATCGGCACTATGGGTTGATCATGTACTTTGTTATCACATATGTAAATGAATGTTGTTAAAGATAGTATGTTAGTAACATGTGTAATCTAGTACACATGTTTTTTACATAGCTTCCTAAGATATACATTTAATATCTAAGTTTTTGTTTATGTTTGGAGGTGTTTATTTATTTGTTTAAAGCTCTATTTATTTATTTTTCCAGAAATGCTAACCTCGTCCATTGTTTTAACTACTATGAGAACATGAATAACCGTATACATGATGGGTAGTCAAAGAATATTGATAATTCTTCAACTCATTCGGATAATGCTTTTGGTAATGGTTTCTCATGTAATCATGAAGGTACATTTTATTGAGCATTATTTGTTTTATTATTTGTTTGTCTGTACGTATTAAATTTGTAGTTTGTTATTATTGTCTGTAGGTTTGCGGGGGGGGGGGGGGGGGGGGGATATGGATCGCCTTCGTTCCTTTTTTGATAATATGAAGCAAATCAAGGATCAATATATGAAGAAGTTCCTTATTTAAGTAGCTACCAAAACAAGTATGTAGTTATTGAAGATTTGGTTGGTCACTCTCAAGAATAAGAAATTTCATATACGCCACCACAGGCGATTCGTAACAAAGGAAGTGGAACAATTAGGCATTCAATTGGTCCTGCTAAAAAGCTATATCTAATAGTCAAAAAGCAAAGAGACTGTGTAAGACATGTTATAAATACACCAACACGCATGATTCTAGTAATTGTCCTGAAAAGAAAAAAAAGAGAATGATGACCGACAAACAAAGGAAGAAGCACATCAAGAATATCAACGGTCAACAACCATCACCATAGTTTTTTATGTTCTGATTTTTGAACTCGAGACTTTATGTTTATTTATTTAATTACGTTTCATACTTTTTATGTTATTTTCCTTCTTCTATTCAATTTATTTTGTTATTTTTTGCTAATAAATACATGGTCTTGGCATGTTGTGTTTGTTCTCAACATTAACATTTATAATGTATTTTTACCTATACATAAGCCAAAATTAATAATTGAAATTTAAAATCTTTCCATTACCTACGACATAAACTTTCTACTATTTATGATTACTTTTACCTACATGTAAAACAACAACACCTCTATATAACCAATTAAAAACTATTCATAACCATAAGTAACTACTTTACATAACCATGTCTTTCTTTTTATCAACAAAACATTTTCACCGAGATTTTTAATCGTACTCACAATATTAAATTATTACCCATCTCAATCATAATTGTTTAATTATGATATTATATATTCATACAATTTTTTATATACACGTAAACAAGAAAAATTTATACAAAAAAAAAAACAAAGCATAGAGTTTACGTTGAAAAGTAAAATATTACCATCAAAATCTAATCTATTATGTATATATTGATTTTACTTGTTACTTAACCAACATAAAACATTTCCAAAAGTTGGTTTATTATTAAGATTTTCATATATGTAAACATCCTTACATGTACACAAAACATGATTATTTTGTTTCTCTATATGTATAAATCGTTTCATACAGACAACTAAGTTTTCAAAACTTTCTATATACACAAACATAACATTCATACAATTATACTGGTGAATACTAGAAAACATACAAATCTTTTCATTACCCAAAACTTATCCAAACGTTTCAGATTGTTCAAAAACCAAAATTCAACATGGTTAACAAACGATCAAACTAACAAGACGTTCAAAATCAAAATAACATTCTAACATATCAAATAATCATTTAGGATCCACCAAACATCTAGACTCTTTCATTACCCTTTCCGGCTTTCCTTGTGCTTGTTTGCTTCAGACAAAGAATACAGTAAGCGCATTTGACCCTTCGCTTTCTCAACTGACCATCTTGTATTGTTCCTTGTTTTAAAAACTCGCTACCAAATTTTAACTAAACTTCCCATATGCGTTTCCATGTGCCTCATTACAAACACACCGCAGTTAATAAGGTTATTTGTTGTAGCCCAAGGTAGTTTTTTTTAGTGGGATGCATCCTAATATAGCATCGTACTTTCTGTGGCTAAATCTTTGTAAATACTTCATAAATATATGCTTCTACATAAAAAAAAATCGTAAATTAGGATTTAGAACATCAATTACTCAAAACATATAAACAAAACCGCAACATTCACATAGTTAACAGACTACTGATTTTATATGTATGTATATCCAATGTTTATGTACATATATTCATGTTCTTTCATTTCACATCTGCTCATCACATCTATACATAAAAGATATACATTAACATCAACACCAACAAATTAATTATACATGTACGCATATCAACTACATGTATATACAAACATTCTAACATACAGTTTACGTATAGGTAAATAAGATCTATACATTTTCATACAACACAACTCTCATTATACATTTATGACTTCCAGATACTCATTATTACAAACTAAAATTTGTTATGTTTTCATATATGTAAATCTATTATTCATCTACATAACAAATTTTCTTTTATGTTTCTAAATATGGAACACTCATATTTGTATATCTACTATACATCTGCAGGACCGTTTAAGGGATGGTCAATACAATCAGTCTCACAATGAGGAGAGTGTTAGAACACTTAACAGATCAAATGGGGAACCGGGTTTATGTAAATGATACTAAGAACACAAGTAAACAAAAGACAGAACTAAGAACAAGAACATAGTAATATGGTTTTCAAGGATGCTGTATATTGATCTCAAGTTCTTTTACAAGTGTTACAAAGCATAAAAAGAAATACAAGGACCTGAGATGCTTTATACTACATGGAAGACTTGGTTGTTCTGGCATGTTGGTTGCATCAGCCTCATAATCTTCAGATGAACTTACAAACTCCCCCTAGGCTGATGCTACCAAAACAGAGAAGTTCTTCAGATTTTGATAGTCCACATTAGGATCCTCAGTATACCTTTCTTCAGACTAACATAGAACCTTCTCATGTCAAAGAGATCATGCAGAGGAAGATTGAGCATGTCTTTTGAGGAATAGACATGCATGCCTTCCTGATCTCTTATTACATACCATTTGTCTTGATCTTCATCATAAGACCATGACATAATTTTTCTTCCAACAGCAAAAGGATCTACTATGATTGGTGTTTGTTGAGAGACCACTTCATGCACTCCCTCAGGATGCTCTGACTCATCCTGAGGTTGGGTGGTGGATGCCTTTCTTCTTTTTCTTTTTGAGGTTGATCTTCTGGCCATCCTTTTTCTTCTCCCTAATGATTTTAACTAAGGGGACTGGTCTTGAGTACCAGGTTTTTCAGTTGAGTCCCCCTCAGTTAGGATCTCCTCTCTCACAGGTTCAGAAGGAGAGAGAGGAGGACCTTGCTGTAGATCAAAAGATGAATTTGGCTGAGATGCAGCTCCAGGTTCAGGTTGTGTTGTCTCAGTGGGTTCAAGCTTCACCTCAACTTTAGGTTGAACTGGACTTGGTGGAGAATGCAAGTCCACCAGCTCTCCCTTCTTTATCTTCTGCTTGATTATCCTGATATGCTCATCAATTGTGGATAGAGACATAGGGCCAAGCCTCCTTTCGGAGAATCCATACAGCTTTAAAAAGCTCATCATCCTTTGTCTGTCAGCAGACTTCTTTTGGCTTTTATGGATGATGGCCCTTGACTTTGCAGCTTCTTTCCTTAATCTTTTCTTTTTAGCTTGTTTTTCTCTTTTAGCTTTTTCTTCCATCTGCTTATTGTATTCAAATAATATGTATTCAGATAGTAAGGGAAGAAGTGCATCTGCCTGATAGAGACCTATGGCACTTAGGTAGCTGATCATCTTTAATCTTTCTTCTTCAGTTGCTACCTGATGTTGTTTAGTGGCCATAGTCTCTGGCTCGGGACTTTCTTGAACTGGGGAGAGGACATAAATGTTCTTGTAGAGTCTTTTCAGCCACATTTCTTCCTTGTGCTTGAGGAGCAATGCTACATCCTCTGCTTCCTTCCTCTTTTTTGACAACTCTATGTCAGTCAGTTCATTCAATTCATCTAAGGGGAGAGAGATGAGTTCATCAACATTATAGTTTCTGGTTCCCAGGTAGTTTAGCCTGGCTGCCCTTAACTCATCTTCCTGAGTATTTAGCCTGGAGGCAGCCCTGATTGCAGCTTCCATAAACCCTGGGGAACCACTTGAACTCTCTCCCCTGAGCTTCCTCTTCCTCTCTCTCTTCTCCTCCTTAATCTCCTCAGGAGTCATTTTCCTTTTGCCTTTGTCATCCACAGGCTTTAGTGACTCAGGCTGGAGAGAGCTTTGGCCTTCATTTCTTGGTTCAGCCGTCAAGCTCTGGCCAGAGAGAGGTGGTGAAACACCATCACCAGCTGGTGTTTCACTGAGGGAAATGGGTGCAGAGGGAGATCCTGTCTCAAGGTTCACAGGTTCAACCTCTGGTCCTTCAGTCAAGGTTTTCCCTTCAAAGCTAATCTCCGGGTCTACCTCAACATCCAGTTGACTAAAGATCTCACCTGCTAGCCTCTGTCTATATAATTTTAATCTCAATTTAAACTCCTCTAGCACCCTGTCTTGGATTCTTTCTGCCAATTTTGCTGCTTGTCTGTTATTGCTTGGGTTGACAAGTGGCAGATCTACCAAGTTGATGCTCTCATAGAAACTCAGGTGTGAAATGTTGAGAACTTCTTGTTGACCCTAAGCTCTAGAGATCACAAGAGCTCTCCTATTGCTGTCATACCCCCAACCCCAGATTGGGTTCTCAGAAGGGGCAGAAATTGCTCTTGGTATTCCCTCCTCAAACAGTTGTTAGATGAGCAAGTTCAGATCACTGTCCAGAGGAGGTTGCTGAGTATGAACAACTTTAAAAGAGGATGGTGATTCCTTTATGTACATACTCTGGAAAGAACTCCCAGGTTCTGTGATTGTGAGAATTTCCTCCCCCTTTTTGGTAGCATTACCCTCTTGCATAGGTGAGCTGGGAGATTGATCCATGACATCCACAGGTTCTTGTGGACCTGGATGAGTTGTCCTCATGGGTCTCTCAGCCAACCTGCCCTTGAGATCGGTGATCTCAAGTTGCTGGTCATTGACCCTCTTCTGTAAGATAGTCACCTGAGATTCTAGGTGAGCTATATTTGAAACAAAATAGGTGCAAAGATGTGACAGTTTGTGCACCTTTTATTGCAGACTCCCCTTATCTTCAGATGAAGAATCATTGGGGGATGAGAGAATTGGACCTAAGTCTTCTTCCTCAACACCAGCATAGGTTTCTTGGTTGCTGGATTTCTCCTACCTAATGACAACTTCCAAAGAAGTGTCAAGAGGCTGGGTTGCCATGGTAGAGGTCCTAGTAATGTTATCACTTGCAAAGGTGATAGCCTCTGCCATATGGATTTCCTGAATAAGTTCAGGACTAGCCACCTCAGTAAAGGGTTGATGATATGGGCTAGAGATGGGGGAAGCAGGAGTAATCATCTCTCCTTGAGTGTGGGAAGAGAGGAGAGACTCATGGTACTCACTGAAGCCCAAATCTTCATCAGAATAGAAGTCAAGACTGGGAATGGGGTGGTTTAGATCAAGAGGTTGGGGATGGTAGCTTTCCCCAGAAGGTTGATCACTAAAGTATTAAGACTTAGAGTGATGGCTTAAGGTTGCTTGTGGGGTTGTGAGCTTATCAGGCTGAGCATGAGGCACCTCAGCACTGATTGATTGACAGATGGGAGTGGTCTGCTCCTCAGGGGAAGTGGGAGCTCGAGATTCCACTTCCTCCTGTATGGGTTCTGATATGGGGGCCTGCACATGCTCAGTAGCAAGTGCAGGGGTTCGTTGGGATTTTCTTTTGTAGGTGATGGTGATGGTAGGCTGTGTTTGAGGTGGTTGAGAGGTGGAGGGTGTGGTTCAACACTAGCTAGTGCTGCTATTCACCCTGAGCAATGAGCTCAAACATTTTTAGGACAAGGGCTGTTTCTACCCCAGAGAAGCCAATAGTTGGCTTTTTCAAGATTTTGAAGATGCCAGGCCTCATTTGTCCTATTTTACAACTATTACCTGTTCCCCTCAACTGTGGTCCCAACTCACAATTGAGAATGTATTGAACATACCTAGGGAACATGTAGTACTCTAAGGAGTCCAAGTTTGCAAGTAAATTAGTATATACAAACTGAGAGTAACTGAACTTGACCCCTTGTACCATCCCATGGACTATAAAGAAGAGGTCTTCTGTAACTTGATCCCATCCTCCATGCTTGTTAGAAAGGCTGTGAATGACGACATGGAGGAGGTATTTTCATTGAGATGAGACCTTCCTCTTCTTGAAGGTTTTGACTGAGAAGTCACCTTCATAGCCCATCTGCTGAAAGGAGTGGTTGATAGCAGATTTGAGAAAGGACAAGTCACCTGCTTCATCATCCAGCTGCAAATGGGTGTTTATGATGGCCCGAGTGATGAAAACTGTCTTCCCCTGCACTATAGCAGACAGTGCCTTCTCCCCGTCCATGGTGACCTCTTGACAGGTCCTCCAGAACTCAAGCAACTGATCCTCATAGAGAGGAGGATCAGTTTTAAGGGAGGTGAAGTAGTGCGACGAAGAAAGGTACCTACACATATCTGAGAAGCTTGGATCCTTCTTAGAGTGTAACAGGGCAACTTGATTGTGTTGCCTGTGTAGGTGCATGAAAAAATCAGGGTCGTTGCGACGATCAATGTTGGCCATTTGAGGAAGCTTTTGCAGTGAAGAAAGGAAGAAGAAGATGAAATTTAGGGGTAAATTTAGGGTAAGGATCAGTGAGAGTAGAGAGACGAAATAGAACCGTTTGGAAGATATATGTCGTGGATTTGAGACAAAGTTATGACAAAAAGATAAACTTTGAAATCATCAAGTGGGTCCTACTTCTGAAAAAGTACGCCCAAAAAGTTAGTTTTCTTGAAAGTTGTAAAACTTCCGAAGACAATTTTGGCTTCGGAAGCTTTGTAGCAAATCTTTCGAAGGCAAGTTTTGCTTCGAAAGATATTTCAAAGAATTTTGAAAATTTGGCTTCGGAAGAAGTGAACAAGTCTTTCGAGACTTAGTTGCTTTCGGAAGATATTTGTTCTTTGAATACATTTAAGTGCTTATATACAAATTTAAGCTTCGGAAGATACTCCAAGAATTTCTTCCGAAGGTAAATCTTAGATAAGCTTTTAAATTATTTAAAGACATATATTTATTCCGAAGGCAATTTGAGTTCTTCCAAAGGTAAATTTTCATAAATCTGAGGAATATCAGTTAAATGTTAGTTTTCTTCCAAAGAGAACTGGGCTTATGAGGTGATCTAATAGCCAACTTTGGACACACAGTTTTAGAAAATAAAGTTTATTAAGTTATTAAGGAAAATATATTCAAAGTTGATCATCCCAATAGCTGATACAAGATATTTAAATCTCTGTTCATCAAATGCCTTTGTGAACAGATCAGCATATTGTTCATTTGTGTTAACTTTGATTATTTTGATCAATCCCTTTTCAAAATTATCCCTAATCAGATGATACTTGATGTTGATGTGTTTGGTCCTTGAGTGATGCATAGGATTTTCTGTAATAGAGATGGCACTATTGTTGTCTATGTGGATGGGAGTCTCCATGATGTTGAACCTATAGTCTAGCATCTGATTCTGAATCCAGAGCACTTGAGCACAGCAACTTGCAGCAGTAATGTATTCAGCTTCAGCAGTTGATACAGACACACAGGATTGCTTCTTGCATTGCCAAGAGACTATCCTTCTACCAAGGAATTGACATCCCCTAGATGTGGACTTTGCAGTCATGTTGCAGCCATTTGGCAAACATAATATCAGGCCTGCTAGTAGTAAGGTACATAAGTGACCCAATCATAGCCCTATAGAGATGTTCATCAACACACTCCGCCTCAAGATCAGGACCAAGGGAGTGGTTTCTGGCTATGGGTGTCTTTGCAACCTTACAATCAGTCATCTTGAATCTTGTAAGTATGTCATGTACATACTTTGACTGACTAATGAAGATGCCATCTTCAACCTGCTTTACTTGAATTCCTAGAAAGAAACTAAGTTCTTCTATGACACTCATTTCAAATCTATTATTCATCAGCATCTCAAAGTCTTTGCAGAGCTTTGGATTAGTTGAACCAAAGATGATGTCATCTATATATATTTGAACTAGCAGTGTGTCATTCCCTGTTTCTTTGATGAAGAGAGTCCCGTCAATAGTACCTCTTTTGTATCCATGATGACAGAGGTATGTCGATAGTGTCCCATACCACTTTCTTGGAGCTTGATGTAGTCCATATAGAGCCTTATCAAGCTTGCAGACATAATCAGGATGATTTGGGTCTGCAAATCCAGGTGGTTGTTTAATATAAACTTTTTCATCAATCACCCCATAGAGAAAAGCACATTTCACATCAAGTTGGTAGACCTTGAAATCCTTGGATGCAGCATAAGCCAGGAATATTCTTACAGCTTCAAGTCTTGCAACTGGAGCAAAAACATCAGTGTAATCGATCCTTTCTTCTTGAGTGTATCCTTGGACAACCAGTCTAGCCTTGTTCTTGATAATAATCTCTCTATCATCCTTCTTGTTCCTAAATACCCATTTGGTACCTATGATAGTCTTCCCTTGAGGAAGAGGGCATAAGTTCCACACCTTCTATCTTCTGATTTGAAGCAGCTCATCTTGCATAGCTTTAATCCAGCTTCCATCCTTCAAAGCCTCATCAACTTTCTTTGGCTCTATCTAGGATAAGAAACAAGAATGTAGACAAACATGGCTTTCATGAGTTTGTCCTCTTGTTCTTACCCCTGAGTCAACATTTCCAATGATGTTTGTGGTGGGATGTGACTTGTGGATCCGAAGTTGAGGGATCACAGCAAGTTGGTTGGACAGATCTAAATTAGAGAAATTTTGTTCTGGCATTGAGGTGTCTCCCACCACATCAGCACACTTATCAAGAGAAACTTGATCCAATGAGTGTGTGACATCATTCATGTTGTCTTCAATGGAGTGGTTATCAGCATCAAGAAATTCTTGATCACTGTCACCACCTCCAGTTCCTCCTGTATTAGAAATTCCTTCTTCTAAATTCTGAGCCTCTGAGCGGGAATTTGAAGTCAATTCAGTTGAATCAGCAGTATTTGTCATGCTTGTGCTGATAGGAGCCTTAATTACAGGGTTAGTCACTACTGGAACTAAAGTAGTCTTCTTGGTTGGTCTTTTTAGCTCAAATCTTGGATCAGGATCTTCT
The DNA here is from genome assembly GCA_025506505.1 of Flaveria sonorensis. Lineage (NCBI taxonomy): Eukaryota > Viridiplantae > Streptophyta > Magnoliopsida > Asterales > Asteraceae > Flaveria > Flaveria sonorensis. The sequence goes on from CM046426.1 coordinate 50,632,778, forward strand.
GTTGATCTGTTATCTGTAGATCTTGAAACATTTTCATAAGACTTGTTAAAATAGTTGGTAACTAAATCAAGATCAAACAACCAATCTGGACCAGAACCTTTCATACAGGGTGTGTGTTCATTGAAAGTCACATTGGCTGACTCCTCAATGATTCTAGTTCTGAGATTGTATACTCTATAAGCCTTAGCTTAAGAAGAGTATCCAAAAAAGTGTCCATCATTTGATTTCTTAGCAAACTTGGATATTTGATCTTTGGTATTCAAGATGGTGCAATGACATCCAAATGTTCTGAGAAAACCAATGAATGGTCTTCTTTTGTGCCATAGTTCATAAGGAGTCTTACCATATGTCTTAACTACTAAAACTCTGTTCTGCACATAGCATGCTGTGTTAACAGCCTCTGCCCAGAAGGTGATAGGCAGTTTAGAGTCAGACAACATGGTTCTAGCAGCTTCAGTAAGTGTCCTGTTTCTTCTCTCAGCAACACCATTTTGCTGAGGAGTCCTGGGAGCACTATATTGTCTTGAAATACTATTTTCATCACAAAATGTATCAAGGATTTGGTTTTTAAATTCAGTTCCTTGATCACATCTTATGGTCTTGACCTTGTGATCAAATTGATTCTCAATTTTCAGAATGATGTTCTTTAAGATTTTAGGGGTTTCATCCTTATTTCTAAGGAAAAACACCTAAGTGAATCTTGTGAATCATCTGTGATCACTAAACAGTAAGAGGTCCTTCCTAGACTCATTACACTGGTGGGGCCAAACAGATCCATATGTAACAAGTGTAGGGGAGTAGTGATAGAGTTCATTTCCTTTGGCTTGTGAGACACTTTGTGTTGCTTCCCTTTCAGGCATGCAACACAGTGGTCATCACTTGTAAACTCTTTCTTTGGCATTCCAGTTACCAAATCATTCTTAATCAATTTATTCATGCTTTTAAAGTTTACATGGCACATTCTTTTATGCCAAAGGAAAGACTCATCACTATTTGCTTTAGACAGAAAGCAAGAAACTTCTCCAGAGGGAGATGTTTCCTGCAGATCCATCTTTTCCCTCTTATGGGGGCTCTGAGCAGAATATGCTCTTGAGGAATATCAACCCCAGGCTTGAGAACAATGCACTCATGCTCAGTAAAGAGCATGTGATGTTTTTGGTCACAAAATTAGGACACACTCAGAAGATTGTATCCAAGCTCCTTGACAAAGTTTACCCTCTCAATGCTGAGCTTACCATTTGTAATCTTGCCCCTGCCAGTAATGTAACCTCCTGCATCTCCTCCAAAAGCAACTAGTCCTCCATCTAATCTTTCAAAGTTTTGAAGTAAGGACTCATTGCCTGTCATGTGCCTGGACCATCCACTATCAATGATCCACACATTTATGTTTGCCTTTGGTTGTCCCTGCACAAAAGGAGATGACTTAGTTACATTTGGAAACCCAAGCCTCATTGGTCTTGGGCTTGTTAAAATGAGTTAAAGGCAATGAAACAGTAAGTGATCCTATGTTTAGGCTCGGAGGATCATTTGCTGATGAAGAATCTTCAGTCATACGGTCTTCCTTCATTTTCCACACCACCTTTTGAAAATTTGGCTTGACCTTCAAAGCTTCAGAAGCTTTTGTAGCTTCGGAAGATTTGGAGAATGGACCTTGGGAAGATCTTGCTTTCACTGTAGCAAGCTTCAGTACTTCGGAAGCATTCCTTTCTTCCGAGACCAAATTTTCTTTCGAAAGCAATTTTTCACTTGCCTTCTTCTTCATTTTGGAGCTTTCGAAAGAAACAGATTTTCCTTCCGAAGCTTTCTTTTTCTTCTTCTTCCCAGAAGCCATTTCTTTGATCATGTGGATAGTACTTTTAGGATTGTAGAAGCAATAGCCAGATGAGATGTACTACCACACATGATGCAGTCTATTTGCTTCCTTTTGGGAGTCTTCTTCTGAGAGCAAGACTGATCTTGAACACTTTCTTTCTCCAGCTTCTTCTTCACAGATGATGCAACAATTTTCTTAGGGAGAGAATTACTCTTGGAGGAGGATGGTTCAGACTATGTAGCAGTGGTACATAGCAATTCAGCCTTCTCTTTGCTGGAATAAGTTAGAACTATACTAAAACTCCTGGTACTAGAGTTTGTAGTTGATTCCTCAGCCTTTACTACTTCAAACCCTACAGAGATGAACACTTGTTTCTGCTTGGTGTCAAAAGTGGCTTTGATCTCTTGAGCCTTCTTTGATCTTCTCTTTGCTCTTCTGATCAAGTTCTTCCTCTTTGTCTTTATCGTACCAGCATTCTTACTCTCCTCAGGAGCATGGTGACCCTTTTTGGATTGAATCTTTTCACTCATTTTAGAATCATCCCTTACCATCTCCTTTTCATCCTCTTTAACACTAAGGTCTATGAAGGGAAACTCATCTTCACCAGTTCCACAACTTGGAGATCTTACAGATAATAGAGTGTATGGAGGAGCTATCTCATAAGATCCCAATCCTTGCTTATTCTGATAACAAACTTTTGCATGCAGAGATGATGATATTATGTTCTTGAAGGTCTCTTCTTCAATAACACATTTTTCTGCCCTGGCTTTGCTGATCGCAAGCTCAGCATGGCATTCATTCAACTTAGTAACAAGATCTTTTATTTGAGTCTTGTAGTTTGTTTGCTCATGTTTAAGAGTTGAAATTGTTTTCTCTAGATCTTCTATTTTAAGCTTATAATCATTTTCAGCTTTCTTAAAATCAGCTTTTAAAATGTTTAAAGACTCAATATCAGATCTTATTTCTAAGTTATAGGACCTGTATCTGTTTACATTAGCAATACATTCAGGAGAGCAAAGATGTTCTAATACCTTGGCTTCATCATGGTCAGCCATGAGTGCTTGATTTGGAGAAGCATCTTCAGCTTGGAAGCTCCAGTCAAAGCCTCTTTCTTCAACAGCAACTACAGCTTGCTGTCTTGGCTTCTCATTTCGGTGCCCTCCTTCAGTGTAGTTTGGCCTGGATGATGCTTGGCCACCATTTGACTTAGGTGCCTTGCATTCTCTGGCAAAGTGTCCCATCTGGTTATAGTTGTAACACTTTACTTTGCTTTTGTCTAGCCCAAACTTGCCACTGGCTGCATTGCTAAGAAACCTTCTCCCAGTCCTCTAGTAAAACTTATGGGCTCTATGAGTGAGAAGAGCCATCTACTGGACAATCTACATATATTCCAGATCATCTGGATGGTTACAGTCCAGGTCTTTAAGAGTGAAGAGAAAGTTGTCTGAACTTTCATCAGTAGAGATAAAGGCTTGAGAGGAACTTGTCTCTTGGAAGGGACTTCCTTGGATGTAGCTCTCTCTGGGTGTCTCTGGGAAGGTGATGAAAGGACCCTATTATGAAGTTTCAGGGTAGCAGATAAGATGATGTTGTGGTTCTCTACTATCCTTTTCACCCACATGAAGGGCTGAACTCTGGTGAGTATTGGAGTTACCAGATGAATTTTGCATGTTCATCTCCATCTGGTATCCACTGAGTATCCCATACAACTCAGTAAGAGTAAGGGTCTTGAGGTTTTTAGTCATTTTAATGACCACACAGTAGTATGTCCATTGTCTGGGAAGAGAGGACATAAACTTCCTAACAATATCCCTATTTTCAATAGTTACTCCCATCAACCAGAGTATCCACAATCTTAACATACCTGAAGTATTGTTGAGTCGTGGTTTCACCTGTCTTGAAGGTGAAGTTTCAAACTGCTGCTTCTGGAGGTCCTTCTTGTTTTCCTTGGCTTCATTGGACCCCTCACACATTAGTTTCAGTGCATCCCATAGCTATTTAGCGGTCTTGTACTTCTTGAAACCTCTGTAGATGGAGTTTAAAAGAGCAGTTTGGAGGGCTGTCATGGCTTTCTGATCAATATCAATCCTTTTCCAGTCTTCATCAGAAAAGTCAGCCCTCTTCTTTGGTATCATGCCACCACCAGCAGCAGCTAAAGAGGTGCATGGTACATGAGGTCCATTGACAACAGACTCCCACATCCTTTAATCTTGAGACTTGATGAAGCCTTCCATTCTTTGGCACCAAGTGTCAAAATCCTCAGGAGTGATCAGTGGGGACTTTGTCATAGTTCCAGTTTTCATATCAACCTTAGAGATAGCTGCCGTTTGAAGAGTTAAGTGATGTGTGAAGCTAAGAGGATTAAAGATGGTGAGATCTTACAATCAAGAGCCTGGAATGCTCTAATACCAATTGCAGGACCGGGGTAAGGGTACTTAAAACTTAGTTTCACACTGAGGAGAGATCTTAGATCACTTAATAATTCAAATAGGGAACTGGTAACTACAGACAGATGATACTAAGAACATAAGTAAATTAAAGAGACAGAACTAAGAACAACACAAGAGCACAAGATTGGTTTTCAAGGATATTGTATATTGATCTCAAGTTCTTTTACAAGTGTTACAAAGCATATTTAAATTCAAAGGACCTAAGACACTTTTATACTACAACCTACAACCGTCACTTACATGTAAAGATAGTTAGGATTTGACTAATCTAGACAACAAGATCAATCTATAGTCAAAAGGCAGATTGCCTTTTGACTAGTGACTATGACATGCCATAGCTCACTGACTTTTCCTAATACAAAAAGTCTACAGAAATAAGTAAGGTATGTTACAGACAAAGACCATTCATACTTTTTGATAAAGCATTGAAGTTTCACTAACTAGTGTAAAGTAGGTGAACCACCAGAGCACGCAGCAGAGAGTGTGTCAGCTTAAAGGTTGATTCAGAGAAAGCATATTTTCTCTGTCCTTTGAAGAAATCAGTCTTCACAGCTTCGAAAGACTTTGTCTCTGAAGCTTCGGAAGATTTCATCTTTGGCTTCGGAAGATGCTGGTCTTTGGCTTCGAAAGATTTCACACTTAGAATATTTTTCTGTTTGAGTGTGAAACTTCCGAAGTAACTCCTTCTGAACTGTTAGCTTCAGAAGATCATACACTTAGACACATTTGAGAGTGTAAGACTTCCAAAGCTAGTTCATCTTTGTTCCTTAGTGCATGCATGGAAGACTTGGTTGTTTTGGCTTGTTGGTTGCATCAGCCTCATAATCTTCAGATGATCTTACACTTCTCTCATAGGTTAAGAAGGAGAGTGAAGAGGACCCTGCTGTTGATCAGAAGATGAAGTTCGTTGAGATTCAGCTTTAGGTCCAGGTTGTGTTGTCTCAGGGGATTCAACCTTGACAACCTCAGGTTGAGCTGGACTTGATGGAGAATGCAAGTCAACAAGCTCTCCTTTTTTAATCTTCTGCTTGATCACTCTAATGTGCTCATCCATAGTGGATAGAGACATTGGACCAAGCCTCCTTTCGAAGAATCCAAACATCTTCAAGAAGCTCATCATCCTTTGTCAGCAGACTTCTTTTGGCTATTTTTGATGATGGCTCTTGACTTTCTTGAACTCAGGAGAGGGTAGGAGCATGCTTGTAGAGCCTTTTCTATCTCACTTCTTCCTCTTTCTTGAGGAGCAATGTTGCATCCTCTGCCTCCTTCCTCTCCTTGGATGATTTCTTGTCAGCCAGTTCATTCAGTTCATCTAAGGGGAGAGAGAGTAGTTCATCCACATTGTAGTTTCTGGTCCCATAGCAGTTTATTCTGGCTGCCCTTAACTCATCATCCTGAGTATTTGGCCTGGGGGCAGCCTTGATGGTAGCTTCCATGAAGCCTGGAGACTCTCTTGAACTTTCTCCCCTTAGCTTCCTCTTCCTCTCTCTTTCCTCCTCAATCTCCTCAGAAGTCAGTTTCCTTTTCCCTTTGTCACTCACAGGCCTTGGTGACTCAGCGTGGAGAGAGCTTTAGCCTTCATTGCTTGATTCAGCAGTCAAGCTCTGGCCAGAGAGAGGTTGTGAGGCACCTTCACCAGCCGGTTCCTTACTGAGGGTAATGGGTGCTGAAAAAGTTCCTATCTCAAGGTTCACAGGTTCAACTTCTGGGCCTTTAGTCAAGGCTTCCCCTTCAAAGCTAATCTTAGGGTCCACTTCAACATCTAGTTGACCAAAAGTTTTACCTGCTAGCCTCTGTCTATATAGTCTTGACCTTAGCTTGTATTCTTCAAAAACCCTTTCTTGAATCCTATCTGCTAATCTTGCAGCTTGTCTGTTTTGACTTGTACTGACAAGTGGAAGATCAATCAGATGGATGCTCTAATAGAAGCTCAGGTTGAAAAAGTTAAAAATTTCTTGTTGACCCTGAGATCTAGGGATGACTAGAGCTCTTCTATCAGTATCATATCTCCATCCTATGATTGGATTCTCAGAGTGATGAGATGGGGTAGGCATAGCACTGGTAATACTTTCCTCAAACAAACTTTGTATAAGTGAGTCCACATCCATGTAGACTTGAGAAAGTGAGTCCATATTCATGTAGTCTTGAGGAGGTTGCTGAGTATGGACCATTGCAAGTGAGGGTAGTGAATCCTTAAAGTCCATACTCAGTGAAGAACTCCTAGGTTCTGTGATTGTTTGAACTTTCTCCTCCTTTTTGGTAGCATCACCTTCTTGCATAAGTGAGCTTGGGGTTGGGTCTGTCACATTCACAGGTTCTTGTGGACTTGGTTGAATTCTCCTGGGTGGTCTCTCAGCTAACTTGCCCTTGAGATCGGTGATCTAAAGTTGCTGGTCATTGACCTTCCTTTGTAAGTCAGTCACCTGAGATTCCAGGTGACTTATCTTTGAGACTAAATAGGTGTATGTTTTTGTTAGTTTTTGCACTTTTAGTTTTAGACTCCCCTATTCTTTATCAAAAGAATCATAGGGGGGGGGGATGAGAGAATAGGACCAAGGTCTTCTTCCTCATCACCAACACTTTATTCTTGGTTGCTGGATTTCCCCTACATCATGACAACTTCAAGAGAAGTGTCAAGAGGCTGGGTTGCCATGGTTGAGGTCTGAATGATGTAATCACTTACTGAGTTGAGAGCCTCTTCCATATGGACCTTCTGAATAGGTTCATGGAGATCCACCTTAGTAGTAGGTGGATGATGTGGGCTAGACATGGGAGAAACAGGAGTACTCATCTCTCCTTGAGAAAGGGTGGAGAAGAGACTTATAATACTCACTGAAGCCCATGTCTTCATCATAATAGAGTTTAAGGTTTGGGATTGGTTGGTTTAGATCAAGAGGCTGGGGATGGTAACTGTCCCCTGAAGGTTGTTCACTAGAGTTTTGAGACTCTGAGTGAAGGCTTAAGGTTGTGGGGGTTGTGAGCTCATCTGGCTAAGCATGAGGAACCTCAACACTGATAATTGGTGAGATGGGAATGGTTTGCTCCTCAGGAGAAGTAGGAGCTCCAGTGTCCACTTCCACCTATATAGGTGATGATATAGGGGCCTGCACAAACTGAGTAGCATATGCAGGGGTTTGTTTGGATTTTCTTTGGTAGGTGATGGTTATTTTTGGCTGTATTGGTGGTTGGGAAGTAGAAGGTGTGGGTTCAATACTAGCTGGTGCTGCTAGATTGTCACCTTGAGCAATGAGCTCTAACATTTTTAGGACAAGGGCTGTATCTACCCCTGAGAAGCCAGCAGTTGGCTTCCTCATAGTCTTGAAGATGTCGGGCTTTACCTATCCTATTTGGAAAACCCAAGCCTGGTCTTGGGCTTATCAATGTGATTTAAAGACAATGTAACAGTAACTGATCCTATGTTCAAGCTTTGAGGATCATTAGCTATTGTTGATGAAGAACTTTTAGTCACTTAGTCTTTCTTCATCTTCCACACCATCTTTGAAAGATTGGACTTGACCTTCAACACCTTGGAAGTTTTGACAAATAGTTTTGGAGACTGGACATTCAGAAGATCTTGCTTTCACTGCAGCAGGCTTCAGTACTTCGGAAGCATTTCTTTCTTTCGAGAGCAAATTTCTCTCGAAGGCAAGTTTTCACTTGTCTTCTCTTTCACCTTGGAGCTTTCAAAAGGAAAGAATTTTCCTTCCAAAGCTACTTCTTCTCAGGATTTTTCTCTTTGATTATATGAATAGTACTTTTAGGATTGTTGATGCAATCCTTAGAAAGATAAGAAGTACTACCACACATGATGCAATCCATTTGCTTCCTTCCGAGAGTCTTCTTTTGAGATAAAGACTAAACTTGATCACTTTCCACCTCCATCTTCATCTTCACAGATGATGCAGCAAGCTTATTAGGGTGAGGCTTGCTCTTGGAACTGGATGGTTCAGGCTGTGTAGCAGTGATACACAACTGATCAACCTTCTTCTCTTTGCTAGAATGAGTTGGCCATGAACTAAAACTCTTGGTGGTAGAGTTCATAGTTGAGTCTTCAGCCTTCACCACTTCAAATCCTATAGAGATAAACACTTGTTTCTGCTTAGAGTTAAAAGTGGCTTTGATCTCTTGAGCCTTCTTTGATTTTCTCTTTGCTTTCCTAATCAAGTTCTTCCTCTTAGACTTGGTCATCCCGGATTCTTTCCTCTCCTTAGTAGAATAGTGACCGTTTTTAGGATGATCTTCTTCATTCTTCTCAGAATCATCCTTCACTATCTCCTCTTCATCCTCTTCATCTATGGGGTCTATGAGGGGAAGCTCATCTTCACAAGTTCCACACCTTGGAGGTCTTACAGATAAAAGAGTGTGTGGAGGAGCTATCTTAGTAGATCCCAGTCCCTGCTTATTCTGATAACAAACTTTTGCATGCAAGGATGAGGATATCATGTTCTTGAAGGTCTCTTCTTCAAGAACACTTCTGCCCTGGCTTTGCTGATCACAAGCTCATTCTGGCATTCAGTTAACTTAATGATGAGATCTTTTATCTGACTCTTGTACATGCTTAAAAGTTGAAACGGTTTTCTCTAAATCTTCTATTTTAAGTTTGTAATTATTTTTAGCTCTTTTGAAATCAGCTTTTAAAATATTTAAGGACTCAAGATCAGATCTCATCTCTAAGTTATAGGACCTATATTTGTTAACTTTAGTAATACATTCAGGCATACAAAGATGTTCTAATACCTTGGCTTCTTCATGATCTGCCATCAGTGCTTGGTTTGGAGATGCATCTTCAACCTGAAAGCTCCAGTCGAAGCCTCCTTTTTCAACAGCAACTGCAGCTTGCTGCTTGGGCTTCTCATTTTGGGGAGCTTCATCAAAGTAGTTTGGTCTGGTTTGTGCTTAGCCACCATTTGTCTTTGGTGCCTTGCACTCTCTAGCAAAGTGTCCCATTTGGTTACAGTTGTAACACTTTACTTTGCTTTTCTCTAGCCCAAACTTTTCACTGGTTGATTGCTAGGAAACTTCCTCCCTGTCCTCTTGTAAAACTTCTTGGCTCTGTGAGTGAGAAGAGCCATTTGCTGGACTATTTCTATGTACTCCAGATCATCTGGATGGATACAATCTAGGTTTTCAAGGGTAAAAAGAAAGTTCTATGTGCTCTCATCAGTAGACACAAAGACTTGTGAAGAGCTTGTCCCTTGGAATGGGCTTCCTTCGATGTAGCTCTCTCTTGGTGTCTCCGGGAAGGTGATGAAAGGACCCTTTTGTGAGTTGTCAGGGTAGCGGATGAGATGATGTTATGGTTCTCTGCAATCCCTTTCAACCATATGAAGGGCTGAACTCTGCTGATTGTTGGAGTTACCATATGGATTTTGCATGTTCATCTCCATCTGGTAGTCACTGACGATACCATACAACTCAGTGAGAGTAAGGTTCTTGAGGTTCTTAGTCCTCTTAATAACCACACAAAAGTATGTTCATTGTCTGGGAAGAGAGGACATGAACTTCCTCATAATGTCCCTATTCTCAAGAGTTACTCCAACGTTTATTAGAGTATCCATAATCTCAACATACCTGAAGTATTGTTGAGTCATGGATTCACCTGTCTTGAAGGTGAAGTTCTCAAACTGCTGCTTCAAGAGGTCCTTCTTGTTCTATTTTTCTTCATTTGACCCTTCATACATCAGCTTTAGTGCATCCCATAGTTACTTGGAAGTCTTGCACTTCTTGAAGCCTCTATAGATGGAGTTTGGAAGAGCAGTTTGGAGGGCGGTCATGGCCTTCTGATCTATGTCTATCTTCTTCCGGTCTTCATCAGAATAATCAGCCACTTCCTTTGGTATCATACCACCACTAGCAATAGCTGAAGAGGTGGATGGTACATGAGGTACATAGACAACAGATCCCCATATCCTAAAGTCTTGAGACTTGATGAAGCCTTCCATTCTTTGGCACCAAGTATCAAAGTCATCAGGAGTGATTAGTGGAGACTTTGTCATAAACCCGGTTTCCATATCAGTCTTTGTGATAGCTGCCATTTGAGTTGTTAAGTATTTTGTGAAACTAAAGGGATTTAAGATGGTGAGATCTTACAATCAAGAGCCTAAAAAGCTCTGATACCAATTGCAGGACCATTTAAGGGATGGTCAATACAATCAGCCTCACAATGAGGAGAGTGTTAGAACACTTAACAGATCAAATGGGGAACCGGGTTTATGTAAATGATACTAAGAATACAAGTAAACAATGAGACAGAACTAAGAACAAGAACAGAGTAATATGGTTTTCAAGGATGTTGTATATTGCTCTCAAGTTCTTTTACAAGTGTTACAAAGCATAAAAAGAAATACAAGGACCTGAGATACTTTATACTACATCCTACAGCCGTCCATACTGTGAAAGCTAGCTGGAAACACTAATCTAGACAACAAGATCAATGTAAAGTTAAAAGGCAGATTGCCTTTTGACTAGTGACTATGACATGCCATAGCTCACATCTTAATATATTATAAAAGGATAAAAGGTACAAAGTAGGAAGTTACAGACTCAAGACCATAATCTACAGTTTACTAAAGCATGGACCTTTTCACCAACTTGTATAAGTTGGTGAGTCTTCAAAGTTGCAGCGAAAAGTAAGTTAGCTTTATGTAAAAGTAGATCAGAGAAAGCATGTCATCTCTGTCTTTCGGAAGAAATCCGTCTTCATAACATTGGCTTCGGAAGATTTTACACTTACAATAATTTCTGTGGAGAGTGTAAAACTTTTGAAGTAACTTCTACCTTGTACATCAGTGCATGCATGCAAGAAACTCTTTGGTTGTTTTAGCTTCTTTGGTTGCATCAGCCTTTTAATATAACCTTATAACATCTACTTATACTGCATTGTATTACTATGCCTAACTTATTCAAAATCATCAAGTATGACTGGATTTGATACTTTGACGCATCATTGGTAAATTTGCTAAAAGAAGAATTAAGCGATATACGCTCACTTCTTCGTTCTAATCATGATTTAAAACAACTATGTGTAAGATATCTTTCAACATAAATACTATTATTTGAATAAACTAGTTAAAGCATGTGAACTTACTTGAAGGCATTTTTATTTCCTCAAACACTGTTTTTTCCAATCACAAGAGATCAATAGATCACAAACAACATTTACTTTTTTAAATACTATGTTGTAAAACATAATAATTTCTTTCCACTTAACTATGTCCATACTCATAATAACGGGTCTCAATATACGTATCACATACTATATTTGCTACTAACATTATTGACATGAAATATTAATGGAGTCAGTTAACTTAACCCTATCAAACTTTTTTAACAGGTAAATTGATATGTTTTACCTTTAATTAATCCCACATCTATCTGTTTTACATAACCATTATTACGCTAAGATAAACATTTATACATAACTTCGATGATGATCCTTATTATTAGTTTTTGCATCAGTTTTACACATACGTATAAATCGTTGAAGATGATTGATCGGTTTTATATAAACTATACCTATAATCATTCATCTTTCCTTTTCCAATCCACTTCACATTGAGTTACTACATTTTAAAAAATTAGAACAACTGTCATAAACATTGGATTCTAAACACCATCTTTCATTTTGACGCATATGTAACATTCAAGATCAATATACACCATTAATATTCACAATGTTAGGAATTATTAAGCATTCTTAAAACACATGTAAATTTAACCAATACAGAACACCATTTCGAACGACTACACATCACTTCAGAAGTACCCTAATTTCCAACAGTTTTAACCCCCAACCAAATTTCAAACATACAAAACCTCGAACCCATTTCTACCATTTGTTCTGTACATTCGCAATTTAAATAAACCTAAAACGAAACCTACAATTACTCAACAATCATTATCGTCTGTCGACTAGTTGTTACACAAACATATGAAATCAACAATGCAATCATCAAAAACTTTAGTGTTTAGGTTAAAAACTTACAATCGATGGCTTCATCAGACCTTCAATCAATGTCGCGAATGGGGTCTTCTCTTCGAATGAAAGCTGATTGTTCTTTCTTTGTATTTGGAGAGTTGGTTTGGGTTTTGAATTTCAAAATTCTTTCTTTGTATTTGGAGAGTTGGTTTGGGTTTTGAATTTCAGAAGAATCGATGGGGTCATTCTAAAATATAGCCCTTTCCAATTAAAAGAATATGCATTTTTACAATTATACCCTTTTTATCTTTATTTTCATTTAAAATATATTATGTTAATTACTTTACTATCATTTTCAATCTCATCCGTTGATTAACATAATCAATGGTTACGAATGGTTCTTGCAGTTATTATTTTTAAAGGAGTCTTGTAAAGAACCGGACCCTGTGTGTGTGTGTGTGTGTCTATATATATATATATATATATATATATATATATATATATATATATATATATATATATATATATATATATATATATATAATAATGGTGAATGAAATACTATTTTGACCAAATACAATTCTCTACATCTACGCTCGTAAACTTGACCTCATAACCTATGCCTTTGGTCTGCCCATGCAAGTGAGTGACTACTTGAATGTATGGATGAATGAAAGAACAAAAACATAGGTGACACGGAAACAGGTAATGATAAAATGGCACATTATATTATATACTATACATTTTACAAATAGATCAACAGTAAACATACAAATACTTAAACAAATTGTACAAGTAAAAACGATCTACTATCACATGCAACAACCCTACATGGTTTCTTTGAACAAAAGATGGTAATAGTTTTTTATTTTTTATTTTTGTAATTTCCACATGGATAGATACATGTGCAGGTATCTTAAAATGACCTTCCAATTATTATATTTAATGTTTTATACATGAAAATATTCTCTACGATTCCAAACTATTATATTACATAGTTAATTAATTTTCCGATATGTACATATATATTATTATAAAGCAAAGCAATGCCATATACTATTGTTAAGGGTAAATTGTAAAAGAAAAAGGTTCAAATACAAAGTGTATTTTTACTACAAAATGTAAGAAGACCAATAAGTCAAAAACAGTCACCAAAAAAATTATATCTCACAATCTAAATCAAATTCAAAAAAGTAATTCTGAGCTTTTGTTCCTCTAGCCGTCCTCACTAAGAAAAAAAATAAACGAAAAATAAAAAAATAAAAAAATTAACGTTTTTTGATTGTCTCATTTATGAAAGACACAATGACGATTTAAGACACAATGAAAGTTTTTTTTATTTTTATTATTTTTTATTTTGAAAGAGGACGACGAGAGGAATAGAGACTCCGAATTAGTTTTTTGAAATTCGGTTTAGATTGTGAGATATAATTTTTTTTGTGACTTTTTTAGTCTCATTGTGTCTTCTCACAGATTATAACAAAAATACACTTTATAGAATAACCTCATTCATCGTAAAATTTAATATAACTTATTTGGCAATGTCCAGGGGTATGCTACATGTCACAATTATATTGGTATTTTTTTTTTCAAACTAAGGTTACTATATATATTAGTTTTAGATCTAATCAACAGGGTGCCTTCAATGCAGGTGTTGGAGCATATTTCAACTCAACTCCTTTTGGTTTGAATTTTTTTTCTTTATTTTTAGGTATGTAGAAGAACACTGACGTACACGAGGGGCTTAAATACTAGTTTTGAAGTGAGCCATGTTACATCTATTTATCCTAAATTTTTAGAAATTTCATTTTTTGTCTTAAATGTTTACTTATTAGTCACATGCTTGGTTTCTAAATTACAATTTTAGCAATGAAATGCCTGCATCGCCTAAAATATAGTAACAGATGAATTTAGCATCCACTAAACACTGGTTCATATCCGAACGTCATTATTTTACTAATTTAATCATTTTGGTGCCACCTAATATCTCCACAAGCAATCAACCTCAAACCGCACTTGTTTTAAAAGTTCAATTTGAAGTTATTACCTAGATTAGTACCCGTGTATTACACGGATTGAATAAATAAAATACTAAATAATTAGTAATAAAAATTTATGAATTATAAAACAATGTTTGAAGCTAAAATATGATTATAATTGCATATGAATAACTATTTTAAGTAAATAAACAATAATATATTTTTCTTAAACTTTTATTTTATAAAAAGAATGTTGGTTTTAAATATTTTATTTTAAGATAAATGAATTTAAAAAAAAATGTTCGTTGTATTCTGTATTTTATAAAAAATTTATTTTTTAAAAGTACGTTTTTATAAAAAAAGGTTTTAATTTATTAAATTATATAATTTTTAATTTAAAAATAGTATAAGTAATATTATTAGTATTCAGTATTATTAATAGTAATAAAAAAAAGTAGAAAGTTAGAATGATAAACTTACAATTGTATCTAGTCTTAATTTAAATTTTCTTTGTTATACATAGATAGATATATAGATAAATAGATAGGCTAGAAAACCATTTATTAAACGGATTATAGTTAATAATAAACACGAAAAGTTGAAATACGATATTTTAATATAAGATATGATTAAATTATATGTACGTAATAGTTCAAAAATAAAACAATTATACTATTTTTTTAACTCACTTATCTAAATAGTTTTATTTTTAAACATTCGTTTTAAGATTTAATAAAACTACTTTTAGAAAATTTCTTACTTTTTATAATTTTTTAAAAAATGATGGATTTAAAAATTTTGTTTAAAAAAGGTTTAGTGTTTTAGTAAATTTTATATTATATAAAATTTTTTTTTTATTATTTATATTTTAATAAAAAGATTTGATTTTTAATTTCTTTAATAAAATTTATTAATAAAAACATAACTTGATTTCTAAAAAATCTAGATAAAAGAGAGAAATGTATCAATTAATAAAATTGATTTTTATTAGGAGAGAGAAATTAGTTTAATTGTTTATATTAGGGGTGTGAATTTCTAATACGACCCAAAAGCACGACAAAAACTTAACACGAAATTTGTTGGTTTGGGTTTACTATAAACGGGTTCGGGTCGAATTTGTGAACTCGCTTATCTAAACAGGTCGGGTTCGGGTTCAACCCAACAGGTTGGCGGGTTGACCTGTTCGACCCATTTTTTATTTATTTATTTTATTTTATATATTTTGTGTCACAAATTAAGTTTATTGTGTGTTTTATTTCGAAATTTAGAATTTAAAATAGAAATTAGCATAAGATTTCACTAAAATATAATTGTTTTATATTAATTAGTATTTTTATTGTAAAATAATAATTTTAAAGTATTAATATGTGTAAAAAATATAATAAATAAAACACTTGGTTCAATCGGGTCGTGTTTGTGTCAACCCGTAAATTTTCGTGTCATGTTCAGGTTGACACTTATGGCACAATTTTCAGGTTCGGGTCGTGTTCGGGTCGTGTTTGGGTTCGGGTAAAATTTTCGGTTTCTGGTCGGGTTGGACCCGACAACCTAAAAACAAAACCCGTTTAGCACCCATAGTTTAAATTACTATAATATCTTTTTGAGGAAAAATGAAATGAGAATGTTTAAAAAAATAACAAGTGTCAAAAAAATTATTTAAGAGAATGACAAGTGGTAAGAAAAGCTATTTTTTATTAAATTCTATAGATTTTATTTATTTAACCCGTGTAGGGTTACTAAAGCTTATGATTAAACAAAAAAATTTGCTTATTTACTAAAAATAAAAAAACTTCTTTTAATACACGTATTAAAGTAATATTACATACTATATAGTCCTTAAATATTTGATATTTTGATAATTTGATAAATATATTATAATTAGATCAATTAATTATACAGTTGAAAATCAATTTTAGTGAATCAAAAATTTCATAAAATAAAATTCATTATATTAAATAAGTTTATTTTAAGAAACAATATAAAAACAAAATAATAATATTGTAAAAACTGAATTAATATATGATTAAATAGAATTTTTAAGACATAATATAAATTAACAGTTATTTTTTTTAGATGCATCATGGTATGACTCATTTTTGACTACCCTTTTATTGCCTCATTCTGATTGTTGTTCTTCCTTTCTTGCCGAAGTTTTTATTGTCGTCGCTGCCCCCGCCTTCGCCGGCGGCCGACGTCTGCGTCGCCACCCCTTCCATCACCGGTCGTGCGGTGTGTACTGTGTGTGGTGCCTATGGTACAACGCCTTTATCTGACCTTTAGATCTGTTTTGCCGGGTGATACCCTCTTGCTTTATCATAGAAGGCGGCGGTAGCGACGGTGGTAACAACGGTTAGGTCGGCTGGGGTTTAATTCTCACGGCGGCGCGTGTTGTCAACGGGTGGTGACGACGTTGATGCAACCCATTCCGGATTTTCAGATCTGCATTTGTGTGTGATTTTGTTGGTTTGCGGCTGTCAATATATTCTATGGCTGTTGTGTGACATGCAATGTATGTCGCTACTCACACCCTGATTCTTGTGAATATTTTGGCCCGTTTGATGGTAGCGGTTAGCTTTATGCCCAACTCTGTGGGCGGTGATGGTATGACCGGAATCGATGCGATTGCCTAGGCCGTAGTTGGATGGCGGTTCTAAGCCCTGCCATAAAGGTTATTGTGATGTGCCATCCGTTATAGTTAGAGTTCATTTACTTGGCGATGATTATGCCAAAAGATGATCAGTCTGTTGTCATGGTGTGGTAAACCGAAAAGTTTGCAACAACTATGGACAATTTGTTTATCAGAGTCAACCACGCCTAGTTATATAAACCCATTTGTAATAGATGGGTGGTTATCTAAAGTTTCTATGTCGTGTGCCTCGTTTACTATGCATGTATGTGTTAGTGTTTAAGGTAATGACTAATGATACATTTAGTTAAACGTGTCGATCTAGTTTTAATATTTATGTTAATTGTGTAGTGATGTGTTTGACTCGTTTAATATAACCAAACATGTTTTACCAACCCTAAAAATCAACATTAAAAGAGGATGGACTTAATTACGTGTTTGTTTGTTTTTTTTTCTAATTCACATTAATAGAATGAATGACTTGATACTATTGTTCTTTAACTTCTCTTATCTAGGGCGCCTAGGTATATTTTGCATTTACTCATTTTTATAATACTAGTTTATGAACCTGTGTTGGTTGAATTGAAATATTAAACCATTAGTTAGTACTTGATATTTATAAATCATTATAAGATAATTTTTATATAAGATATGATTCGTATTATGTATCATCAATTATCTTAAGTAATAAAGTAATAAAAACATTTTTTTTAAAATTTTCATCTTTAAAAAACTTTTGTTTAAAAATGCTTTTTAAATATTCAATTTTTTAAATTTGTTTTTTATATGTCATTTTTAAAAAAAGTTCTATGTATTAAAAAAATCATATTTAGACTAAATTACAAATTTCATCTTTTATGTTTGGAGAAAATTATAGAATAGGTCCTTTTGAAAAATGACTTTCATTCAATATTTTTTTTAACACAAAGTTCTTACGTAATACATCCTTTTTACTAAATGGGTTAAATAATTCTGTTAAGTCAAAGGTATTATTGTCATTTTATTCATAAATGACTACTTTTGTAAGTGTTAAAGTTTCTTTTTATTTATTATTATTATTATTAATTGATTATTTAGCTTATTTATTTTATATAATATATATATATATATATATATATTATTTAATTTATTTATTTACATTATATATATCTATATTGTATATGTAACACATAAAATACCACTAATTTTTACTAAACTATTTTAACTCTAATTAAATAGTTTTGATTAGTTTAAATTTATTTTTTTACATCTAGCTTTCTAACGGCTATATTAAAAAAAATCCACTGAATACCATAATGTATTATTCATCTCATTCATCTTCAGTTCTTTTAAAAACCCTAAATGGCATATCGATGTGATAACATTTTTTAATTAGGTTTATATTATTTATTTCGATCCAATAAAGATGACTCGACACATGAAGATGCTAATTGGAGCCCTTAATTTACCAAGAAATTAACATCTATAATTACCCCCTTAATTCTTGTTTGTGTTATTTGAATTTTTTAATGTAATTTTAGTTTATAGTATATTTAGTTCTTAGTTTGCGTAATTTAAAAGTGAATTGTTTAATGATCATTTTTAGTTAAAATGATAGCATACCTAAAGAAAATATTACAAAATCATAACTCCAAACTAATGATTATTGAATAAAATTAGCATCCAAAACTTAAACTATGGAAATAAAAATACTTCAATCGCGTGAAAGAGTGAACAAAATTATTCAACAGATAAATGAAAGAAGTTAATTATAATATTGTTCGTAGATATTTAAAACCAATTTTATTAAAAAAAATTGTTTCGGTTGCAAAAATTAAGAGAGACTACATGAAGTTTCTAAAAAAAGTTAAATAGTGTTTGCGAAAATGATCAAAAATCCTTAGAGGAATAAAAACATAAGTCAATCACAAATGAATAAGAAAAGAGTAAGTAAAATCTAAGTATATTAAATAAAACAATTAAAATAGTTTCAAAATGATAGAAGTAAAAGTTCTAATTAAAGAAATGAAAACAAATAAATTTTATTAAAAAAAAATTTCGATCTCTAATAGGTTTTTAATATAAACCATAAGGCAAACTGTTAAACATAGTTGAAAATTTTAAACCAAAATGATATAAAAATCTTAATACCATAAGCCAAACTGTTTTTAAATTTTTTTAACCAAAATGGTAATATAAAAAGTGAAGGTGAAATAAAACTGATGACTTGTTTAAATTTTATAAATAAAAAAATATATTCTTAACCCTCTAATTTGTATTCGTACTATTAGAAAAGTAGATAATTAAATTAAAAAACTATTAATAAAAGTATATTTTATAAAAAAATTAAAAATAATTGAGTAATAATATTTAAGATTATAAAATAAAAAGTGTAATAAAAAGACAAAGTAAATAAAATAAAAACATAAATAAAAAAAAGAGTAGTGAAAAATTACAGATTTCGTCTTTTAAGTAATAAGGGCAAAACGGTCATTTAAACAAAACTAACAGAAAAAGTTAACTTTTATTAGTTGAAATGACATAAAGTGTGATAAGTTTTAAAAAACAAGACGCTAAGTGTACTTATCAAAGTTTAAGGACAAGATCCATAATTTTAAAGACAAGATCCATAATTTTAAATATAATTAAAGGATAAACTTTGTAATTTACTCTCATATTTATTTATTTTTAGAAAATTACATTTTTTTAATGAAAATATGTTTTATAATTTGGAAAGAATATAAATAATATCTTTCACATTTAATATAATCATTAAATGATTACTTTTTTATGCTAGTGACATGTGTTTAGGAGAGTGTGAGAAAATGACATGTAACAATAAGAGTGTGAGAAGATAACATGTGGTAAAATATTATTTTGTTTTATTATTATATACATTACATAACTTACGAGTAAAAAAAATAAAAAGTAAACGGCATTTTTTCCCTATTGTTTGACCAAATTAGAATTATAATATCCAAAATATTCACATGGATATTTGGATGTCAAAATTGGGGCAATTGTATGCGAATTCAAATTTGGAATATAACTTCTTAATGGCTGCAGTTTCTGTCCCCTAACCCTTGATATGTGAGAGGAGTTTTTTTCGGTCAATAGGTCCATAAAATTTATACATGCATGCACATTTGTTCTCGATCGATTTTAAGTGTAGGGTTAAAAAGTTTGAATTGAATCACTGAATTATTTCAATTTGAATTGATACATGACTCTCAAACTATCTGGTGTTTGATTACAAATCAGCTACACACACCTTGTAACATCATAGAAAACCAATTTAGAATGGGTTTGTGACTATTTAACTTTATGTGACTAGGAAAATAGAAGTGCGCTAGCATAGCGTTTATGAAGAAGAACGGGTTGATAGTTCTTATCTTTTTATTACTTTTATGCTTACTAATAGAAACTTTAATCCCACTTATTGCCAAGGACCAAACATGTTATAATTAAGTGAACAAGTGAGACTAAAAAGTGTAATTTCCAAAAATGTTAGGTCAAAACTCTAATCTAACCTTAGTGCATGGACCATCGGTGAAATATACTACCTTTTCTTTTACTGTTCAATTTTGTTTCATTCTAGAATTTACAGAGAGTTGAAACCGAAAAGAATTTCATCATAAATTGCATTTGGTTGACATAGGTATCGGAATAGAATATATTTCAATAACCTAACCACTCGTGTGTTACATTGGTTAAAAAAATTAAATTTAAAATATAATAAATTATATGTGTGGTTCCTATGTTATGTTAAAATTTTGGATTTGGTGCTTAAAGTTTGAATATGATCCATAATATATTTTTTTTTTTTCATCTATGGTATCAAGTTCTGTTAGTTAACAATTAATAATATTAAAAATTATAAAAATGACATTTTACCCGCATCGAGTATCCATTTAATTTACATTTTAAACTATGGTATTATTTTTTGTTAAGGAAAGCTTTATATTCTTGTTTTTTAATGTTTTTTTTTTATTTTTAATATTTTATTATTCATTATTAATATGTTTATTATATAATAAAATACGTTTTAAATACATGAATATATTTTTAATAACGTATTTTATAAAATGTTTGCTTTTTAACGTGTTTAAACCGACCGTTTTCTAAATGTTGTTCTTAAAGCCGTTTGATATTTTAAACGTTATTTAAAGCTATATGGTTTTCTAAAGTTTTTTCTTAAACCGTTTATTTTTTTAAAGCATCTTTAAAAAAATCGCCTTTTTAAATATCTTTTTCAGAAACAATTCATTTGCATATGATATTTTTAATATTTTTTTAAAACATGCAATAAAAAGGTACCTTTGAAAAAACCAAATGGTTTTAAAAAAGACGATAATGCTTTTAAAAGGTACATTTGAAAAATGAAAATTTTTTAAGAGGGACATTTAAAAAATCAAAAGTTTTAGAAAAACATTTAAAAACCTGAACATTCTAAAAATAACATTTTTAATAACATTTTTTATTTAAATGAAAAGTAAATTACATTGATGATCTTTGTAGGTAAAATAGTCATTTTGAAAAATTTAACATTAGTAACTGAACTAACAAAAAATGATCATTAATAAAAGATAAATATAACATTAGGGATTATATTTGAAATTTTAACAGTTTAAGGACCAGATCTAAAATTTTAACCAAACTACAAGAACCATCTATGTGATTTACTCTTTAAAATAAACAGAAATATAAATTATCAATTACTATGAATAAGTCTGTAATATATATGTATATGAAGGCGATTAAATAAATATGTATACACGTAAATTAACTATAAGAATTAAATAAATAGAAAAAGAAATTAATGTTTATAAATATCTAAAAACTTTTTTGTATACAAATCTTTAATTATATTTAGTCAATAATTTCTCAAACTTAAGAAATCATCTTTTTAGAATATTTCCCCGTATTAGAGTGTCCTGTGATTAAATATATAAAAAATTAAAGATGTATAGCAGATTGTTTTATAAGATAATTATAAAAAAAAATAAGATAACAATTCGATTAGTTCAACAATACATTTGCTTCAACCACAATAAACTCAAGAGAGTAAGTTTGTACTGGATTATTATACATTGACTGCCTCCATAAACGAATCATGACGTGATATGTCATGATCCCTTAAAAAAGATACTTCTAATACTAATGATTTCATGTTGAGAAGTAACTTGATTATTTATTAATAATGTATAAACCAGTATACATAAATAAAAAAATGAACGAAGGGAAAGTTATGGTTGCAGGATAAAAATAATTTCAGTATTAAGGTTTATCATAAAAAACTTATTTTTTAAATCCAAGTTTACATAATATTGTAATTGAATGCAATACGAAATTAGTCGAATATAATGATTGTGTGAATAATAGAGAAGTAAGAGAAGTTATTCATTAAGAATACCTAGAATTTTTGATCATAGGAGAAGTTATTTCGTATATTTCTGAAATATCTTTGATAGTGTAAGAACAGTAAACCGAAAAAAATTGTTGTATATATATAATAAATAATGGTATGTATATAACGCAAGCAAATATTATACGATATTATTAAAATATAGAAGATTTTTAAAATTTCAAATTATTAACCCAACATACTCAAATTGACTGTTACCATTAGAATTTAATATTTGTGAACTACATATGATTAATTTGATATTCAATGATTAAATTTTAAAATCTAATTTTAGAATATTGTTTAATTAGAAATTAAATACTATTTAAACATTTTCTTTTAAAATCATATTGCTCAAAAAATATCACGTGGCAATTGTATGATATGAAAATGTCATGTGCAGTGCATTGGCTAAAATCTTACCGTGTGGCCACACCTCCTTTCATTTATTATATATTGAGATGAGATTAGAATTTAAGAATTTTTAGCTACTTGATGAGCCTAGACAATCTCACACTTATAAGGCATTTGGTTCGTATAACTTTTTGCTAGGAATTGAAATCTAGGAAAAAACCTAGAATTTAGTGGAATTATAGTCTACTTTGTTAATTGCTACATGTTAGAGCCGTAACATACCAATGCCATTATTTGATTAATGTAAACATAATACTTTGTTAGTTGATTGTGTGAATGTTGGTAACTGAATACACAATTCCATGAAAAGTTTGCATTTGTTAAAGCCTTAAGGGTGATTTATGGCTTATTATGTTACATTAATTATTAATGGCTTTGGGATTTTTCTTTTAAGTATGCTAGAAGTTTTTCTGTAAGGACTCTATGGATTGAATTTTCCTGACTATTACTTTATCATGTTATTATTTTTTATTATTTGTTAAAAATGTTAAACGGGTCGTGTTGTGTTATTTATGTTACTAAATTGGTTATACTTAATCATTTTTAATTTGTCATGTAATGTAACTTGATTACCATGCATATTAGTGTTAGTGTTTAAGTAAATGACATTTTTAGTTAAATGTGTCGTTTTCTGATTTACTACTCATGCTAATCGTGTCGTGTTACTCCGGTTAACATTCGGTATCACATTCTATCAGCCCTATAAACTAACAATGAAAGATAATGAACTTGAATTACGTGTTTGTTTTCTTAATCACGTTAAGTACATGTCTTGACATCATTGTTCTTTACTTTCTCTTATTGATGTTGCTTAGGTACGTTGTGCACTTGCTAATTTTATAATAGAATTAAAGTCAAGAGTGGTAATTAAAAGGAAGTTTTGATTAAACTTTTAGTCCATAGTTTATGCCAGATTACGGGGCTTGTTGGATCTATATGCACAAAATATCAAATATATCATTGTGACTAATAATATATATGATATTTTAAGGGTCACACATCAAACAACATTATCCAACGAACATTTTATATGAATAATTGGTAAACCACGTCAAGACTAGTTTTATATATATTTAGTATTTAGTGAAATTATAAATAGAATAAACTAAACTAATAACAATTATTATTTATTTATATGAACAAATAATGTATTGATAAATGTTGATTTATTAATTTCTTAAGTGACTAAGTAATCAATTATGCACCAATTTAGTTAGTCAGTTAGGAACTAATATAGAACTATCTTATATTGTTGGAATGTGATTAAAATGGTATATTTTTGGTTAATTTCATATAAAATAGATATGATATGCGTATATCAAGTCATTTAAATATGGAAAGGGAACCTATCTGTTTTTTCTCTCTCTCTTGAGAACCTATCATTTAAATGAGTAACTCTTGGAGTTGTAAATTGCTTGAAAAACTTCATTAATAAATATACATATCAAATTTGTAAATAAAAAAATTATAAAAGCAAAAAACAAACTCATAAATTTATAAAAATATATAAATCATAGAATATGAAAAAGTAAACTATAAATAAATATATCTTAAAATCAAAATCTAGTAATATAAAAAATAAAATGTAACTTCTAACTAATATGGCCAGTATTATTTGATACAGGTGGTAACGGTTTAATACGTGTCGTGTTGATATTTTGCAGACCAAAAAGACTAATAGTGCAATCCGTCAAGTATTTATTTGGTTAAAAGATGCTTGTTTATCTGGGTTGGATATATTGGTATCATGCCCCTTATAAGTTCAATGTTTAAAAAGGATAAAATAACTTAAAAGAGCACAAGAATGATCTCTTAAAGCATTTGTGTTAGTATCCTATCCTCATCCCCTTAATTAACAAAAAAACTAACATACTTTAAAATTTTAATAAAAGGGATGATATTATAATAAGAACGTAAAAAACCCATAAATTCTCGACAAAGAGAGTTGCAATTTATAATTTCTGGAGAAAAAAATTGCAATATACAAGTAGGTTATTGGAATTGTTTTGGGTTAATTTCAAGAAAACAGAATAGAATTGGTTGTTTGGTTTCGATGGCGTATGCAGAAACGAAAAGGATCGGATCCACAAAGTGAAATTAGGGATTGACTGAGCGATTTGTGTCTCCTCCGATTCAAAGTTCTAGTGCTCTGCTCTGCTCTGCTGTGGGTGTCTGTCAGGTATGTAATGTAACGTAGACTAATTCCTTCATACATACATGTCTTCCTCATTCACTCTTTATCCTCATAGATCCATCACTCTTTCTGTTTTCTCCTCAATTTCAATTTTTATTATTTATTAGATTTAATCATCTTCTTCCTTCATGGATCTTTAGATCCCATCAAGTCAAAGCGGCTACCTTTCCATTTTAGTTGCGAATTCACACCCACCCCTGATCCGATTGGACTTGGATCCTCAAAACCTCTTTTTATTTTCTTTATATTGTTGCAGAACCTAATGCCATTCCATTAGCAAACAACTGAAGCTTACAATGATGAAAGCAGCAGCAGGAGGAGGCTACTTGTTTGAATGGAGAACCAAGCAGCTTTCTCTTTTCTTCACCTTTGTTGTTTTTACCACTTTCATTGTTTGGTCTTGGGGTAAAAACCCCCTTTTCACTACCTTATTCCCTTCTCATGCCCAAGTGCTGCAGCTTTTTCCAGGTTTGTCTTCATACACTCTGCATTTTATTCACACCTCTTCATCTCTGCTCTTGGAATTAAACAGTATAATCATTTAATGCCTTCTTAAATACTATTGTAATTGTGATAATTGCTTCATTCTCCATTTTATTTTGGGACTTTGACTTGATTCACCATCATAAGTTTCCATAATCATGTGTATTCATCCGATAGTCTAAGACTTGAGAGTTCTATCTATTGGTACCAATTAACATCATTAAAAGAAGCACCTTTTTTGTAGTTAAAAAACCAACAACTTTGTATGCATTACAGTATGTGTTCTGAAACTTTTCTTCTAAATTAGCATATTCTTGTGATGGCAGCCGGTGAAATAAAAGTGAAAGAAGTTACAGAATCAAAAGATGATTTAACAGAAGCTGAACGAATTGTGAATATATTATCTCCAGAAAGTTCCGTAAACACACCCTCTTTAGGGAATGGAGGAGTTGTGAATTTAGCTTCACCATTAGCTTCCATAAACACGACCTCTATAGACACTAGAGGGGATGAAGGAGGCGTGAGTTTAGCTTCACCACTAAGTTCTATAAAGGCACCCTCTTTGGACATTCGAGGGGATAATAAATATTCAAGCACTGCTCTGGGTAGAAATCTCTTTTACCTGCTTAACATTTTTGGTGAATATAAAAAATGACAAATAAAAGTATCAAGCTACTTTCTTAATTTTCTGTTTGAATTGTCTTTACATTTTTCACATTCGTTATATGTTTCATGCTAACTCCTTTCTCATTGCTGCAGAAAATACCACCGTTGTTGAAAAGTCTGTTTCTGGTGAAGGATCTGGAAGATATGACTACTCAAAACCACCAAAACAACAGTTAGTTGAACCAACATCGCCCGAGAAACAAGATTCTGCTGTGGGAGTTGGTGTGCCCATGCCAAATGTAGAAAAGCAAGGTGCATTTTATTTTCTTTTCCTATATTTCATAATTTAGAACTTAGCCAGCACAGAAAATAACACAAGTAAAGTTATATCTTGGACACACAAGACAGTTTATTATCTTAAGATGACAATATAGTTTATCATCTTTCATTTATGGTCAATTCATCATCTTTACTTCTTTTACTTGTATTCCAGCCTGCAACTTTGGCAAAGGGAAATGGGTGAGGGATGACACGCGGCCTCTGTATTCAGGATTTGGTTGTAAACAATGGTTGTCAGGGATGTGGGCTTGCCGTTTAACACAACGGACAGATTTTGCATATGAGAAGTTAAGATGGCAGCCAAAAGATTGCCAAATGGATAATTTTTCAGGGCCTAAATTCCTTAAAAGGTTCGGTGGTCTAAATCATCAAATATTTGGTCATATCAAAACAAGTTACCATTTTTCTATTTCCTGATTGTGTTGATGTATTGCAGAATGCAAGACAAAACACTGGCATTTATTGGGGATTCTTTGGGGCGGCAGCAGTTCCAATCATTAATGTGCATGGTCACAGGTGGTGAAGAGAGGCATGATGTTGAAGATGTCGGCAAGGAATACGGTCTAGTGAAAGCCCGTGGATCGGTTCGGCCTGACGGCTGGGCTTACCGCTTCCCGGTCACCAACACTACAATTCTCTATTATTGGTCTGCTAGTCTTTGTAACTTGGAGCCAATTGACCCCACAAACCGAAGCACCTATTTTGCAATGCACCTGGACCGCCCACCAGCTTTTTTGCAACGTTTTATTAGCAGATTCAATGTGGTTGTTCTTAACACGGGCCATCATTGGAACAGAGGGAAGCTTAATGCCAACCGGTGGATTATGTATGTGGGTGGGAAACCTAACACCGACAGGAAGGTAGCAGATATAGCAAATGCGAAGAAGTTAACGATTCACAGTATTGTAAAGTGGGTAAATGGTGAGTTAGCGAAATACCCGGGGTTGAAGGCGTTCTACAGGTCTATTTCACCCAGGCATTTCTTTAATGGAGATTGGAACAGTGGAGGTACATGTGACAGTACTACCCCTGGAGCACTGGAAGTATCACAAAATGAGTCTAGTGATTCGATAGCCTCAGGGGCAGTGAAGGGAACAGATGTTAAGCTTCTGGACATAACAGCATTATCGGAGGTAAGAGAGGAAGGACATATATCAAGATACAGCATCCGAGCCACTCCAGGTATGCAAGATTGTTTGCATTGGTGCTTACCTGGCATTCCAGACACATGGAATGAGCTCCTTCTTGCACAAATCTGAACATCAGCCAGCCCATGTATTTAGAAGTTTGTCTTGTTATCATATCATAGCTTCTTGTTTTGTGGCACTAAAGTACATATTTGTGACATGAGTTATATATATATATATATATATATATATATATATATATATATATATATATATATATATGATGTAATACCTGCGATGATTTAGTTACTGAATGATATATATATATATATATATATATATATATATATATATATATATATATATATATATATATATATATATATATATATATATATATATATATATATATATATATATATACAGTGGCTGCTTAAATTAAACGTATAGCTTAGACACAAAGAAGATGAAATGAGGGCCATCAGAAACAAAAATTTAGATGATGCTGAGCAGAAAGATCTAACTCATCTTTCATACTTTGTGCCTCAAACCATCAAAAGTGGTGATTAATTGAGGAGGTGATGCGTAAATAATCTTGATAAATTTAACCCCTACATCCTCTAGCCCTCTATCCTGGAGAAGAATACCCATACCCGTCGCATGTTCGTTCCCCGAACTGAGTAGCCGGGAGATGTATGATGCGGGCGATGCTCTGTCTCTTAGAGAGTCGTGATATGGCTGGTTTCATAACACCGGCAGAAAACATTGTTCTGGGGTAGGAAAAAAGTAGTGGGTTTATGGAGAAGATCAGAGGCACTTGTAATAGGTTGGATTCTGCCTTCTTTCTTTCAACAAACACATATTTTCACTGGTGGGATAAATTGCCGACTATTGATGGTCCTCTTGCTCATTAACCAGCAACAATAGCAGCAGCAGGTGACAACATTCTCTTTATTTTCTTGATTTGATTAATTCCACAAGGGTTTATTTATCTAGGAAGGTCTTTAGATTCAGTTGAGAAATCGCTATACATCTATCAAATTCAACCGTGATCAAAGCATTAAACTTGCTTTACGTGTATTTAAAATAGATTGTTATGAAATTTGTTTGCTTATGATAAAGTAGTAGGTGGTTCACTTCAATGAGGCAGTGGGAATACTTCTCAGTACTAAATACATAAGCACCACACCTGATTACTTGCAAGTCAGAAAGGACTTGGCCGATAAGGTATGCGTATGTGTGTAATGAACATGATAAGGGTACGGGTGTGTGGTTACGTTACTCGATCTGGGTTACAAATTGATCACGTGCATAAGTTAGGGTGATTAGATAGATAAGTTGGCATTGTATTATAAAACTGTAATTGTTTAAAACAGCTAATTAATAGATATGTTCGATTTACAATCATTATGCTCTCAAAATATTTATAAACGAGCTGATACTCTTTTTGTCTAAACTATATGATTGAATCCCACATCGGAGACGAAATCATGTGTTGAAGCGAGGCCAACCCATTTCACAAGAATTCTTTTAACTATAATAGTTTTGTAATATAACTTTGATTTCTAGTTTTATAATTTGTTGAAAATTTCCCGAATTAATAAATTGTTATTAGAATTTCATGAAATTAATTGAATTGAATTTTATTTTTTTAATAAATCATGTGTTGAAGCGAGGCCAACCCATATATGTTTGGCTGTAACCGGGGGTTGAACCGGTTTTCCATATATATTTTTTATTTTTAGTATTTTTTACATATATATTTATAAAATAATTATAATTTTATCCGGTTCTTATACCCGGTCCGACCGGTTGAACCGGTCCAACCAGTGAACCAGTAAAAAGTCCGATTTACTGTTCGATCCGAATTTGAAAACATTGGTTAAAAGGAATCGTAAGTGTTAACCTCCACAAAGCCATATGCATACATGTGTATATATATTATAGGAAAGAATGAGACAATTGATAAAGATGAAGCTTTGTACAAAAGCGTTTAGGAATATTAGTACAAGGGGTGAAGCAAGGCAACGTCATGCCATTCTCTGGAATAATATTATATTGCTTACTGATGAAACATACCCTGGTGTTGTGAATCACGACCCATGCAGCTTCTATATATACAAGTACAAAATCATCCATCCATCTGCATGAGATTGAAAGAAAGAAAGTGTATGTACGTATATATTTGAAATCAGATACCTAGGCGGCTAGCTAGTATAAAATGTCCACCCAATATCCATTAATTCCATCACATGTTTCGGTCCAAAGCTTTGTTACTGTGAAGCTAAGCGATAAGTGCATGTATGGTCTATGGAAAACACAGATGCTTTGTCTGTTAAAGAGCCATGATATGCTCGGTTTCATCGATGAAAGTAGCCCTCTACCTCCGGTTGGCGATCATGAGCGCAGGAGGCTGTGGAACAGATTGGACGCGCTTGTTCACGGTTGGATTCTTGGTTCCCTTTCCGAACAAGCAGCCATAACAGTCTTGAACCATCTCAAATCAAACACCATCAACAAACGCATCATGTTACAGCCAAACATATATGGGATCAACTGCAAAGTATGTATGGTCAACAAGCAGGTCAGTACTATATGTATTCTTGCAACTCATATACATATACACACACACACACATTAGACTATTAGAGGAGGGAGCTAGGATTTTCTTTACTGGTGCGGATTTTCCCTGGTGCCCAGATTTCTGTTAATACGGCATTAGAATTTCTGGATCGAGTCAGGTTTAGATCACTTAACATTTAATGAAAAGGGGTAGCTCACCCATTTTAGGGGCTCAAAGCTAAGTGAAATCTAGGCCTTGGTTTTTTATTTTTATTTTTTCGTTTTGAACTATTCAAGCTTGTAAGAAGCTGACATACATTTTTGATTGTTTGAGCTTCTATTACCCAAATATGTCCCAACAACTCAATATGATAACTCCATTCTAGTTGGTGATTTTTAATTCTAGATTTTAGTGTCTCACGTGGGTCGAAGGAAAAAACTGAGCAACCGACCACCGCCGGAGACCGGGAGATCAAATTGGGACGAGATTTTGAACTAAAAGGAAAGAAGAAGAAGATGGACAAGATCGGGAAAGAGGGTGGTTGGATTAAGGGTATATATAGTAGATTGGTATATATACCTATCTATATCTATCTATATCTATATTTATATCTATATATAATACTAAAAGAGTAATTTAAGGGGGCACTTATTACATTTCTAGGCCCTCTAAGTTTATTTTTCCCGCCTCTCTCTCCTCTTCAATAATTACCTAAATTAAGAAATATTAAATAAATTAATTATTTTTTAGATTAAATTTTTTAATAAATTAAGAAATATGTCTTTTTATTAATGTTATTTTTAGAAAATAATTTTTTATACAATAAATTTTTTTTCTAAAACATCTATTTTTTTAAAATATAAAATATTTTAAAAGTGGTATTTTTAAAAAGTAAATTTTTTATAAACTAAAAATAATTAAAATTTGGAGTTATAATAAAAAAATTTAAAAAATAATATTTTTAATACGGTTTGTTTTGGAAAGATATTTAACTGTTTTTGGAAAGAAAGTTTAAAAACAAAAGTTTAAAAATTAATATAGTTATTTTATTACTTATAGTTATTACTCATATGTAATTTTAATCATATCTTAATTTAGATTAACATTTTATACTTCACAAAATTTTATTATATTTAATATTTTATTTTTTCAACCGTATAATACACATGTTTACTAAAGTTAGTATTAAATAAATAATAATCAACAACTAATCAGAGATATTATGAACATTTATAGCCCGATCCAACCTGGTTCAATACTATATCCTTATATTTGATTACAGGATCAAAATACTTCAAAATTGATTTAATTATTACACATAACTTTTCAGTGTATATTATTTAAATCTTAATTTTTTCATACTAGTATCCTCACAACCACTCAATATCTAGCTTACAATTTGACCCGTCAAAAGTATTCCTTTTAAGTTTAAAAAAAAACAGTTTTCTTTGACTGTATATTTCGCTATAACAATAAACAAAAGTTAAGGTCAATCTCTGTCAAGTGTCGGTTTATATTTGAAAGAGGCTATTTTTACACATGATTAGCTTTATGACATATTGTCACAAGTTAATAGTAAAGATGGATTGAAGCTTTTAACTTTAGATAATGAGTGTAAACCAACTAATGTTACTACAAATATAGTTTACAAGGATGTTTTTGCTCATTTGTGACCTTATAATCAAAAGTTGTTATGTATTATTTAATATATAACACACTTTATTTTATTTTTATTTTCATGTTATTTAATAATTAACTCTTCATACTTCCGTTTAATACACGAGTAACTAAATCTAGTATAATACTAAAATAGTAACTTAGGGGGATACTTGGTATATTTCTAGCCCTCCTAAGTTTATTTTTCCTGCCTCTCTCTCCTCTTAAATAATTACCTAAATTAAGGAAATATTAAATAATTTTAATTTTTTTAGAATAAATTTTTTAATAAATTAAGAAAGATGTCTTTTATTAATGTTATTTTTAGAAAACAATTTTATACAATTAAAATTTTTTTCTAAAACATCTAACTTTTTTTAAAATATAAAATATTTTAAAATTGGTATATTTAAAAAGTAAATTTTTTATAAACTAAAAATAATTAAAATTAGGAATTGTAATAAAAAATTTAAAAATAATATTTTTAATACGGTTTGTTTTGGAAAAAAATATTTAACTTTTTTTAGAAAAAAAGTTAAAAAAAAATTAAAAATGATATCGTTATTTTATTACTAATAGTTATTACTCATATGTAATTTTAATCATATCTTATTTTAGATTTTTATACTTCATAAATTTTTATTATATTTAATATTTTATTTTTTCAACACGTATAATACACAGATTTACTAAAATTAATATTAAATAAATAATAATCAACAACTAATCAGGGATATTATGAACATTTATAGCCCGATCCAACTCGATTCAATACTATATCTCTATATTTGATTAAAAGGTTAAAATAATTCAATATTAATCTAATTATTGCACATAACTTTTCACTGTATATTATTCAATTTCTTCATACTAATATTCTCATACCCACTTAATATTTAGCTTACGATTTGACCTGTACAAAGTATTCCTTTTAAGTCTAAAAGAAGACAGTTTTCTTTGACTGTATATTTCGCTATGACAATAAACAAAAGTTAAGGTTAATCTCTGTCAAGTGTCAGTTTATACTTAAAAGAATCTATTTTTACGCATGATCAGCTTTATGACATCTTGTCACAGCTTAAGAGTAAATATGGATTGAAGCTCTTACCTTTAACTAATAAGTGTAAACTTATTAATGTTACTACAAATATAGTTTATAAGGATATTTTTATTCATTTGTGATCTTATAATCAAAAGTTATTATGTCTTATTTAATATATAACACACTTGATTTTATTTTTATTTTTATGTTATTTAATAATTAAATCTCCACAGTTCCGTGTAATACACGGGTAACTGAATCTAGCTCACTATACAAATCTTAAATATAATTCATATGATATAAAGATAATAAATAATTTAAAGAATGGAATGAAGAAGTATTTAGTTTGGTTTTGATTTTTACATTAAAATATGAAGATAAGGGAAACTGTATGAAATGGGCTAATAGATACTAAAAATATATCTACCTACTTTAATAAAAAAATAATTAAGGGGAACCAGTGACATCATCATATTTATTTTAATCAAAATTTTCTCGTTTCTTTCTCTAATTAAATAATTAAATTAATTAATAATAATATCATTTAACTCTTTTTTTAGATTAAAAATAGTTTCTTAATAAATTAAGAAGATATCTTTATATTAGTTTTATTTTTACAATTTTTATATAAAATAATTTTTTTTCTAAAATGTCAAATCTCTATAAAAATACAATATAGTTTAAAATTGGTATTTTAAAAAGTAATTTTTTATGAATAAAAAATATTTAAAATTGAAAGTTATAATAAGAAATTTTTTTAAAAGTAACATTTTTATAGAAATGGATTGTTTTGAAACAAAATGTTTTATTTTCCTTTTTTTCTTTTTGGAGTAAACAATAGAAGTTTAAAAAATAAAAATTTAAAAAGTTGATGTCATTGTTTCATTACTTATAGTCATTTTTTATATACATAATTTCAATCATACATTATCTTAAAATATTATTTTATAATTAATAAATTGTTATTATATTTAATATTTGTATTTATTCAACATGAGTTTACTATAGCTAGTTAAACATAATAAGCTAATTACCACTTTCTTCATTATTGTTGTTCCCTACAGATTTTTGTTTTTCAAAATCGACCCATTGCATATTTAATCACAACTTTTGGAAAGAAACACTTCTGAATATAACAAATGCAAGAATCCTACATATAACCATTACCCATCCGATTACATAAATCCATCTTCATACGGTTTACGACTAGAAAAACATATCTGGACACTTTCCGTAGGAACCTATAGAACTAATGCTAATTTCAACAAATAAATGATAGACCGGCTGATATGAGATAAGTTTTTTTGTGCCTGTGGGTTAATCTTGATGGTAGATGTGTCAAGCGTCACAGGTCTAGTATTTGAGTCATGTATTTTGTTTCTATAATGCAACAAGTTTTTATTAAAAATTTGTGTTTATAATGCAAGTTTTTATTAGAAATTTGTCTTAACAATGGAGTAGTGGGTGTTAAATTTGTGTTTATAGTAAACCCATGTATTTATTCAACATGGGTTTACTATAGCTAGTTAAACATAATAAGCTAATTACCACTTTCTTCATTATTGTTGTTCCCTGCAGAGTTTTGTTTTTCAAAATCGACCCATTGCATATTTAATCACAACTTTTGGAAAGAAACACTTCTGAATATAACAAATGCAAGAATCCTACATATAACCATTACCCATCCGATTACATAAATCCATCTTTATACGGTTTACGACTAGAAAAACATCTCTGGACACTTTTCGTAGGAACATATAGAACTAATGCTAATTTCAACAAATAAATGATAGACCGGCTGATATGAGATAAGTTTTTTTGTGCTTGTGGGTTAATCTTGATGGTAGATGTGTCAAGCGTCACAGGTCTAGTATTTGAGTCATGTATTTTGTTTCTATAATGCAACAAGTTTTTATTAAAAATTTGTGTTTATAATGCAAGTTTTTATTAGAAATTTGTCTTAACAATGGAGTAGTGGGTGTTAAATGGTGGATATATTTTGTAGGAGCACTAACCCATGTTTACATTTCTTGTTTTCTACCTATTTATATAAGTTTATAAAGTATGAATGAAAGTAAAAAAGTCTAAAGCAGTAAAAGTGTTTGTTCGTGTGTGTATTTTTAGTGTGTTTGGGGGCCGTATCTACAATGCCCACCATCTTCTTTGCAGATGAGATATACCATTTATGTTGGGAAATTATTATCTTCTTCTTCTATATTAGTAATGTAGTCGCCGAGCTCATGCATTAGTTCTTGTCATTGTTCATAAACAAAATGATATGGATACATCGAGCTCAGCCAACGTTTATATTAATTATCATTCGGATATAAAGTTACCATACACGTAAGCAATTTGGTGGTTACCTCGTTAAAACGGTTATCATGCTCTCGTATGTATTTTTGCATATCTAACACTATGTTGAAATTATCATACTCATTATTGATAAACCAATGTAAGTACTCACTGTGCTTTAAAACAGAGCTAGAAGAAGAAAGAAAAGGAGAAGGTTGTGACTCAACCTGCATAGATCTTATGAATAAAGTGGAGGAAGAGAGAGACAAATCAAGGAATAAGAGACTGTTGTATCATGCTGTTGAGTGTGGAATGCTACATGAAGTGGAGAGCATCTTAAAGAATGAAAAAATTGTAATGACTGACTGCATCAGCATCAACGGCAACACTGCTCTCCACATAGCAGCGACCTGCAGCTCGGATTCGTTTCTAAAGAGCATGTTGAATCTGTTACCAAGTAATATTCTGTTGAAGGATGTTCGAAACAAAGATGGAAGCACACCGCTTCACCTAGCTGCTTCGCTTGGGAATACAAATGCTGCTAAGATCTTGCTGGACAGAAGCCAAGACCTACTGTATGCAAAGGATAATGAAGGTTGCACTCCGCTTGACATAGTTCTTTCCCGACCATGGAAGAAGGAAATGTATCTATTGTTGATGAACTCTCAAACGCCGGACATAGAGCAGCAGGCTAATCCTACATATGCTGGTCACGAGCCTTTGGTTAATGCTATTGCTTATAGACATTTTGGTAAGTACGTACAGCTAGCTAGCTGAGCAGTGCACGTACTTGGTTTCTACGCGGGCTCACACACACACACACACACACACTCTGATTGATCGATATATTCCCTTGATCATTTTCAGACTTGGCACTAACTCTTATACAAAGATGCAATTCGTTGAAGAGTCGAGCTGTGTTGATGGCTATAGCTCAAAACTGTCCAGCTGATTTCACACCCAATGAACTGATCACCTATGAATGTAAGTTTTTAAAATTTTCCATTCACGTTTATTAATATCATGATGATATCTTAATTAATTAATGAATTGTTCCATTAGTGTTTCAGATACCAGTTTTAGAGTTTGTAAATAGAGGTACCTCAAATATGAAGAGCTGTATGAAGTTAGCAAACTTTGTCCTTAGAGCGGGTATATATACATATATGTCTTGTGGCATTTAATTAGTTTATGCATGCATCGTTTCATCCTTATTCATTCATACAAGGTTAGGTAGGTTATTGATTGATCATTGCATTATATGTATGTATGTATGTATGTATTACATGCATGTTCAATTCTTTTTATTTTATGTTTTGTAGTTTTGGCATACCCTTACAAAATGCTTATCCAAATTGGCATGAAGCTACAAGGTGATGTATATTAATTAACCATTTAATCAAGAATTGAAGAAGAGTAATCTAAAAAATGCTCATTGTATGTTGGAATTTGCAGTATTGGAGGATTTGAGAGAAAGAATGAATGAACGAGGATATGCTAAACATTTGCTACACGCTATTTGTTATCTGATAAGAATTTCAAAGGCAGAGGAAGGAGATTTTTATAGGGAGGCAATGCTTGAGGCTATAAGGCGTGATGCAAGCGATGCTGTAGAAATAATAGTGCATTGGTTCCCGAAGGCGGCTTTGATGGTAGACGAAGATGGTCACAACATTGCTCAGGCTGCTTGGAAGAACCGTGCATCGAAGGTTTATGCTCTGATCCTTGATTCAAACCTGGCTAAGCAAACAAGCCTCTCTCATAATGCCATGAAACAACAAGACGAATGCGGAAATAATTTCCTTCATTTTGCTGCAAGATTAGCGCCTGCCAAGAAAACTGATCATAGCTCATGGCCCCCTTTCCGAATGCAACGTGAATTACAATGGTTTAAGCTAGCACAAGACATGCTCCCTCAAGGGCGAGTGGAGAAA